>CM053027.1:106990340-107085340 GCA_028564925.1 Lithobates sylvaticus
GTGTATCACAGTTTGTTGTGAACAGACCAGTCAGGGTGCCCATGCTGACCCAGGTCCACTGCCAAAAGTGCCTACAATGAGCATGTGAGCATCAGAACTGGATCACAGAGCAATGGAAGAAGGTGGCCTGGTCTGATGAATCACATTTTCTTTTACATCATGTGACTGGCCAGGTGCGTGTGCATCGCTTACCTAGGGAAGAGATGGCACCAGGATGTAGTGTGGGAAGAAGACAAACCAGTTGAGGCAGTGTGATGCTTTGGGCAATGTTCTGCTGTGGATGTTACCTGACACCTACAACCTGCCCTTGGAGCACTATTCCATCCACTGATACCAACAATGGGGTACAATTACCTCCTTGACTAACACCAGTGAAGGAGCACAATTCCTTCCAATGACACCAACAATGGGGCCCAATGACACCATTGATGGGGCATTGTTTTTTGCCTCTGACTTTGGGACCTTTTCTACTCCCAATGGTCACAGTTTGGCCTCCCTAAAGTCTAAAATATGGTAAACTGGCCCCTTGTTTAGAAAGTTTGAAGACCCCTGTTCTAGGGAATTAGTGGTGCTAACTATCAAAGTTTGACAACAGGGCTGATCCTTCCCTCTCCGGTACAAATATTTTGAATCATTCTATAATCCCAGTACGGAATGTATCATAAGGACCTAAATATGTTAAAAAAAGAAAAACTGTTTTATTTTCCACTAACATTTCCAGAAAAGTTACAAGAAACAGTATTTTGTTATTAATAGGTTCTTTTTATAGAAGCCAACAAATCTAGTAAAAGCAAGAAAAACCATTCCTGTTCCAAAAAACTCCCAGTCTAAAAATATTAGTATGACGCTTCAATAAAAATTTCCTCTGGTTGCAACACAAATTGCTGGAGACAGCCACACAGATCAAGTGATAGTTAGCCAAGATCCCATATTTGACCAAGGAATTAGATTGAGAAGAAACAGTAAAGTATTGCTACAGAATTTGCACCTGTAACAACATAATTAGAACAATATCATTATCACAGTCAAAGCGTAACTATGCTCACTATGCTAAAATCACATACCGTATATACTCGAGTATAAGCCGAGGCACCTAATTTTACCACAAACAACTGGGAAAACTTATTGACTCGAGTATAAGCCTAGGGTGAGAAATGCGCAGCTACTGTAAGTGGAAAAGAGGGTCAACAATGCCCATTTGCAGCCTCACTGTTTCCATTTGCATGCCTCACTCTGTCCATTTGCATGCCTCACTGTGCCCATTTGCAGCCATAGGTCCCCCGAACTTTAAACTCATTACTTAAGGGTTCCTAAATGCCTCCTAGCTGCAGCCAAAATTTGGGGTCTCTGGACCCAAAGGGTCCCGAAATGACATTGCTGCAGATGGACACAGTTGACCAAATTTGGGGCTCTGTATCTCGGGGTCACTTGGTGCTAGGAACCCCATCTTTGGATATGTTGTAGTGCTAGGTCCACTTGGTTGGCATACCAAATTATTTGGGGTTATTTTACTAGCACCAAGTGGCCCTGAGATACGGGGCCCCAAATTCGGGTCAGAAAATGTCATTTTCTGCTGCAGAAAAGTGCTTGACTGGAGTATAAGCCAAGGGGGGCACTTTCAGCACAAAAAAATGTGCTGAAAAACTCGGCTTATACTCAAGTATGTACGGTATTTATTTCCATATTTTCATTTCTAGCCTACTCCTATTAATCCGAATAATCTTGAAGTTTGTAAACTTACTCTGTGAAGATCCACATTTACTTCCTTGAATACTGTGACACGTTGTCAGGTCACCTGAGACCAGGTGACAGATGTACACCGGCGGGGTTAGGAACGCACCGCTAAGGTTGTGGACCCTTCGGCTGACTGCTGAGAATGGAGCTCTGGGTGGTTCATGAAAGCAGTTCCACCTGAACACCGTCACAGACCAAACAGGAAACTAAAGCGTAAGATTCCCCAGGGCGCGGAATCTAAGAGCCAGCAGGTCTTCACCAGAGCCTCTAGTGGTGAGGATGGGTTTGTGGTTGCAGCTGACTCAGCACCCCCCCCCCCCGGGGTCTCCCAGCTCCGGCTCATGGACTGGCTCTGGTGGACAGAGCAGAAGCAGCAGTACAAGGTTAGACACAGGATAGTCAGGAGAACAAGCCAGGGTCGGGGTCACTAGCAGACAGGAATGGTCAGGACACGCCAAGGTCGGTACACGGAAGTCAGAGATAAACATACAGCAGGGTGCAACACCAGAAGCCTAAACACAAACTTGCAGTGCGTGGGGTTAAATAATGTCTCCTGTTGAGAGGCTGGGGTGGAACCATGCTGAGAGATCATACTTAAACGCTCAGGTGTGAGGGCACGCTCTCTAACGGTAAGTGAGAGGTAAGCAGACAGTCGGCGCATAAAACATTACTGCAGATTCATGACACACGTATTCCCTATGCCCCCTGAGTAGGCTCTGCTGTGTCACACTATTCACAGAGCCTGCCTTCTGAACTAATGGTTGAGTTCCTGCACTTACAGTATTCTCTGAGAAAAAAATCCCACTCTAGAAGGCAGGTTCTGGGCATTCTGGGACCCAGCAGTGCCCACTCACAGGACATAGGGAATAGATGTTACAGAATTCAAGGAAGTAAATGTGTAGGGATCTCCACAAAGCAGGTTTACGAGCTTCAAGATCATTCAGATAAATAGGCGTAGGCTAGAAATAATTGAAAAACAATGTATAAAAGAATATATAATTTTATATTTTAACCATAGATAAACTTTAAAAGCATCTTTTAAAGTGTTACTAAACCCAGGACCCTGCATTCACTATATCTGGTCCTCCATAGCACACAGAACATGGAAATGCAATTATTTTAGTAATATAAACTGCTAAATACCTTTTCTCATCAGAAGTATATAGAAGTCTTGTGACTTCTATCAGTGCCTGGTTAAAGCTTGTAGGAGGAGGTTTATCATACTGCACTGAGCTGTCCTATCAGGATGCAGGACCCCTGATGTTTGGACAGTGCTGGTTGGCCCTGTGCCCTGTGCTGATCTCATGCACTCTCCCAAGAAAAAGAAAAAAACTCTAGCAATACACACCAAACTGAGCATGTGCAGCCTGACTCCATTTACTGTATTATCCAGACATGTTTTGGGGACAGTGCAAGAAGGGGAGGATCTGTGCATACAGGATCAAACAGCCTTCTTACAAAATGCAGAGGATAAACCCCTTAGGTTCAACAGTGTGTATAAGAAGCATGCTTTACTGAATATACACACTGATTTTACTGTTGTGGGTTTAGTAACACTTTAACAAAAGATGTTTTCCACCTCTCTCCATCTGTATCAAGGAAATTAATTTAGCAAATTATAGAAAGCTCAACGACATGTGCAATTATGCTATGATTTAAAAACAGAATAGATTCTAGTACGTCTGCATTTTGCAGATATGTCCTTGTACACTTGGCCTATTTTCTCATGCAATAACTGCAAGTAATACAATAATCATTATTAAATTGTATACTTATCAAAATAGTGCAAATAGAGCCTTCTCTAACTTTACTAAAGAAATGGAAAAGTAAATGCCTAATTTATGCCTTAATTAAAAGGGTAATCTCCCAAACGGGAACAGACAGCAAATATTAAACTGACAAGGGTTTAATCCTTTCCCTACCTTATCCAAAATGATAATAAAATTATGAAAAAACAAAAAACAAAAAAACAAAAAAAAAGTTTTGACTATGTATATATTTGAAGTGGAAAAATAACCTAACCTGCTACTGACACCACATTGGAGACCCCCGCACATTAGTTGACCTATTCAGCTGCATGCATGCTCCTAACCCCAGGGTCCTTTGGTATGCAAATATCCCTCCTGCTACCTTAGTCCATAACCCTGCTGAGCCTCCTCCAATTTCCTATGCTTTGACTAAAGTGTGCCTGAAAGACACAGGCATTAGCACTTCCAACCATTCAGAACCTCCCTTCTATAGTCAAGACTGGCCTTAAAAAATGACAGATTGCTATTGCTATGTGGCCACTGACACTTTCCTTTTAGACACCTTTATACAAAATGCTCATAATGGTATTGACATATCTGTCCTAAAAGAGAGTCACTGTCATGACTTATGTGAGTGTGTAAATTTCACCTTGAGCTGCTGAACTTTGTAAACAACAGGTTATTTACAGTAAAGAACGGAAGAATAATGCTTTTGAATATTATATTTTAATATATTTAAAAAATATGTTTAAAAAAAGTCCAGAGCTCCATCTGCTGAATGCATATGACAATATAATATTCATATGCAATATGCTTATTTATTTGTATAGTTGTATTATATAATATAATAAAAAAGAAAACACATTTGCAACATTTTAAATGTTAACCCTAAGATGACCATAATAAATTAAGAAATAAAATATGTATTAAACCACCATATATTGCCAACAATATTTTGTTACAGTGTGTTCATACTATGTATTCATGTTACACAAACACCTTCAAAGTGATTGATGGTAGGATTAGGTTTCCTCCACATGGGCGAAGCAGCAGATTCTTGTGGCTGGCCTTACAGGTGCATATGAACAGCGGCGGCCGCTCAGCCTGCACTAAGTAATGACAGGCTGAAGGAAGCCATTACTGTTCACATGTATCCACGCATGTAGTGGTTAACTGCGGTTAGAGACAGATGTCAGAGCCTGGTCGCATCTTTCAGTGTCCAGTGGTGACCATCCATCCCTAACTGCTGGTAACCACTGCATGTGTGCTTACCAGTGGAGGTTGTTGCTCAATATTTTGTAAGGGGCGGCAAAAAAACCTCCCCCCCTCACTCACACTGCCACCCTGCCCCCCCTTCACTCGCACCGCCGCTGCCACAACCCCTCCCCCCATGAAAGACGGACGGGAAGGTGGCCTTACCTAAGGATGGGTAGGGCTGCTGCTTCTCGCTCCTGCTGAGGGAAGAGCCGGGGCTTCTCCTCCTGGCCAAACAGACAGGCTTCTCCTCCTGGTTGAACAGGAAGTGGGTCCTGAGACTCCCTGGCCAATCGGATCTCAGGACCCACTTCCTGATTGGCCGGGGGGAGAATCAGGAAGACAATAACAAATTTTGTTTCACTTTTATCACATAACTGGGTGGGCTCAAGTAGCATCGCTCTGCGCCCCGAGCCTACCCTTTTTTTAAGCAAATTAGAGCCTCAGGCTCTAATCATGTGCTTCCAAAAAAAAAAACTAATTTGAAATCCATGCGCCGGCACCCTGCATGAAGATTAGGGGCTGGGTGCATGGATTAGGGGAGGCGGCGCCCCTACGCTCCCTGTATGGACAGCCCGCCATTGGTGCTTACCATTAAATAAGCAGAGCTAAACACAAATGCCTGTGATTTCACAGACCAGCGCTAATTGCCTGCATGAATGAGACCTAACTTTATTTTACTTTATTTTAGTCACTTCCCTTTGCAAATAAAAATAAATTACAGGCAAACAGAACTGCAGAGTCCTTTGGGGATAGGATCTCATTTACAATAATGCATTTAAACACATCACAATGCCGCATAATGTGGTTCGGGCCATTAAAGAGGAACTCTAATCTAATTAAAAAGAATGATGTTATAAAGGGAAAATACAGCGATAATGTGTTTTGTACACACATATGAGTATAAGTAAGATATGTGATAGACTTAAAGTATTACTAAACCCACAACAGTAAAATCAGCCTGTATATGCAGTAAAACATGCTTGTTATACTCACTGTGGAACCTAAGGGGTTATCCTTTGCATTGTGTAAAAAGGCTGGTTGATCCTTTTTTCTCGGACCCTCCCCTGCTTGCAGTGTCCCCAATTCAACTCTGGATAGTACAGAGGGTAGGGGACAAGCTGCACATGCTCAGTTTGATGTTTATTGCTAGAGAGTGTTTTTTTTCTTGGGAGAGTACATGTGATCAACAAAGGGTTAATCAGCACTGTCCAGACAGAGGGTCAGGGGTCCTGCATCCTTAATAGGACAGCTAGAGCAAAATGAACACTCTTCCTACAAGCTTTAACCAGACACTGATAGAAGTCACAAGACTGCTCTAACTGCTGCTGAAAAAAAGATATTTAGCGGTTTATATTTACTAAAACAATTGCATTTCTGTGTACTCTGGGAGAACAGATATAGTGAATGCAGGGTCCTGGGATTAGTAACACTTTAAATTTAAATAATCCCATCATTATGTTTAACGCTTCCAAACCTTGTTTCTATATAAAGTTTGTACTTATATATGTTCAGTAGTTATTCACATTGCTTGCTACAGAGTCTGAATAATGCAAACCCTTTTGCGCTCTGACCCACACCTAATATATAATATGGATGAATTCTGAGATATACTTAGATCCAGTGGACTATAGCTTTTTGAGTGCACTTTTATCAGTATGACTGTATGCAATTATTTAGTGGTCTTTTGCATTTTATGTTACATTATAGTTTTCCATTATTGTTTAGTGCTGCACTGTAAAAGAGTCAAATTGTATTTACTACAGAGCCTGCCTGTTGTGCCTGAAGTTTGAGATTTCTACTCCCATATACAGTAAATGAAAGCTGAACGCCGGGTCAGCATTAAAAACTTGCCATTAGGCTGCCCCATTTCCCTCATACATTCATAAAGTACTGCTCATTCATTCTTAGGAGGAGGAGAGTAATGCAAAGGATTACTTACCTTCCCCACCGGTCCCACAGTTCCTCCTCTTCCAATTGTGCAGCTGTCGCCTGTTCTGCATTGTACGAATTGATGTTCAGGACCAGTGATGTAAGTAACTGAGTTAAAATAAACTGAGTTACCTAACGCAGTTACTTTAGAGGGTAACTAGTAATCTAACTGATTACTTTTCCCCTCATGGTAACTCAGTTACCATTACTTTGGCTTAGTTACCCCAATTACATCTACCGCCACTAGATGGCAGTAGTGTAATTCCGATGTCCTGCCGAAAAAGTTCCCCCGCCGGATAAGGACCCCCTGTACTGCGCAGGCGCAGGGCTTGTGCAGTATGAAGGACTACGGAGCTTCCGAAAATTGCCGAACCTAAACAGCTCTGAGTAAACTCTACACCATGCAGGCGCAGTTAACATGTAATTGTACAAGGCGATGCCTCACGCTCCTGATGCTCGTGCTACTCTGCAAGGGGCGTCTATCGTGTAAGTAAGGGGCGGGTCTAGTATTACTGTAACCAAGGGCCGCATTTATTATTATTGTTATATATCGAGCTCTGCCCATTAATTTAACAATCGCCCTCTTCTGTAGCCATCCGCCCCTTACACGATATAATAATAATAGACCCGCCACTTGCTTACACGCTATAACAGATCTGCCCCTTGGTTAGAGTAATAATAGAGCAGCTCCTTGGTTACACGATATATAACAATAATAAATGCGCCCCTTGGTTACAGTAATACTAGTCCCGCCCCTTAGTTACACGTTTAGAATATTTAAAAAAAAAGTCAGTTACTTTGCTGCGTAACTAATTACTTTTCCAATGTAGTAACTGAGTTACTAACGCAATTACTTTTTGGGAGAAGTAATTTGTAACTTAACTAATTACTTTTTTAAAGTAAGATGACCAACACTGTTCAGGACCCATCCACTTTCTGGAGTTGTCAGCTTTTTATTGCTGTCTGTGTCTTCCTGTCCCAGTGACAATTTTTACCCTTATTTCTCATCCTGGTGTCATTTGAACAGTAAGTCAGGACAATTAACCACTTCAGCCCCGGACTAATTGGCAGCCTAAGGACCAGGCCCCTTTTTGCGATTCGGCACTGCATCGATTTAACTGACAATTGCGCGGTCGTGCGATGTGGCTCCCAAACAAAATTGGCGTCCTTTTTTTCCCACAAATAGAGCTTTCTTTTGGTGCTATTTGATCGCCCCTGCGGTTTTTATTTTTTGCGCTATAAACAAAAATAGAGCGACAATTTTGAAAAAAATGCAACATTTTTTGCTTTTTGCTTTAAGAAATATCCCCAAAAAATATATAAAAAAAATTATTTTTTTCTCAGTTTAGGCCGATACGTATTCTTCTACATATTTTTGGTAAAAAAAAATCGCAATTAGCGATTATTGATTGTTTTGCGCAAAAGTTATAGCGTTTACAAAATAGGGGATAGTTTTATAGCATTTTTATTAATATTTTTTTTTTTTACTAGTAATGGAGGCGATCAGCGATTTTTTTTGTGACTGCGACATTATGGCGGACACATTGGACATTTTTGACACATTTTTGGGACCATTGTCATTTATACAGCAATCAATGCTATTTAAATGCATTGATTCCTGTATAAATGACAGTTGTAGTGAAAGAGTTAACCACTAGGGGGAGGGGAGGGGTTATGGGCTGTGACGTGTGTGTGTTTTTTACATTAGGGGGGCGGGGCTGATGTCTGACGTCATTGATCGGCTTTCCCGATGACCGGGAACAGCCAATCAATGACAGGCAGAGTAGGAAGCGCGGGGAGAGGTTTGTTTACACATACCTCTCCCCGTGCGACCCACGGGCAGGCATTTAAAGGGGACGTACAGGTACGTGCTTTTGCCTGCCCGTGCCATTCTGCTGACGTATATATGCAGTGGGCGGTCGGGAAGCGGTTAAAGCTTACTCAGGAAAGAGTTAAAACCTTTTTTGCTTTTTGTGTCCCATTATGGAGATTACCCTTCACTTCCTGTCTTTGAGATGCAACAGGAAGTGTTCCCTCCCAAATATTTGTTACCAGAATAAGATGCTACCACTATCCTAGCTGTCCTCACTTTGTTCTAGTGACAGCTGTAAAATTTAGGATTTTCCTATTTCTGTCTTGGTCACCAGGACAAACAGCAAGGGAGGATTTTACCTGCAGGGACACATAAAAAAAAAACTAAAAAAGGTTACCAGCCCTCCTAAGAAAAAACTTCTGCCAGTCACCGGCCCCCCGGCCTCCCCGTTTTACTTACCTGAGCCCCTTCATTCCCTCAGCAGAGACACGCTCTCCCTCTCTGCATGGGGTCCCGACTCTTGATTGGATTGATAGCAGTGCAGCCATTGGCTCCCGCTGCTGTCAATCAAATCCAATGACGCGGGCACCGGGGGGCAGGGCCGAGTCCGGCATTCGTGTCTATGGACCAGTGCCGATCCTGACCTCCCTGGGGCCCTAAGCAAAATTCTGCTCTACCTGACCTGTGATGCCGTGAGCTATGTAAACCATTTTCCATTGCCACACAGTCTCTCTCACATCAGTGTCCCCAGAGGGCCCCGTCCTTACATTAGTGTCTCCAGAGAGCTCCCCTCTTACATTAGTGTCCTTAGAGAGCCCCCCCCCCCCCTTACACCAGGGTCCCCAGAGAACCCCCCCTCTTACATTAGTGTCCCCAGAGGGCCCCCTCTTACATCAGTGTCCCCAGAGGGCCCCCTCTTACATCAGTGTCCCCAGAGAGCCCCCCTCTTACATTAGTGTCCCCAGAGCCTCTTACATCAGTGTCCCCAGAGGACCCCTTCCTTACATTAGTGTCCCCAGAAAGCCCCCCCTCTTACATCAAGGTCCCCAAACAGCTGACTCCGCCACTTGCAGAGGTTCCCCTGTACCTGGCTGGTGGAGGTGGGAGGCGGCGATCCGCAGCTCTATGGTGTCCACAGGCAGGGGTATCTCCCTGAGGCTAGAAGTTCCATCTCCGAGTGTATACAGTGGAGAGGGGAGGGGCCTCTGACCCGGGCTTCAGCAACAGTGTTCAAGCAGAGTGAAAGTGAAACTGATACTTGCCTGGGTCAGAGGCCCCTCCCTCCTCCTCTCCACTGTATACACTGAGAGTACTACAAACCCCAGGGAGATCCCGCCGCCCACTCAGGCACCATAGAGCTGCCGATCGCCGCCTTCCACCTCTCCCCACTGCACACTAAACAGCCAGCCAGAGGTGCAGGGGGATGCTGGGTCTTGGGGACCCCCACAGCGGCGGGGCCCTATGCAGCTTGCATAGTGTGCATATAGGGCGGATCGGCTCTGCTATGGACGCAAATGCTTGACTCAGGAGCGCACCCGCAAGGTAAACCCCCCAGGAGAGCGCTTCTCCTAGGGGGTTATCTGATGTGGGGAGGAGCCGCGAGAGCCGCCGGGGGACCCAAGAAGAGGATGTTCGAGGCCACTCTGTGCAAAATAAGATGCACAGTGGAGGCAAGTATGATATGTTTGTTATTTAAAAAAAAGAAAACACTAAGGTTTACAATAACTTTAAGCCTGGTACACACAATGAGAATATTAAACGAATGATCGTCCATTTTCCAGCGATGATGTAATTTATTGTAATGTATTCTTTCATTTCTGAGCACGCGCCGTCTTGGTCACTTGATCTTTTATGGCTGAATACTGTACTGATTAAACGAAAATCGTTAGTTCGGTTATCATACAAGAAATATTTTCATGCCTGTCCCTTCGGATTATTTTGCATTAATTGTCATGATTGGCTCTTGAAAGCTGAGTTCTAATGATCAGATTATCAGACGATCGCTTTGATTTCATCCAATTTTCTCATTGTGTGTACTAGGCATTACTCAATATACAGCTAAATAAAAGATATACAAACACAATAACACAAATATTTACTTTTCCCAAGTCTTGACAAAAAAAATAAATAAAAAAAAAAGTATGAGCATGACTATAACACCCCAAAAGTACACCAAATATGTCTTTTGAAGACTCCTGACCCAAGTTCCCAGCTTCGCTCTCCTGTGCCCTGTCCACATTTGGAGGAGACTGGGTGTCCCACTGGGCTGTTGATATTTTTATTTATATCACAGTTTAAACTATATCCTTATTATCCAAAAATAATCCATACACATCCACTATTTATTGGCCCTGTAATATATTCTTCTTTAAATTTTTATGCCCCGTACACACAAGCGGAATTTTCATCGGAAAAATCTTGGATGTTTTTTCCGACGGAATTCTGCTGAAGCTCTGCTTGCATACACACGGTCACACAAAAGTTTGCTGAACTTTTGACCGCCAAGAACACGGTGACGTACAACACTACGACGAGCCGAGAAAATTAAGATCGATGCTTCCGAGCATGCGTCAAATTGTTTCCAAGCATGCGTAGAAATTTTGCGCGTCGGAATTGGTACAGACGATCAGAATTTCCGATCGGAACTTTTTCCGTCAGAAAAATTGAGAACCTGCTCTCAATCTTTTGCTGGTTGAAATTCGGCCAGCAAAAGTCCGATGGAGCATACACACGGTCGCATTTTCCAACCAAAAGCTCTCATCGGTCTTTTGCTGGGCGAATTTCCGATCGTGTGTACGCGGCATTAGTGTGTTTTTCTGCCACCTTGTAACACCTTCCCTGAGCTCCTGAACCTTTCATTTTCCCCATTACTTCCGCTTGTTTGGGATAAGCAGCACATGTTAGTTGCAGTCTTGGGCACTGCCCTATGCACACTACAAGTTCCAAAGTCCATGGTCCCTAGTCCATCTCGGTAACAAGCAAAAAAGGGTGGCTACGTTTCTACATACAGTGGGCCTTGGGGAATGCACGCAGCCACACTCCTACAGTAAGCCGCATCAAAGCACAAAAAACGACTTTGGAGATTTGGAGGAAGCTGAGAGCAATAGAAGGTACTTTTTTTCAGTTAAGAACACATACTTAAATAGATTTATTTTTTTTTTATACCAGAGATATTGCCACTTTAACCACTTCATAACAGGGAATTTTCACCCCCTTCCTGCCCAGGCCAATTTTCAGCGCTGTCACGATTTGAATGACAATTGTGCGGTCATACAACACTCTACCCATATGACATTTTGATCTTTTTTTTCCCCCCACAAATAGAGCTTTCTTTTGGTGGTATTTGATCACCTCTGCGTTTTTAATTTTTTTTTGCGCTATAAACAAAAAAAGACTGACAATTTTGAAAAAAACACAATATTTTTTACTTTTTGCTATAATAAATATGCCAATTTAAAAAAAATAAAAATATTTCTTCCTCAGTTTAGGCCGATATGTATTCTTCTACATATTTTTGGTAAAAAAAAAAAAAAAAAATCGAAATAAGCATATATTGATTGGTTTGCGCAAAAGTTATAGCACCTACAAAATAGGGGATAGATTTTTATGGCATTTTTTATTTTATTTTTTCACTAGTAATGGCGGCGATCTGCGATTTTTTGTCAGGACTGCGATATTGCGGCAGACAGATCGGACAGTTTTGACACTATTTTGGGAAAATTCATATTTATTCAGTGAACAGTGCTATAAAAATGCACTGATTACTGTATAAATGTCACTGGCAGGGAAGGGGTTAACACTAGGGGGCGATCAAGGGTTTAAATGTGTTACCTAGGGAGTGATTCTAACTGTGGGGGGGAGGGGATTGACTGGGGGAGGAGACCGAGCAGTGTTCCTCTGTACTGGGAACACATCCTTTCCCCTGACAGGATGTGGATCTGTGTGTTTACATACACAGATCCACGTCCCTGCTCTGTGACCGGCAATCGCGGGTGCCTGACGGACATCGCGGCCGCTAGGCACGTGCATCGGCTCCCAAGTGACGCGGCGGGTGTGCGCGCCCCTTAGTGGCCAGGAAACCGAGGACGTTATATGACGGCCGCCCAGGATGAGAGAGACACCTTGTGGCCGTCATTTGACTATACGCGGGATGGGAAGAGGTTAAAAAATTTGATATGTGAGTTCATGTTTGTGCAACAGAAAAATTTTAATAACACAAGTAAAAACTGTAATTTGGCGTCTGTGTTTGCACAATGTAGGCAATTTCTTTTCTTTTGAAAGGACCTTCAATTATGAATTTTCATAGGCTTGCAAGCGTGCCGACTACAGAGACGGAATTTAGCTGTCCAGTGAATGGATGAGTCTACCAGCACCATATTAAAGAGGAGCTTGTTTACTCCCACGAAATTTAAAGTCAGCAGCTACAAATACTGTATCATTTTTTTTGTGCATTTTTGTGAATTGTTTTGTTGTTTTTGGTATTGCACAATAGTGATTATTATAGTGGTGTAATCTTTACCACCTAGTACATGTTAATTTTAGGATGTCTGTAGTTTAATTAGCGCCTACTTTATATATTTTTTTGTATACTGATGCTGACTTTTAATATAAGGACACTTACCTGTCCAGGGATCCAGCGATGTCTTCACCCAAACCAATTCTTCAATCGGACAGTTTCCTACTGCGCACGCACGAGGCACTTTCTGAATGGTCCCACAGGCTTCTGGGACCTTTGATGTGTCCCAGAAGGCTGAGGGAGAAGGAGGGGGGGACTTCCTCTCAGATGGCCAAAGTGATCTGACCAGAAGTGGGCGCAGGTACCTGTCAAAACCAGGTACCCACTCCCCCCCAAAAAAAGTTCTGATTGTAGCAGTGGCAAATAAGTGGAACTTCCCTATTTGGGTAAAGTTCCACTTTAACTCTGGTTCTTTCGCAGGTTCTAGCTAGCAGGAAGGACCCTGCCGGTGCTTCACGCAAAGGCTGTTCCAGATAGGCTGTTCAGATAGACCAGTCTGGCCCATTGGTACTCTAGGCATTTGCTCTAGCTCCAGGCTTGGCCAGAAGCCATAGAACGACTCATGTAATTATGGTGCTGGACCCCTACTCTTCTCAACGCTTAAGTGCCACAGATCATTTAGGAAAATGTTATAGGTAAGCTATGAAAAAAAATGGCCAGATACATGTAACCACTGCTGAACACCCAAAGACCGACGACTATGCAATCTATGAATCCATTAATCTATGAATCCAGTTTTAATTCACAACACTTCCTAACCATGGCACCAGGCCCGGACTGGGACAAAAAATAGGCCCGGGCATTTTAGACTGAGCAGCCAATTTTTCCAAGAAGGAAAGGGGAGGGTGGGGGGGGTTTATTAGGCATCCGCGGGGGTGGCTGGTGTCATTGTCCTCCACACTGTAATTTGCAGGGGCACTGTAATATAATGGGGACAGCACTGGAAAGTGGCACTGCAATGATTACAGTGCCCCTTTATAGGCAGACCTCTTTATATTACAGTGCCCCTGTAATTACCCCCCCCTTTTTTCTGTAATCACAATGCCCCCATTTACATCAGAGTAGGCACAGACCCCCCTTACATCAGAGTCCGCACAGACCCCCCTTACATCAGAGCCCCCTTGCATCAGAGTCCGCACAGAAGTCCCACATCAGAGTCCGCACAGACCCCCCTTACATCAGAGCCCCCTTGCATCAGAGTCCGCACAGAAGTCTCCTTACATCAGAGTCTGCACAGACCCCCTTACATCAGAGCCCCCTTACATTTGAGTCCGCACAGAGGTCCCCTTACATCAGAGTCCGCACAGAAGTCCCCTTACATTTGAGTCCGCACAGAAGTCCCCTTACATTTGAGTCCGCACAGAGCCCCCTTACATAAGAGTCCACACAGAGGTCCCCTAACATCAGAGTCCGCACAGCGGTCCCCTTACATCAGAGTCCTCACAGACCCCCTTACATCAGAGTCCGCACAGCGGTCCCCTTACATCAGAGTCCGCACAGACCCCCCCTTACATCAGAGTCTGCACAGAGCACCTTACATCAGAGTCCGCACAGAGCCCCTTACATCAGAGTTCGCACAGAGGTCCCCTTACATCAGAGTCCTCACAGACCCCCTTACATCAGAGTCCGCACTGAGGTCCCCTTACATCAGAGTCCTCATAGACCCCCTTACATCAGAGTCCGCACAGAGGTCCCCTTACATCAGAGTACGCACAGACCCCCCTTACATCAGAGCCCCCTTATATCAGAGTCCGCACAGAGCCCGCTTACATAAGAGTCTGCACAGCGGTCCCCTTACATCAGAGTCCTCACAGACCCCCTTTACATCAGAGTCCACACAGAGGTCCCCTTATATCAGAGTCTGCACAGAGCCCCTTACATCAGAGTCTGCACAGATCCCCCTTACATCAGAGTCCGCACAGACCCCCCCCTTACATCAGAGTCCGCACAGACCGCCCCTTACATCAGAGTCCACACAGAGCCCCTTACATCAGAGTCCGCACAGAGCCCCTTACATTAGAGTCCACACAGAGCCCCATACAGCAGAGTCCGCACAGAGCCCCTTACATCAGAGTCCGCACAGAGCCCCCTTACATCAGAGTCCGCACAGACCCCCCTTAGAGTCTGAATAATTTCCACTTACTGTAAGGGGGAGCTCTGTGGACTCTAATGTAAAGGGGAATCCTTATTTAAGGGGGATCTCATGTAAAGTGGTGTTCTGTGAACCCTGATTTAAGGGGGAATGCTGTGGACTCTGGTGCAAAGGGGAGCACTGAGGTCCCCTTACATCAGAGTCCTCACAGACCGCCTTACATCTGAGTCCGCACAGAGGTCCCCTTACATCAGAGTCCACACAGACCCCCCTTATATCAGAGTCCACACAGACCCCCATTACATCAGAGACCCCTTACATAAGAGTCCACACAGAGCCCCCTTTCATAAGAGTTTGCACAGAGAACCCCTTACATCAGAGTCCGCACAGCGGTCCCCTTACATCAGAGTCTGCACAGACCCCCTTACATCAGAGTCCGCACAGAGTTCCCCTTACATCAGAGTCTGCACAGAGGTCCCCTTACATCAGAGCCTGCACAGAGGTCCCCTTACATCAGAGCCTGCACAGAGGTCCCCTTACATCAGAGTCTGCACAGAGGTCCCCTTACATCAGAGTCTGCACAGAGGTCCCCTTACATCAGAGTCCGCACAGAGCCCCTTACATCCGAGTACGCACAGACCCCCCTTACATCAGAGTCCACACAGAGCCCCTTACATCAGAGTCCGCACAGAGCCCCTTACATCCGAGTACGCACAGACCCCCCTTACATCAGAGTCCACACAGAGCCCCTTACATCAGAGTCCGCACAGAGCCCTTTACATCAGAGTCCGCACAGAGCCCTTTACATCAGAGTCCGCACAGAGCCCCCTTAGAGTCTGAAGAATTTCCACTTACTGTAAGGGGGAGCTCTGTGGACTCTAATGTAAAGGGGAACCCTTATTTAAGGGGGGATCTCATGTAAAGTGGTGTTCTGAGAACCCTGATTTAAGGGGGAAGGCTGTGGAGCTGTGGCTGTGGAGCTCTAATGTAAGGGGGTCTCTGGTCACCAAAGCCCCCCTCCTGCATCAGAGTCCACAGAGCACCCCTTAAATTTGTTTTACACACTGGGAGGCAGGAGAGAGGGTGATCTTACTCACCCCAGGATGGAGGCTCAGGCACAGGCTGTCTGTATTACTTCTGAGTTAAAACTTCCTTCACATCTCCCCGAGTGTGTGTGAGAGAGACACACAGCTCAGCCCATACAACCACTAACGTCATTTGTAGTTCCGCCGGAGAAGACACAGGCATGGCCGCATGGCGGTAGGTGAGCAGCAGCCGCGGCATGTGTTGACCCTGTCTAGGCCGAGGTCGGCGCTTATCTCACGCTGTACAGCCACGAAGCAGGCGGCCATGGCCCACGCAGCCCCAGTCCACCGGGCAAATGCCAGTCTGCCTTATTGCCAGTCTGGGCCTGCACGGCACTACCTGCATAAAGTTTGCATGTTCTCTCAGCGCCTGCATGGATTTTCCCCGGGTATTCCGGTTTCCTCCCACACTCCAAAGATACGTTGGTAGGATAATTGTCTCCTGTCTAAATTGCCCTAGTACGTTCATGTAAGTGAGTAATGCCCCATACACATAGGCTGAATGTCAGGTGGTATTGGCCAATGGCTCCCACTGCTGTCTCAGCCACTGAGGAAGAGAACCGGGAGAGCAGCTGCTCCTCTGCACATCGCTAGATCGAGATGGGCTTCACATAAGTATTGGGGGGCTGCTGCACACAGAAAATATTTTACCTTCTTGCCTAGAATGCATGAAGGTAAAAAACCTTGAGCCTTTACAACCACTTTAATAGAAGTACCACATCTAAAGACTGGTAAACTGCATTATATATATATATTTTTTTTTTTTTTTTGGAGTGGGGGGCGGGGAGGGGAGGGGGGTTGGTTGGTGTTACACTGAGGTTTCTCTAACTTCACCATTTTGGACAACTTGCAATATCAATGCAGATTTGATAGTATGTATATTGTGTGACCATATATGCTCTTCCACACAGCTGGTGTCTTGTCCAACAACTTCATAAAATAATCTCCTATAATATCTGTATACTGGTATCTTTTTTTTTTTTTCTGTGGTTACTCCAAGAAAAGTGAAGGTAATTTACAAAAAGTATTTTTCTAATCCAGGTGTGCAACTTGTATCTATCAGTCCTGATTGTCAAATGCATATTTCCTGGAGCCCATTTTTACCATGTAACTGTGGGGCGGATTTACTAAAACTCGACAGTGCAAAATCTGGATCGAAGGGGTGTCAGGTAAGTAAAGGGGGGCTGAGGGGGGCGATGCTGACACCTAAACATTTTTGTACCTTAAAGCGGTTGTATACCCGTTTTTGATATTTTTTTAAACTACCTGCAAGACAAAGTCATAACGAGCTAGTATGACTAGCATACTAGCTCATTATGCATCACTTACCTTAGATAGGGGCCCACAACGCCGTCCTCTTCTCCCCCTCCAGCCGCAGCCATCTCTCTTCCAGGTATCGCTGCTCGGCCAATCACAGCGCCGCCGCGGCGCTGTGATTGGCCAGAGCAGCGAAGACGTCGCTCCGCGCATGCACGCGGGACACTTCAACTGCGGCGAGCCGTAGTTCTGAATGGGGATTAACCCTGTAAATGCACCGTTGTCTACGGCGAGCATGCGCCGTAGACAACGTTGTAAAAGGTTCTGTGCAAATATCTCCTAAACCGTGCAGGTTTAGGAGATATTTCTTGTACCTACAGGTAAGCCTTAATCTAGGCTTACCTGTAGGTACAAGTTGTAATTGAGGGTATACAACCCCTTTAATGCAATGTATTAAGGTAAAAAATGACTTTACAACCCCTTTAATTGAACAAGCTGAAGTTATTAGATGATTGGCTACCATGCACAGCTTCACCAGATTTTGCACCCACCAGTTTTAGTAAATCCACTCCACTGGCTGCCTTTCTGCTACACAAAAGTAACATTTATATGATGCAGTAGCATGAAGTTAACCACTTTTTTTACCAAACACTTCAACTCCAGTAGAATGTTAACAATGTTACAAATTACGAACTGTCACAAGAGGTTCATCTCATAGTGATCAATGTAGTTGAGCCATTAGAGATACTTTTGGAATCGGTTGTTTTCACATTTTATAAAGTATTGACATAAATAATAAACACAAAAACTCAAACATGTTTAGTAGTTTATAAACACACAAGAAGTGTCTGTTTCTTTGCCTGATAGCTTTACCATCACCAGCCTGTAGGCTCCTTTGTGGCATGGACTCATATGAATGGTCCTAGGGTCTCTAAAGCACTTTGGAATTTGCTGCCACTATTTGAATTAACTAATTAATTAAGTTGAACTATCATAGAACTGTCATTACATGTTAACACTTTTGGAGGTTGAGTAGTACAATAAAAAAAAAATGCCGTCAAGGGGTTAAAAAGATAACAAAAGTTGCAAAAAGTCGCCTCCCCCAGCATGCAAAGATGTACTCACCATTTTGCCAGCGTCCATGTTTCCAGCAGGATGTCACCCACAGGCCAGCAGAAGACCCCTTGTTGCAGCTGTACACACACTCCACCTTCAATAGCCCAACTGGTGCTCAGGAGTTAGCAGGGAGCCCAGAGCCACATGATCCCTCTGCCCCCTCTTCCCCAGGGCCACACCAGAGGATCACCAACACAGGGACAACAAAAGCAACAGTCTGCCTGCTGGGGGGTGGGGGGGAGGGGGCAGGGATGTAGATGAGCAGAAACTTGCTTGCACAGTGTTGTTTACTGAAAGCCAACCTGGGCAGGGAGAGAGCAAAGAGGGCACCCAGATCTAATGGTCTGATCAGGCTGGGCACTGTGTTTAGGAATTAGGGGCACACAACTGCATCAGTAAATCCAGGCAGTGATGAAGGGTGGGGGAGGGCACCAAGTGATGCAGGCAGGGTGCTCCACAGACAGCCATACAAAATCCAAGTAGAAGTAAAGCATCAAATAGAAACTAAGCAGCGATGGGCAGATGAGAGTGAGACAGTTGTACAGAGGGAGTGTTGTAATAGGAAGGAGCACAGACAGATCAGAGAGGGGGTGGAGATGGGCTGTACACATCCATGCATAGGCAGATACACACTGTATACAGGGAGCCAACCAGAGAGCATCCACTGCATGCAGGCAGAGCACAAACGACAAAAGGGATGGAGGCAGCAACACCACTGATCCTCGTCTGCTCACACAGCCTGCAAATAGGAGGCCAACTCTCTTCCTGCTGCTATATAGATGGGGTAGAGAGGCTGAGACATGGGCAGAGACAGGGGCAGCCTACAGAGAGAGGGGGGACAGGGACAGCCTACAGTGAGGGGGGCAGAGGCAGGGACAGCCTACGGAGAGAGGGGGGGCAGAGACAGGGACAGCCTACAGAGAGGGGGGCAGGGACAGCCTACAGAAGGCAGGGGGCAGAGACAGGGACAGCCTACAGAGAGGGGGGCAGAGACAGCCTACAGAGAGAGGGGGCAGAGGCAGGGACAACCTTCAGAGAGAGGGAGGGCAGAGACAGGGACAGCCTACAGAGAGGGGGGGCAGAGGCAGGGACAGCCTACAGAGAGAGGGGGGCAGAGACAGGGACAGCATACAGAGAGGGGGGCAGGGACAGCCTACAGAGAGAGGGGGGCAGAGGCAGGGACAGCCTACAGAGAGAGGGGGCAGAGGCAGGGACAGCCTACAGAGAGAGGGGGGCAGAGACAGGGACAGCCTACAGAGAGAGGGGGACAGAGACAGGGACAGCCTGCAGAGAGGAGGGCAGGGACAGCATACAGAGAGGGGGGCAGAGGCAGGGACAGCCTACAGAGAGGGGGGGCAGAGGCAGGGACAACCTACAGAAAGAGGGGGGCAGAGGCAGGGACAGCCTACAGAGAGAGGGGGGCAGAGGCAGGAACAGCCTACAGAGAGAGGGGGCAGAGGCAGGGACAGCCTACAGAGAGAGAGGGGAGAGACAGGGACAGCCTACAGAGAAAGGGGGGCAGAGACAGGGACAGTCTACAGAGAAAGGGGGCAGAGACAGGGACAGCCTACAGAGAGGGGGCAGAAGCAGGGACAGCCTACAGAGAAAGGGGGGCAAAAGCATGGACAACCTACAGAGAGAGGGGGCAGAGACAGGGACAGCCTACAGAGAGGGGGCAGAGGCAGGGACAGCCTACAGAGAAAGGGGGGCAAAAGCATGGACAACCTACAGAGAGAGGGGGCAGAGGCAGGGACAGCCTACAGAGAGAGGGGGGCAGAGGCAGGGACAGCCTACAGAGAGGGGGTAGAGGTAGGGACAGCCTACAGAGAGAGGGGGGCAAACGCATGGACATCCTACAGAGAGAGGGGGCAAAAGCATGGACAGCCTACAGAGAGAGGGGGCAAAAGAATGGACAGCCTATATAGTGGGGGTAGTCAGAGGAAGGGACAGCCTAAAGTGAGTGGGGCAGAAGCAGAGACAGAGAGGAGGGGTGCACAATGGAGAGAAATGTGGGAGCCCCTCAACTCCAACCACACAAAAGGGGAATGGACATTGCATGGAGCTGTGCTATTAGAATAAGAATAGATGCGTGCAGTGACTGCAGGAGGAGCGATGATGATGGTGATGATGATGACGATGACGATGCACAGTCCTCAGGACCGTTCTTCTCTTCATCCCCCTTTATTGGGAATACAGACAATCACACTCATTCCATTAGAGGCAGATTAGCGGATGTGGGTTGTCAGTAACCCGTTCTGTGTCCTGGCTGCTGACGTCCCCTAAGCAGTCCCTCTAGTGATGCCATCTGCTCTTCAATGCCAGCTTGTCATGCCAGTTCATCCGCCCAGGCTCATTCATACTCCTCATTGCTGGCTTTCTGGGATTCCTCCTCCGGAATAATTGCATATATAAATACCTTAACTGAGTATTTATACATGCCAAGACATATTGAGGAGGAACAGTGCCCCAGGGGCATCCTAGAAACCTTTTGCTGGGCCAATACATGTTTGCTGCTCATACTTTGACTGAGTTATTTCTAAAGAGAGAAGTTGGTTGCTTTTGTTTGTAGGGAATTCTCTACTAAAGTGTCCATCCAGCAGTCAGATCTGACCATGTACAGTGCCTTGAAAAAGTATTCATACCCCTTGAAATTTTCCACATTTTGTCATGTTACGACCAAAAATGTAAATGTATTTTATTGGGATTTTATGTGATAGGGGTCTCCAAACTATGGCCCTCAAATTGTCCAGGAACTACAATTCCCATCATGCCTAGATATGTCTGTGAGTGGCACATAATTATGAAGTGGAAGTGGAAGTGAAATGATAAATGGTTTTCAACATTTTTTACAAATAAAATATGTGAAAAGTGTGGCGTGCATTTGTATTCAGCCCCCCTGGGTCAATACTTTGTAGAACCACATTTCTCTGCAATTATAGCTGCAACTCTTTTTGGGTATGTCTCTACCAGCTTTACACATCTACAGAATGAAAATGTTGCACATTCTTCTTTGCAAAATAGCTCAAGCTGTGTCAGATTGGATGAAGAGCGTCTGTCAACAGCAATTATGAAGATTTGCCACAGATTCTCAATTGGATTTAGGTCTGGACTTTGACTGGGCCATTCTAACACATGAATATGCTTTGATCTAAACCAGTGGTTCTCAACCTAACTAGTGCCGTGACCCCTTGATAAAATTTCCCAAGTTGTGGGGACCCCTAACAGTAAAATTATTTTCATAGCACCCAAGGCAGACAAGTAATTTGCCCCCCTAACCCACGGACATTTAGTGCTCCCTTAGTCCCTTCCACTTGTACAGTATTAAAGCCCCTTATGGTACATTTTAGGATGTACCACTCTTTCTATTTTGTTCTTCTTTCTTTCCCTTTTAGCTCTCTATCCTATATTCTTGTTTTTTTCCCTAGCCCACCCTCTAGCCATTTTTTTAGTTTTTTTATCTTATTCTCTCTGTCTTTTCTTTGTTCCTCCCCCTCTTTTCCTCTCCCTTCCATGTATTCTCTATTTTTCTTCCTTCTCTTACTCCTTGGGGGGGGGGGGGGGGGGGGGGGGTATGGGATCAGTGGCAGTGCTGGGGGGAGTTATGACCAGCCAATTTAGGTGCTCTTGATCAAGGTCATCTGCTGATCTGAGAAATGTAGTGGGGACTTTTAATGGCAACTATAATCACAGGTAGTGTTACTCACTGTGTCCCCGGAGTCACTGTCTCGCCGACTTTGTGGTGTCTCATAGCAGTGACACCTATGCTGAAATCAGGAGATAGGGTCTCCTCCAGCCCCTCCCACTTAACATTCTTCACCAGTCAGCTGACCTCTAGTCTCTGCCCCCCAGCCATGCAGTGAACTGAATGGGCAGCTGCAAAGAAGCTGAGTGGGCAGCCACAGGCTCCAGGAACAGCTCAGCTGGCTGGCCACAGGCTCCAGGGACAGCCCTGCTGGGCTGCTGCAAAAATACTGGAAGAGCGGTGCAGGCTTCAGGAACAGCCCAGGATTCGGTGACCTCCTGGAAAATCATCATTCGACCCCATTCCATTGTAGCTCTGGCTGTATATTTAGGGGCATTGTCCTGCTGGAAGGTGAACGTCAACCCCAGTCTCAAGTCTTTTGCAGACTAACAGGTTTTCTTCTAAGATTGCCCTATATTTGGCTTCATCCATCTTCCATACAACTCTGAACAGCTTCCCTGTCCCTGCTGAACAAAAGCATCCCCACAACATGATGCTGCCACCACCCTGTTTCATGATGGGGATGGTGTGTTCAGGGAGATGTGCAGTGTTAGTTTTCTGCCACACATAGCGTTTTGCTTTTAGGCCAAAAAGTTCCATTTTGATCTCATCTGATCAGAGCACATTTTCCCACATGTTTGCTGTGTTCCCCACATTGCTTCTCGCAAATGGGACTTCTTATGGCTTTCTTTCAATAATGGCTTTCTACTTGCCACTCTTTTATAAAGGCCAGATTTGTGGAGTGCACAACTAATAGTTGTCATGTGGACAGATTCTCCCAGTTGTGGATCTCTGCCGCTTGTCCAGAGTTACCATGGGCCTCTTGGCTGCTTCTCTGATTAATGCTCTCCTTGCTCGGCCTGTCAGTTTAGGCGGATGTCCATGTCATGGTAGGTTTACAGTTGTGCCATACTCATTCCATTTTCGGATGATGGATTGAACAGTGCTCCGTGAGATGTTGAAAGCTTGGGATATTTTTTATAACCTAACCCTGCTTTAAACTTCTCCACAACTTTATCTCTGACCTGTCTGGTGTGTTCCTTGCCATTTGTAGGCAGGGACGGTGGGTCCCTTTTGGTGTAGAAAAAATAGAATAGAAAGTCTTTAGTGCTAGCTGTCTTATGGTGGACTACTGCTCTCAGTAATCCCTCTTCAGGCTCTGCCAGCCCTCCTGGCTGCAGCTGCCCGACTCCACTGCCCGTGACATCACAGTCCTTACCGCTGGCTCTGCACCCATCCCAGACTGCACACTCCCAGTCCTCTCAGGCGTGCCTCCCCAGTTCTCCAAATTGTGCTTGCCACTCACTGACCCTCCTGGCCTCACAGTACTAGCTCCTGCTGTCCTTCTTGACTCCTCTATGCGCCTCCTGTCCAGATCCTTCATGAGTTCTTGAATGGATCCTTCCTGCACCCAAGTCCCAGGCCCAAGGTCAACCCCCCCCCCCCCCCCCCCCAGTCTAGAGAGCAGCCTCAAAGGCCCCGACAGCTTAGCACTCCATCCTCAGTTCATCCACCGTCAACAACCCCCCAGCTGGGCTGACTCTGGGTATATCAAGGGGGCCTGCCCCCTGCTAATCCTAGTCAGGGATTGGTCAGGCTCCCTGAGACACCGCATAAAGCTTCACCTCTCTTCCCCTCCTCTCTTCTAGAATCCTCTAGAAGCCAGCGGGAGGTAACCGAGAAGCGATGCTATCTGTGAGTCACCAGCCTACACTGAGCCGTTCCCAGCCCACACAGCAGCTCTAAGATGGCCGCCGGCTACTAGAGCTCCGCTCCACCACAGCCCACCGCTAGCCACCGGAGCCGACGGAGCCCTCGTTTCCGCCCCACACCGCGCCATCCTGACAGGGGAACACCCGGGGCACCGGGATATGTCAAAACCCCAGGTCCGGAGGGACCTCTCTGGCCAAATGACGGCCGCGAACGGCCCCCTCACATATGCCAAGATGGCGTCGGCTACACGAGGCTTACAGGCCTCAGAACAACAAGAGGACTCTATAGCCGACCAGGACCAGACAGATCCACCTTATGCAGGTACTGACTTCCCCCCTCTGCAAGCTGTCAGCTCTCCCTCCTCCACGGAATCTCTTTTGGGGAGGATGAGCCCAGGATATCCCACATCCCCATTGCTGGATCCACACACAGGCATGCTGCTCACAGTGAGTGAGGCCCAAGCAGACATTCCTGTCCCCACTGACTTTCAGTCTATGATGACAGCCTTTTCACACATGCTGCATAAAGGATTGGCTCAGAATGCTGCCCAAATGACTGCATCTTTACATGCTGACCTGCAGCCAATAGGGATAAGGATGGACACCATAGAACAAAAAGCTGATCAATCAGTGGCTCAGATTAACCAAAACTCTGCCAGATTACAGGAAGTACAGGATCAATTGGAATCTGCCTTTTCAAAAATCGATGACCTCGAGAACAGATCCAGAAGATATAACTTTAGACTCCGGGGACTCCCTGAATCTGAGAAGGATGTCCATAAAGCAGTTAAATCTTTGATTAAAAACCTTATCCCTGACATTCCGGATAACCACCTGGAACTTGACAGAGCACACAGGGCACTACAGGCCCCTAGATCCGACGGATTGCCCAGAGATGTCATTGTTAAACCACATCACTATTCTGTCAAAGAAGCAGTCATGAGGAAAGCCAGATATTCAGATAATCTCACTTTACTCGGTCACAAAATTCAAATATTCGCTGACCTATCACCTTATACAGTCCAGAAGAGGCGCTCCTTCAAACCGTTGCTGCAGGTGCTGATCGATAAGGAAATCGCATATCGGTGGTCTTTCCCTCTTCGTCTGAACTTTTCCTACAAAAGCAAGAATTTCTGCTTCTCCTCTTTCCAGGAAGGTGAACGACTCCTCACGCATCTCGGCCTGATACTGCTGGAACCTACACCTGCGCAAGCTAACCGAGGGACCCCTTCTTCCGCCAAAAAACCCTGCCTGCCATCCCGCTGCAACAATCCTGGCTGAAGCAGGGTCCCAAAAGATCCAAAGAAACCATGCCACCCTGAGCATATTTGCTTATAATCCTTTTTTTTGATCCTGACCTGGACTTCTCCCCTGCTTCTGGGGTGATGTTCTGGGGGAAGGACATGTTGGGGCTTTCTCTTTTCCCCCTCTTCCTTGTAGAGGGTGGTTAAGGGGGGGTCCCCCTTCCCCCACTGCACTAACTGATCGAGCATCTATACATGTTGTTATTTTCATGTTAAAGTTGATAATAATTTTTTTTTTTACCTTTCATGATAATGGGGTACTGACTTACTGGTAGAGGGAATACAAACTATCCTCATTAGGAGGGGAACATGCAGTGTAATAGGTTGAATACCTTATTTGTCCCTGCTGCCTGGGGAAATTTGGCTTACTAGCCGGTCCCCACCCTTTTTTTTTTTTATTTCTTTTTAACTCCATACAATTACTTCCCCTGGAAGTTTGGCGATTGTTAGACCCCTTTCCATAATTTTCGCGTGCTAAAACTTTAATGTTGACTGGGGATTAGTCTCTACAGGGGACTCCGGCACTTATAGATGATGGGGTTGTTTTTGCCCCTCAGTAGTTACAGATTTGAGGTGGAGGGGGCTGTGGTGGACCCAATGCGCCTCGATTGGATCAGGAACCCACTTGGCGTACCTAGATCCTATTCCGGACTTTCTTCATTTGGAAAATCCGGAACCATGGGGGTTATGGTAGGTTTGGTGACTCTAAACCGACCTGGGGGTGGGAAGGGACCAGGGGGCCCCTTTGTTTTCTTGAGCTACTCTTCTCGTACCGGAATGATTCATCAGCAGGTTATTAATGTTCTTGTTCTTCCCTCTCTTCTTCTCCCACTCATCTCTTTTCTCTCTCTCTTCTCGATTGCTCTCAGTGGTGCTAGCAGGTCACACGGACTTCTCCGGTCGTCTCTCTCAGGCTCTGGGCTCCCCGCTACAGGACCATCAGGTTTTACTCTGCCGTCTATCTCTACATGGAAGGGTAAGTCCCATAAGGATTGTATAGATCATTCCCCTCTGATCCATGCCTGATTCTCATACCTTGCCCACTACCTTGAAGGTTATATCACACAACACTCAGGGCCTTAACTCCCCAATCAAACGTAGAAAAATCCTCCAATGCTATCACTCAATGCACGCCGACATCCTACTGCTGCAGGAGACACACTTCCCATCTACTTACAAGCCCACTTTTCTCCACCACAGTTATCCACAATTCTTCCTGGCCTCCGCGGAGAATAAAACCAAGGGGGTCGCGATCTGCTTTGCGAAACATATAAACCTCTCCCAACCTGAAACTGTTGTTGATCCCCAGGGTCGATATGTCCTAGTCTCCGGTTTCATTGATGGAGAACTCTACACCTTTGTATCCTACTACGCACCGAATAAAGGGCAAAAATCCTTTATGGAATCTCTGCTCACTACACTACATGAACATCTTAAGGGGACGGTTTTTATGGGCGGGGACACGAACATTGCATTTGACTCTTCCCTGGACAAGCTGGCAAACGGTGCGTCTAAACCCAAGCGTCCTTCTAAACAGAGCGTTAAAATAGCTGAAATACTTAATGAGGCAGGCCTGATAGACGTTTGGAGAGAGAACAACCCGCGTACTAAAGACTACACACATTTTTCAGCTCCACATAACTCCTTTGCCAGGATAGACCACATCTTCACCAGGGCCTCCACGCTTCCACTCATTAGGAACTCCACAATCATTGACTCGTCGCTCTCGGACCACTCATTAGTTGCGCTGACCACATGTAAACCGACGGGCACCGGTAACCGACCACGCTGGCGCCTACGAGAAACCCTGTTGAACGACCCTATTCAATGCACTCTACTAGAATCTGCCATCCAAGAGTACTTTACCTTAAACGCGTCAGATGGGGCTTCTCCTTCTATCGTTTGGGCGGCTCATAAACCGGTCATCAGAGGTAGACTGATTCAGTTAGCGGCACAACTCAGGGCGGAACACAGAGCTGATACAGTGAGACTTACGAAGGAGTTTCAGAAATTGGCAAAAGAACATAAACGTAACCCCAATCTAGATTCACTAGCCAAATTAGACACAGCAAGGGCTCTCCTAAATATGCAATTAACCACGTCAGCAGCGCAACATCTTAAATGGACTAGGGCCATGTTTTATGCACAACAGGATAGGATTGGTTCCAGACTGGCAACTAAACTTTCCCCTAAACCACGCTCTCAAGCCTTCCCCAAACTGAGGGTAACCTCGGGGGAACTGTCTCAGAACCCGAGCAAGATAATGGACACCTTTAAACAGTTTTATTCTGATCTTTATAAACAGAACCCCAGTACATCCGCAGCCAGGAGAGATAGGTTCCTTAACAACCTTAAGTTGCCAGTGATGGATAAGGCACATATAGAACTTTTGGAATCCCCCTTCACACAAGAGGAGGTCCTGGATACTATTAAGAACCTTAAATTGGGCTCCTCACCGGGTCCTGATGGCTTCTCCACGGGTTATTATAAGAAATTTGGGAATTGCCTAGCACCTCATTTAACCAGTATGTTCAACTCTCTCAGGGATGGGGCCTCTTTAAATTCAGATTTAAATGCAGCATACATATCGGTAATACCGAAACCAGATAAAGACACTAGTGAGGTTGGCAATTATCGCCCCATATCTCTTATTAACAATGATGTCAAAATAATGACTAAGATACTTGCCAACCGCCTTTCCAGCTTTATCTCGTCATACATTCACAGGGATCAGGTAGGCTTCATCCCTGGGAGACAAGGACCGGATCAGATCAGAAGGGCAGTGGATATAATCTCTTTGCTTCAATCTCATTGGGATGGGAACCCTGCACAAAAAGGTTTTCTACTGTCAATTGATCTACACAAGGCGTTCGACTCGATTGACTGGGCATACCTGTCTGAGATCCTTAGGAGATGGGGATGTGGCAAATACTTTCTTAATCTTATAGATTCCCTGTATTCCACTCCATCGGCACAAGTGCGCCTACTGGGCAGGTACTCGGAGTCCTTTCCCATAAACAGGGGTACCAGACAGGGATGCCCTCTTTCGCCGCTTCTCTTTGCGATAGCGATCGAAACTTTAGCCGTTGCCCTTCGATCAAACCCTGATATTAAAGGGGTTTCTTGCGGCCCCCACGAACATAAATGCGCGTTATACGTGGATGATCTCCTTCTCTTCATCACCTCCCCACTGATCTCCATGCCTGTGATACTTCAAACCCTGGAGGAATTTAGTGGGGCGTCAGGACTACGCGTTAATATGACCAAATCTCTGGCTCTGAACGTAACTCTCCCGCCGGATCTCCTCAAACAACTCAAAGATAACTTTACTTTTAGCCTGGGCTACAAACCAGATTCCGTATCTGGGTATCAAGCTTACCCCAAATATTGAAGGCCTCTTCCGCTCAAACTATCCCCCCATGGTGCATAAATGTTTGCAGGACGTGGAGAGGTGGTCCAGATGTGGTCTATCCTGGCTGGGCAGAATACATGCGGTAAAAATGACCGTACTACCAAAACTCTTGTACTTATTTCGCTCATTGCCAATACCCGTGCCCAAAAGTTTCCTCACTAAAACGCAGTCAGACATACTACGATTTATCTGGGGTAAGAAAGGCTACAGATGTCCTTCGGATACGCTCTACAGACTAAAGACGCAAGGAGGGTTAGGTCTTCCCAACCTTTGGGCTTACTACCAGGCGGCTCGGCTGGCTCAAATATCGTTAGCTTACTCTAGTTATAATAAACCAGACTGGCTTAGTATGGAAAGGCAGGCTACACCATTGCATACTATTGACTTCCTTTTGGGATGTTCCCCGAAACATAGACCAGCTGTCATGGCTCCCACCCTATCGCACTCTATAGCGCTTTGCACCAAACTTTTCTCCCTTAATACCATAAACTCTCCTCTGACACCCCTAATGCACATCTTTCATAATCCTAACTTTCCACCGGGGATGGACATTGGGGCCTTTAAATGGTGGACTGACAAGGGCCTGTACCGTATCGGACACTTCTTCTCCCACTCAGGACCCATCACATTGCAACACTGTTGGAAGAAATTGGACATGCCCGACTCAGAACTTTATAGGTTCACACAAATTTCCCACTTCTTACACTCCATCTGGACCACCAAACCGCTTCCACCTAACATTACCCCATTTGAACACTGGTGTATCAACACGGCAGATCAGAGGGGAGGCATTTCACTGATCTATACGGCACTTATGACTAAACAGTCTATACCCTCTTATGCAAGGGCCTGGGAGGACGACTTGGACGACTCCTGGGACTCTGCGACATGGTATCGGGCTTCTACAAGAGCATACAAAGGTATCCTCAATGTCTCCCTTGTTGAAGCCAGCTTGAAAGTTTTACTGAGGTGGTATTATGTCCCTTCCAGGCTGGCAATACTTTTCCCAGGTACATCATCAGTTTGCTTCCGAGGCTGCGGTCTTGAGGGCTCTATGGTCCATGTGTGGTGGACATGTCCTCGCATACGGTCGTTCTGGAAGAAAGTATTCCGTTCCATAAGCTCGCTTACAGGTACCACTGTTATGCCTCACCCTAGGTGGGCGTTGCTTAATTTCCCTATCCCAGAGCTATCCAAAGCCTCACAGGCTCTAGCACTGTTTCTATGCCTAGGAGCCAAAATGACAATAGCCAAAGCCTGGAAGGCAGATACCATCTCTTTTAGGTTGTTTAAACGTAAGGTAACCTGGGTCATGGTCCAGGAACAAATTGTTGCCAAGCTCAATGACTCTACCGAGAAGTTTAGAGCCATCTGGGAACCCTGGGCTACCCTCTGCAACATCTCCCTTATACCGGGAGTACCTCCGGGCAGTTAGATCACGCACTGTTCAAGTTGACAGACAGAACACCACCTTCCTCTCGTCTTTCCTGTCCCCTCACACGTTTCTTCCCTCCCCATTGTGCTTCTCTATCCTTTTCTGTCGCCTCTCTTGGCGAACCGCTATTTCCTGCGCATAACCTGACCGGTATAGTATGTTACATCCGAAGTTTGTATTTCAATATGTGAAGGGCTTTGCCCCGCCACTCCAGTTCTGATCCTGGACCTAGCCATATACACATTGGGGCGTCTCTGTACTCCCAGCTCCTGGGGTGCAGCAGGATCCCATTTGGGGCTCCTGGGAGTTTGGGAGTCGCGGAGTATCCCCAATTCGGATTTCTTTTGAAGATCGGCTGGTGTGCCGGGGCAAGTTGTTCCCTGGGCAGACGGGACGGGTACCTGTTGTCTGGTACGACATCCAAGGCTGCGTTGCCGAGCGAATGTGATTATTGTACTTACCTGTTCAATGACATGCCTGTATACTTCACATTGTTATGCAGTTGTATTGGATATCTTTTTGTTAAGTTTGTAAAACTTTAATAAAAATTTTCAAACAGTGAAAAAAAAAGAGTTTATTTCAAGGTTCTACTTACAGCAAAGATGAGTGTCACAATGTCACAGCTGCTCCGTGCCTAGCCTGACGTACGTTTCGTCCGATGGGACTTCTTCTGTGATGCAGTAAAGTTGGAGGGTGTTGGACGAACGTGTGTTTCCAATAAGCCGATTGTAACATCTTTGCTGTAAGTAGAATGCTCCTGACCCCCTCACAGTGCCATAAGAACGTCTGCCTCTCCTGGTTGGCCTCCCAGACATGATGGGTGGGGACTTATTAACAAAATGTAATAGAGATGGGGAAATATGTACTTGGATGCACTTTAACCACTTGTCGACCAGCCGCCACAGTTTTACTGTGGCAGAATGGCACGGCTGGGTGAAGCGACGTTATGTTACGTCGCTTCGCCCCGTGGGCACTAGGGGTGCGCACCTGCTGCACGCCCCCCCGAGCCGATGCAAGTGCCCGGTGGTTACGATCCCCTCTGGGCTCCCGCGACAGAGTATGAACAGCAATCTATCTCTTCCCCCACACAGTCCACTCCCCCTTCAGTTGGAACACGCACTAAGGAACACATTGACCCCTTGATCGTCCCCTAGTGTTAACCCCTTCACTACCAGTGAAATTTTTACAGTAATCAATGCATTTTAATAGCACTGATCATTTTATTAATGCCAATGGTCCCAAAAATGTGTCAAAATTGACCGATGTGTCCGCCATAATGTCGCAATCCTGATAAAAATCGCAGATCGCCTCCATTACTAGTAAAAAAAAATAATAAAAAATGCCATAAAACTATCCCCTATTTTGTGGACGCTATAACTTTTGCGCAAACCAATCAATAAACGCTTATTGCAATTTTTTTTACCAAAAATATATAGAAGAATACATATTGGCCTAAACTGAGGAAAAATAATTTTTTTTATATTTTTTGGGGGATATTTTTTATAGCAAAAAGTAAAAAATATTGTGTTTTTTTCAAAATGGTCGCTTTTTTTTGTTTATAGCGCAAAAAATAAAAACCCAGAGGTGATCAAATACCACCAAAAGAAAGCTATATTTGTTGGAAAAAAAGGACATCAATTTTGTTTGGGTGCAACGTTGCAAAAAGTGCTCTGGTCAGGAAGGGGGTAGAATCTTCTGGGGCTGAAGCGGTTAATCAATAGAAAGTGGTGTTTGGTGCACTTTACCTTGAGTATTCACTACACAGACACACTCCACTAACACAATACAATATACTGCAGTAAATGTGCACTAATGTACTTCAATATACTGCAGTAAAAGTGCACTAATGTACTTCAATATACTGCAGTAAAAGTGCACTAACGCTCTTCAATATGCTGCAGCAAAACTGCACTAACTCACTTCAATATACTGCAATAAAAGTACACTAACGCACTTCAATATACTGCAGTAAAAGTGCTCTGAAGCACTACTAAATACTGCAGTAAAACTGCCCTGACGCACTACAATATACTGCAGTAAAACTGCCCTGACATTCTATACCAGTGATGGCGAACCTTTTTGTGCCCGAGTGCCCAAACCGCGACGCAAAACCAACTTATTTCTTTTAAAGTGCCAACACAGAATTAAACAACTTTCCATGGCCTCATCGTCCAGCTCTCCCCAGGCAGTATTGTAGGAATCCCCACCATCCAGCCGCTCCTTGATATACCTGCCGCCGGGAGATCAGCTAGCAGCCACTGCACCTCTCCCCATGGCCATGGATGATCTGCTCCGACTCCAAGCCCCGACCCCCCCTCCGCTGTTTCACAGGCTGCACCAGAGGGACAGACTAAACCAAAGTCGTCCTGGAATAGGGTGCCTGCAGAAAGGAATGCCAGAATGCCTTAACGTAGATGTAGGGGTTCGGGGGAGGCAATGAGCTGCACAATCGGGACAGTGGAGAAAGAATTTTACACCCCCCTAAACATTGCACATGGGACAAGATGACTGGCTGCCCACCCCCCTGCTGACATCACTGGCACTGATGCAAGGAAGGGAGCCGGCTCCTCCGTGCCTGCACCATCAGTGCAAGTGACTGCCTGGCTGGGTGATTCCCCTGGTGTGCCCACAGAGAGGGCTTGGCGTGCCAGCTGTGGCACGCGTGTCATAGGTTCGCCATCCCTGCTCTATACCAACACACTTCAATATACTGCAGTATAGCTGCCCTGACACACTAAACTGACACAAAAGTAAACAAGGAAGGTCGCACTACACTCACACTGCACTATCACTATATTCACAATAAATTGATACTTTACACTCACAGTAGAGTCACAATACCTCACTACAGCACACTATAACTCGCCAGTAGCAATGAACAGAGCCCTGTTTTATCTATCTCCACTCCAATATAACACTGCAAATGGCTTCTCTGGGAAGGAAACTTTTATAATGTGGGGTGTGTGTATGATCAATGAGCCATGATTGGGCACAGTCATCATTTCTTTCTCCAATCATTGCTCTGACATGTGCCCTGATTGGGCAAAGCCTTCATTGCTTCAGCCAATCAGGGCTTCCAATGCACTGTGCGTGCTCAGTGCATTGTGGGGGGTTCAGTAGACCAAACAAACAGTCAAACACCCCGACAATTAGGGTGTTTGCCGAATGGGCAAACAGCCAATGTTCAGGCCGAACTTTAGCTTGGCACGAACCGTTTGCCCAACTGTATCCACAATTTGTTCATTTTTTTTCTAGTGTCCATTTGTTTCTAGTGTCCATTTGTTTCTACTGTCCATGTTTGTTACATTAAAGTACATAAAAAAAAAGTGGAGTGGGGGTCACATGTTTCCTGTCAGAAGTGGAGCTCCAGTCTGCAGCCAGACCCCTCCCCCTCTCGCTGCAGTACTCGCCTCCTCTGCAGTGCTGTGACTTGCAGAAAGTAATCCCTGAGATCCAGCACCACTCATCTTCTGGTTGAAGGACACTGAGCTCTGTTGAAACATTAAATGTTTTAATGTCACCCCAGTAAAGCAACACCATTGTAGACAAATGTGAACCGTCTGTGTGTGTTGTGGTGAGCTGCAGTGAAAAAAATACTGAATTGTGGTCTGCCTCACTGCATTGCACATTAATTACTTTTAAATAATTACAGGTGTTTATATAGTGCCTCTGATGTTTTACACTTGGATTTGCACACTGTAAATTCACATCAATCCCTGGCCTCAAGGAGCTTGCAATCTAAATGCACATGCAAACAATCACACACACACATACTAAGGCCAATATGGACCGGAGCCAATTAAATTGCCAGCAAATCTTTGACGTGTGGGAGGAAATTGGAGCACCTGGAGAAAATCTATGCAAGCCCAAGGAGAACATGCAGACTCCATGCAGATAGTGTCCTGACCAGGAGCGGAACTGAGGACCCCAGTTAACACATACCCGTAAGAGTGTGTGCAATGATTTCTTGTCCTATTTAATGTAAATGTAGCTAGTGTGCTAGATGTAAAAACGGTAGGTTTATTGGTTTAAGAAAATTGATTTGGCTGAGCCAGGCCTGGGTTGAATCTGCGTCAGGGTTGAGTGACTCAGGGAGGCTGAGTGGCTGAGCAAGCAGCTTCTCCGGTGCCTCCCCCTGTTTTCTGGAACCTTGGAGAAGCTTCCAGATGTAGTAGGTGGAGGTTAGGAGGAGCTGTTTGTCATATGTATGAGGTCCTCGACCAATCCCCAGCAAAAAGGATTTGGAAGGGGGTAGGTATCTCATAAATAGGCATGAGTCATGCTGGCAGGGGCAGTCCGATGGAGATGGAGTGCTGAGGAGGCTGTCGGTGGCCCTTAAGTGTACCCCCCAGTCTGTGACCTCAGGCATGGGACTTGGGTGCTGAAGGGACCCTCAACAACACACAAAGGAATACTTTCTTGGAGGCATGGGAGCAAGTGAGAGGACAGCAGGAGTAGGTCAGCACGTCTGGGAGATCTCTTGAGAAGTCAGCAGGGTGGGCTGGTGAGTGTTCTGCCTGGGAGTACTGTGGAGAGAGTGTCAGTCTGGGAGTACTGTGGAGAGAGTGTCAGTCTGGGAGGACTGTAGAGAAGATCCATCAGATCTGGTAAGAGATCACTCCCTTTTCTTATGGATGGAACACTTTGCCATTTCTCTTGAACACTGGTAGTCACGGAGTTGAATATATTTTCCACTCGTCACACTTTTTATTAAGTGTTTGGATTCACTTATGGACTTGAGTTTTCTATTCTATTAACAATTTTTTGTATATTGATATTTGATTAATGTACTTGTTGTGGTATTTTTCTATTTTGCATCACTAATTTGTGATCATTGTTTGTTCATACACTGTCACAATTTTTAGGTTTTAACACTTAGCTCAATTCCTAAACTATTTATTTGGTTTATCATCACATTAGTTCACTATTTAAAGGAACAGCACACCATTAGTCATTTTTATTCACCTTCTTCCATTGCTCCATGGTCCTGTTCTGATGCTCACATGCCCAGTAGGCACTTTTGACTGTGGACACGGGTCAGCATGGGCACCTAGACTTGTCTACGGCTACATAGCTCCATACACAACAACCTGTGATGCCCATTTATTCTGCTTTCAACACATCAACTTTCCAAATATTTACATGCTGCCTAATATATCCCAACCACTTTCAGATGCAATTGTAATGATAATCAATGTTATTGACTTGACCTGTCAGAGGTCATATTAGTTATGGCTTATCAGTGTACATATAGTATATATATATATATATATATATATATATATATATATATATATATATATATATATACTGTAAAAATACGGTATACAAACTTACACGTACATACTGTATAGTGTATATTCTTCTTTGTGATCTTTAAAAGCTAGGAGGCATTCTTCATCGCAGTCATGGGAATTTAAGACACATGGCACTGCAGGAGATGAGAATTTGAGACTGATTTTTGGCCATGCAAAGCCTATTTAAAGAAGGAATAGATCTGCCGCTGCTGGCAACATGAGAATTAAAACCACAGTTCCGGCCTTTATATTCCAGTGAATAATAATTTGCCAGCTGCGTGCAGGATACTGAGGAGCTGTGTGTGAAGGTATAAGGGGGGGCTACCCAACTTTTAAGATCCCATTCACATGCAGCTGCTTCTATCTTCCAAACTGTCTTCGCTGAGCCAGAGATTGCTGTCTGTACAAGAGGTCACTTCTAATAGCTCAGAAAGCCTGAGAGTGGAAAACATCCACAACATTGAAGGAACTGGTCAAACTGAAGATTGTAGAATAAATACAGACACAGATATACATTGTTATTGCAGGATGCTGTCTTAGCTTTACTAATGAATTATTAAGGGACATTCGATGAGCCGGATTTAGTCCGTCCGGTGGGACCATTAGGGAGCTCTTAGTCTAGCTGTCTTCATCCATTTTATAGGGAGCATATTTTTCCCCATCAGTACTAAAGGGGCCCTCAATGCAATATATGACAAATTGACATTTCATAGGGAATTATTGCCTAAAACAAAGAAGAGTGAAAAAAAAAAAAAAACATTGCAAAGATGGAACATTTGTAATACACCACTAAACATGTATTCTGGTGATAAATGCTGGAGTTTGGACTCACTAATCCAACATTTGCTGGTCTTCATTATAGGTTATTTTATTTTAGAATGTGTCTTAAAGACAAACTTTGATCCAGAAATAAAGTATTGATCAGCAGTAATGGCCAAAGCCTTCCTGTATATTCTTTTTAATTTTCTATACAGCCAGACCTTGGGTCTATCAGTGCCCATCCAAGCTATATGGCAGCTATTTTTCCATTTGCTATATGCTCCACCACCAACCACAAGCCTCAGGTCTTCACATAGCACAGAGAGGCTTTTATACAAAAAGGCAAAAACAAAAAGTAAATGAAGTAGAAAATTAATTTAATTCATTCATTCATTTACACTCAGGCCAGTGACAAAATCAAAAACAAATCTGAGGAACCGCAACATAGCTCAGGTCCAAATTAGCAATATTTAAAGCTGGTTTCTCGCCTAAGCATTTAGGGCAATGTGTTAATGCATGGCACTTTGAGCGGTACAGTGCCATTCATTTTGAATGACACCCTAACACACAAATGCCGCAGTGGTCCATGCATCCATACTGAGGCACACTGCAACGCCCATGTGCACGTGGCCCTGGAGGGACTCATATAAAACATCATCCTTCCTCAAACCATAAAAATTATATTTTAAAAATGACACTACAGTATATTCTTATTAATCCATAAATAATATAATAATACAAATAATCCATACACATTCACTACTTAAAGCAGTATCAAACCCAAAAGCAAACATTTATTGTATTGCAGCTTACCAATTCTTAAATGTGATGGCTTAATTTGTTTTCTTTTTTAGGCTTGCTTTCTTCTATTTCCATCTTGTGATCCAGCCAGTAAGCCTGTTGCAGTCACAGGGATGAGACAAACCATTTGTCTCTGGCAGGGGTGCTTACAATAATCGACTTTTATATAAGACCTTTGTCACAAAAGGAATTTGGGAAGTTTGCTCTAGTTAAAAATTAAAATGTTACTAAACCCAGGACCCTGCATTCACTATATCTGACCTCCCACAGTACACAGAACATGAAAATAGTTTTAGTAAATATAAAATTCTAAATACCTTTTCTCATCATCAGTATATAGCAGTCTTGTGACTTCTATCAGTGTCTGGTTAAAGCTTGTAGGAGGAGTTTTTATTCTCCTCTGACTGTCCTATCAGGCTGCAGGACCCCTGACCCTCTGTCTGGACAGATCTGATTGGCCCTTTGCTGATCAAATGCACTCTCCCAAGAAAAAAAAAAAACTCTCTAGCAATACACACCAAACTGAGCATGTGCAGAGTGCCCCCAAGGCTCTCTTCTATCGGGAGATGGATTGGGGACAGTGGAAGGAGGGAAGATTCAGAGAAGACAGGATCAAACAGCCTTTTTACACAATGCAGAGGATTAACACCTTAGGTTCCACAGTGAGTATCACAAGCATATATAGAAAAAAGTGCAGCGCTGGAGAAATAAATATAAATGTGACATTTACAAATACAAAAGTGATGCCATTGCAAAAATTCAGATCCAGAAAAATGAATCAAATGTGTCCATACCTAAAAATAAATCAAACATATGATGGTCTAAAATTTACCCAAATCATGAGACTTATCTTAGACCAAAAAAATATTTATTACAGTGTCCAAAGAAATTGTATGTTGTAATATGATGACTTGACTGCCGATGGATATTAACATTCACTGCATAGTATTGCCTGTCACCTAAGTAAAAAAAAGGGTTACCAGAAAGCCCTTTAGATAGGCTTAGTAAAGATTCCTGGATACTCCTTCCAAGCAGACGATCTTTCAGAGATGTCCAAAATCGATCACTCCCAGAATCGTGACATATAATCACACACATAGGTTGGACTTGATGGTCTTGTGTCTTTTTTCAACCTCACCTTCTATGTAACTATGTAACTATATGTAACACACGTCCACCCAGACAGCCATCCAGGTGGCACCGGACACTGATCACCTGACTCCACCCAAATATATAGGTTCTTCCATCAGGCCAAGGGATTTAAGAAAACCCCTGCCCATTGGCTGGGATACCCCATATACCCATAATCTGACCTTGCATTGCACTTTTTGTATCTAATGCCACCAGGTACCTGGCCACCTAGCGGCAAAAGAGAGAAGTGCAGCATTTACAGAGTGAAATCAATTGATCCCTAACAATGGGCCAAGGTAAATTTAGGAGCATTCCTGTCTAAACACCAGGGGGCTACACCCCTTTCTGTGGGTGTCTCCCAAGGCTCTGTTCTTGGACCCCCTTCTCTTCTCTATCTATACCTCTTCCCTTGGTCACTTGATAATCGGCCATGGTTTCCAATACCATCTATACACAGATGACATCCAAATCTAACTGTCTGCTCCTCACCTCACTCCTTCAGTCTCCTCTAACATTACTAACTTACTAACTGACATATCAGCATGGATGTCGCACCACTTCCTTAAACTAAGCCGCTCTAAAACTGAGCTGGTAATATTCCCCCCTGCCCGTGCCCCCCTCCATGACTTTTCCATCAAAATCAATAATGCAACTATCAATCCCTCCCCTCATGCCAGGGTACTCGGTGTAATCCTAGACTCTGACCTGTCCTTTCAGCCCCAAATCCAATTGCTGTCAAAAGCTTGTAGACTTCCCTCTGTAACATCTCTAAAATACGCCCGATTTTAACAAATGAAACCACCAAGCTACTCATTCACTGCCTTGTTATCTCTCGCCTTGGCTATTGCAACTCCCTTCTCATTGGTCTACCTTTCCATAGGCTATCCCCTCTTCAGTCTATCATGAATGCTGCTGCCAGACTTATCCACTTTACCAACTGCTCAATGTCTGCTACCCCTCTCCGCCAATCCCTACAATGGCTCCCGATCGCCCAGCGAATTAAATTCAAAATACTAACCACAACATACAAAGCCATTCACAACTCTGCGCCGAGCTACATCATCAATCTTGTCTTCAAATATCGTGTCCATACTGTTTAAAATCTTTCTGTACTTTCATATATTTTCACTTTTTTATTCCAGTTATGTTACTGCCATCATTGGCACAATACTCAAACTACTCATATTGTTTGCTGGCTGGGGGCTTCTCACTTTGGATCCGGGGGGTCTGGGCGGACCTTCTGCGCCTCAGCTCCCGGGGGAGACTTGATGTGGCGGTCTGTGCATACCGGGACTATTGGTGCTCAGCATTCCGGTGGGGTGTAAGTTCTACGGATTCGATCAACTTTTGTATATATATTTTTTTTAAATATATTTTTTTATATACATAATACTTTTCATACCATGGGCTTCTTAACTTAATACACCTTCTATTACTTACAGACAATTACATATTTGCTCCTGATGAGTCGACATACCGACGAAACGCGCCGAGCTATTGAGGATGCAACCCCTCATAATTTCCATCAATTTTACTACACTTCTATGAATTTTATTGTATATCGGTACTGTATCATTCCTATGTAATCTGTATGGATTTTATTTTTCTTTCCCTGCTATGACAATTAAGTTCTATATTATGTTTACTAATATGTCATGTTTGTACATGCATTTGAATACCCAGCTGTCACATACAGACGATCATGGACATTTTCTATATAATTGTTAATAAAATCTCTACTTTTACATTGCTTTCGAACTGCCTCATTTAAAGTCCCACACTCGTTTTGTCCTTTGAATTTATTATAGGGATGGAAGCGCACCACCCCCCCTTCCTTGTGCGCTTCATTTAAAGTCCCAGTATATGGAGATATACATTCCCCCCCCTTCTTTGCATGTTATAATCGGGATGGAGGCAGAGCTCAAACGCAATGGGTAGTTATTATCTACTTTCATTACCTGTATATTTCCCTCAGGGATGGATGGGATCTTATTCCATGATTCCTACCCTCCGGGTGACATTTATCAACTATATATATTTGCTACAAGTATACATCTTCCCTATATGTGACCTATTTTTTATACATTCATGGTCCGTAGCTTTTGTGCCCCCTGTGGATGCTGTCCGCCATGCCTGTTTTGCTCTGGCTGCCGTCTTTCCTTCCCGGGAGTTGCGATTCGCACCAGGCGCCGCCCCCCGTCACCCATTGGCTTGACCAGGTGATGTGGGGGTGGCTTGCCTCGTGCGTATCGACGCCACGCTTATGCCGTACCAGTGACGTTTCTTGTAAGCGCCACTGTTTGATTACGGAGTGTTTCCATCCAGCTGTTGCATGGCGGGAGTTGTTTTTGGCGCCATCGGCGGCCAGACGACTCCCGCTCGTCATCACGCTTGTGACGTAGGCGCACGCCCACCCTATTTCCACCGGCCTGATTGGGGGCCCCTATTCACAACTGAGCAGATGACCGGTTTACACTGCCCACCTTAGATCACGTCCAGACTTAATATCTACTACCCAAGGTTACCTTCTTATGGTTTTTCCATATTTGTTCTGTCCAGCACTTTTTCACTTACACCTATACTGATCGATCATGATCATCACTGTACATGACTCTACATGGTCACTTGTTTATTCCACACTTTCTCTGGTTCACCATTTTTCTTTCACTATGTACTGTTTCATTTTTATGTTACTTTCTGTGCACACTTTGTTTGTTTTCTTCTTCTCCTTATTCTACTTTTACATCACCTTTTCACTCTATCTCTTCTTCTCTTTATGCATTCTACCCCTTTGGTGTTCGGCAGTGTTACCGTGTCCATTACATAAAAAATATACTTTCTATTTAATTTATAGATTTTACTGCCATCATTGGCACAATACTCAAATTACTCATATTGTTTGCTGGCTGGGGGCTTCTCACTTTGGATCTGGGGTTCTGGGCGGACCTTCTGCGCCTCAGCTCCCGGGGGAGGCTTGATGTGGCGGTCTGTGCATACCGGGACTATTGGTGCTCGGCATTCCCGTGGGGTGTAAGTTCTACGGATTCGATCAACTTTTGTATATATATTTTTTTTAAATGTATTTTTCTATATACATAATACTTTTCATACCATGGGCTTCTTAACTTAATACACCTTCTATTACTTACAGACAATTACATATTTGCTCCTGATGAGTCGGCATACCGACGAAACGCATCGAGCTATTGAGGATGCAACCCCTCATAATTTCCATCAATTTTACTACACTTCTATGAATTTTATTGTATATCGGTACTGTATCATTCCTATGTAATCTGTATGGATTTTATTTTTCTTTCCCTGCTATGACAATTAAGTTCTATATTATGTTTACTAATATGTCATGTTTGTACATGCATTTGAATACCCAGCTGTCACATACAGATGATCATGGACATTTTCTATATAATTGTTAATAAAATCTCTACTTTTACATTGCTTTCGAACTGCCTCATTTAAAGTCCCACGCTCGTTTTGTCCTTTGAATTTATTATAGGGATGGAAGCGCACCACCCCCCCTTCCTTGTGCGCTTCATTTAAAGTCCCAGTATATGGAGATATACATTCCCCCCCCCTTCTTTGCATGTTATAATCGGGATGGAGGCAGAGCTCAAACGCAATGGGTAGTTATTATCTACCTTCATTACCTGTATATTTCCCTCAGGGATGGATGGGATCTTATTCCATGATTCCTACCCTCCGGGTGACATTTATCAACTATATATATTTGCTACAAGTATACATCTTCCCTATATGTGACCTATTTTTTATACATTCATGGTCCGTAGCTTTTGTGCCCCCTGTGGATGCTGTCCGCCATGCCTGTTTTGCTCTGGCTGCCGTCTTTCCTTCCCGGGAGTTGCGATTCGCACCAGGCGCCACCCCCCGTCACCCATTGGCTTGACCAGGTGATGTGGGGGTGGCTTGCCTCGTGCGTATCGACGCCACGCTTATGCCGTACCAGTGACGTTTCTTGTAAGCGCCACTGTTTGATTACGGAGTGTTTCCATCCAGCTGTTGCATGGCGGGAGTTGTTTTTGGCGCCATCGGCGGCCAGACGACTCCCGCTCGTCATCACGCTGGTGACGTAGGCGCACGCCCGCCCTATTTCCACCGGCCTGATTGGGGGCCCTCATTCACAACTGACCAGATGACCGGTTTACACTGCCCACCTTAGATCACGTCCAGACTTAATATCTACTACCCAAGGTTACCTTCTTATGGTTTTTCCATATTTGTTCTGTCCAGCACTTTTTCACTTACACCTATACTGATCGATCATGATCATCACTGTACATGACTCTACATGGTCACTTGTTTATTCCACACTTTCTCTGGTTCACCATTTTTCTTTCACTATGTACTGTTTCATTTTTATGTTACTTTCTGTGCACACTTTGTTTGTTTTCTTCTTCTCCTTATTCTACTTTTACATCACCTTTTCACTCTATCTCTTCTTCTCTTTATGCATTCTACCCCTTTGGTGTTCGGCTGTGTTACCGTGTCCATTACCTAAAAAATATACTTTCTATTTAATTTATAGATTTTACTGCCATCATTGGCACAATACTCAAACTACTCATATTGTTTGCTGGCTGGGGGCTTCTCACTTTGGATCCGGGGTTCTGGGCGGACCTTCTGCGCCTCAGCTCCCGGGGGAGGCTTGATGTGGCGGTCTGTGCATACCGGGACTATTGGTGCTCGGCATTCCCGTGGGGTGTAAGTTCTACGGATTCGATCAACTTTTGTATATATATTTTTTTTAAATGTATTTTTCTATATACATAATACTTTTCATACCATGGGCTTCTTAACTTAATACACCTTCTATTACTTACAGACAATACATATTTGCTCCTGATGAGTCGACATACCGACGAAACGCGTCGAGCTATTGAGGATGCAACCCCTCATAATTTCCATCAATTTTACTACACTTCTATGAATTTTATTGTATATCGGTACTGTATCATTCCTATGTAATCTGTATGGATTTTATTTTTCTTTCCCTGCTATGACAATTAAGTTCTATATTATGTTTACTAATATGTCATGTTTGTACATGCATTTGAATACCCAGCTGTCACATACAGACGATCATGGACATTTTCTATATAATTGTTAATAAAATCTCTACTTTTACATTGCTTTCGAACTGCCTCACTCGTTTTGTCCTTTTTAAAGAAGCGCCCACACTCGTTTTGTCCTTTGTTTTATCAACTATATATATTTGCTACAAGTATACATCTTCCCTATATGTGACCTATTTTTTATACATTCATTTGTTTGTTTTCTTCTTCTCCTTATTCTACTTTTACATCACCTTTTCACTCTATCTCTTCTTCTCTTTATGCATTCTACCCCTTTGGTGTTCGGCAGTGTTACCGTGTCCATTACATAAAAAATATACTTTCTATTTAATTTATAGATTTTACTGCCATCATTGGCACAATACTCAAATTACTCATATTGTTTGCTGGCTGGGGGCTTCTCACTTTGGATCCGGGGTTCTGGGCGGACCTTCTGCGCCTCAGCTCCCGGGGGAGGCTTGATGTGGCGGTCTGTGCATACCGGGACTATTGGTGCTCGGCATTCCCGTGGGGTGTAAGTTCTACGGATTCGATCAACTTTTGTATATATTTTTTTTTAAATATATTTTTCTATATACATAATACTTTTCATACCATGGGCTTCTTAACTTAATACACCTTCTATTACTTACAGACAATACATATTTGCTCCTGATGAGTCGACATACCGACGAAACGCGTCGAGCTATTGAGGATGCAACCCCTCATAATTTCCATCAATTTTACTACACTTCTATGAATTTTATTGTATATCGGTACTGTATCATTCCTATGTAATCTGTATGGATTTTATTTTTCTTTCCCTGCTATGACAATTAAGTTCTATATTATGTTTACTAATATGTCATGTTTGTACATGCATTTGAATACCCAGCTGTCACATACAGACGATCATGGACATTTTCTATATAATTGTTAATAAAATCTCTACTTTTACATTGCTTTCGAACTGCCTCATTTAAAGTCCCACACTCGTTTTGTCCTTTGAATTTATTATAGGGATGGAAGCGCACCACCCCCCCTTCCTTGTGCGCTTCATTTAAAGTCCCAGTATATGGAGATATACATTCCCCCCCCCCTTCTTTGCATATCCTTTGTAGCAGAGCATCCCAGAGAGAGCTGGGAAAAGACCTGTTCAAGGTTTATACATCTCCCAAGCTCCTCTCATACACATTTAGGGATCTCTGATCCAGGATCCAGTTCGGATCTTGGTCCTCTCCCCCAGACCAATTTATACTCACCTGAGACAGACAGCCTTTGCTCTCAGCCTGGTAAATCAGACAACCCCTGTCTGTGAGAGCAAGAGGTTGGTAAAAGCTAACAAGCTGTATATGTGGAAGCTGACAAGCTGTAGACTTGCTCAGCCTGGTAGTGAGGACCTGTAATTGTGTATAGTTAGTGCCTAGACACTGCTAGGTTTTTGTTTTGCTATTATTTTCCTGTTTGTTTTCTAAGACACTGTACAGCACTTGTATATAGATTTGTAAATAACACAAATAAACACCGTACTGTTTTGTCACTACCTTCTTGGATTTGGTATCTGTGTCTGAGAGACTGCTTATCCCAGGGAGCTTTGTACCTGCTACCCGTTCCCCGCTTACATATGGTGGAGAATGCAGTCAGCTGTAGTAAGTTACTACTTAAAGGGTCAGTACCTGGAGTGACTAAACATTGAGGAAATCCTCAAACAGTTGGTTTTAGCAAACGCTGCACAACAGCAAACCAATACTATCGCACAGGAGCAAACAAAGGCGATGTTTTTTTCAAGGGGGGGCATCATTTTAAGGTCTGGTCGTGTGATCTTACCTGTGTCAGTCAACAGCGGCTGCAGGGGAGAAAGCGCTTGGCGGCGGCTGATAAAGCCTGATGAGGTGATGTCACCCATAGGTTCCCATGTCACAGTTGTTATTGGTGCTCCCTCCTCTCCCCTGCATACGCTGCTGGATCACACAGGTGAGATAACATGACCAGATTGGAACAGTCTGAAAATAGGTTAGTCTGCATAGGTGTTAGGGGTAAGGGGACAGGGGGCAGTTTTTAAGGCTAGCGCAAGCTGGAATTCTACTTTCAATCTACCCTCCCTATTGGTGGCTTGTGGCAGTGTTAAAGTAGAGCTCCACCCAAAAGGGGAAGCACCACTTGTTTGCACCCACCCCCCTTCCACTGCCACATTTGGCACTTTTTGGGGTAGAGAGTGTACCTGGTTTTGCCGTGGTGATCTGAGCCACATGCAAAACCATGCAAAATATGCTGCGAGCGACCACAGCAAGTAAAGGTATAAATAAACATACAATTAGGCAATCAATCAATTACAAAAAATAAATAAAAAATACACCTGCATGGTGCAGCATTGGCTTAAGACAGTGGAGATTTTAAAATCTGTATGGACACAATAGCATCTTTATGCTGTTGTGCCCATATAGCTGCTTTTGTGCCCATATAGATGCTGGTGTGCCTCAATAGCAGTTATATGGGCACAATAGCATAAAGATGATATTAACTTATCTGACAGGGCCCCCCTAAAAAATATCAAAACAATATTTTCAATAAAAATACACAAAAATCATCATTAGTGGACACAAACACAACATAACTTACAAACTTATGGGGGGAACAGGATGGCACGGTACAGCAGTTAGGAGTGTACAGTACAGGGAGCCACAGAAGAAGTGGGACAGGAAGGTACAGTACGGGGGGAGGGCAGGAGGGCACAGTACAGTGGTTAGGAGGGTACAGTACAGGGGAGGGTAAGTGGACACAGTACAGGGGGCAGGACGGTACAGTATAGGGTACAGTGTAGGGGCAGTAACGTATTACACAGATATGGTCTCCTTAAGAAGTGCTGAGCAGGGAAGCTGACATCACAGATTCTGGCAGGGTTGACACTGGGCTAAATCTACAAATGGAAGAGCAACTCCCCCTCTACTTTCCCCTCCAGAGTTTTTGGCTTTCTTCTGGTGCTCTGCAGGGGTTAAGGAAGAACTCCAAGGCGGAACATCTTATTACTGCTGCTGCTTGTGTGGGTGGGATGTGTACTGTGCCAATCACATAGGATGAATAGGAGAAGAGGGTCAGCAGGGATTGGCGCAGTACACATCCCACCCACACAAGCAGCAGCAGTAATAGGATGCTCCACTTTGGGGTTCTTCCTTAACCCTGAAAAAAAGAAGGGGGGAATGGAGATGGGAACCATGGGGTAAGGGAGAACGAGGAGGGGGGTGGAGGTGGGTAGGGGATGGGTAGAGGAGAACTGGAGTGAGACAGGGGGAATTCTGGTCTGTATAGGGATAAAAAAAGGATTAGATGGGGGTGGAGGGGACTGGAGAGGGATGGGCATGGGGAATACTGTTGGCTGGTGAGGAATAGCTACAGTATAATAAAAGCAAATAGGATGTCTGTCAGGGAGGTGTGGAGGGTGAGATTCCATTAACTATTAAAGATTCAGTGTTGGGGGTGTGCAGGCTGGGGAATTCCAGCAAGTTATAGTGTTTGTGTATGTGGGGGGGGGGGGGGGGGCCATACACCTGTGTGAAGGTGGGGGATGGTACCTGTGTGAAGGTGGGGGGTGGTACCTGTGTGAAGGTGGGGGGCACACACCTGTGTGAAGGTGAAGTGTCTGCAGAGAAGACTGGGAGGGGAGTGAGGGACTATTGTTTGTAAAGTGTCAGGAAAAGAATGTGTGGATGGCTGGAGACTAGGCTGGAAATTAGCAAGCAGCGAGGGTTAACATCTGGGAGAAGAGCAGTGTGACAGGCAGAGACTGATGGGTGACCTGTGTGAGGATGAAAGGAAAGCAGGATGAGATAGTGACCAGGCTGAGGTGGGGAGGAAGATGCCGGGAGGGAGAGAGACATTAGGGCAGCTGGACACAAGATAAATTACAGCACTGACCTGTAGAAAAGAGCCAGCCAAAGCGAGGGGAACTTGTAACAAGAGGACCACATGGAGCAGTGGGAGGAACTTCTAGGCCCCCCATGCACCAAGGACCCCTGGGCAGTTCTCAGAGGTGCCTGTGTCTTAAGGGGCCGTAAATTACATATCCACTGGCACTTCCTCCGCTCTCAGTGTCCTGACACATCCACCAGAGGAACACAGGCAGCGCTGCTTTCAGATGCATCTAGCAGCTGAAAACCGACAGGAGGGAGAGAAATCGGCTTTCAGCTGCTAGATGAATCCTTTCTGTATTTGTCAATCCGCACCAATCTGCCTCCCTGTCTGGGCCCCTGTGTGTGCGCGGACCCCGTACAGAAGGACCGGTGGTCCCCCCCTATCAGCGGCCCTGGTGTTCTGAGCATAGTGCAGCTCACAATCTGGTGCCGCCTCTCCTCCCTGCCTTGCCTGCAAGGACTGCTCGTGGACACCAGTGTGTGTGTGTGCAGACACCTTGCCGATTCCAGGGGGGGGCACTTGACCCCCCTTGCCTCTATCTGCGGACGCCCATGATACCATGTGCTTTCCCAATGGGCATTCAGTGCTGCTGGAGGATTTGTGACAGATAGAAGAGTGTGTTTGGTATAGGTTTCATGAGCACAATTAACACCCAAGGACCAATTTTTCCACACCTGTTTGACAGGTGCATCAAATTTAGTTTTTTTACAGCAAGACCAAATCTTGCTTTCATCAGATCACCTCTAGAAGGCTACGGGGTGAAGGCACCACCAACACCCAAAACCCAATTTTTCCACACCTGTTACTTCTATCCAAAGTCTGCGAAAGAGACACCAGACTTTATCTAAAAAAAATTGTTAATCTTGGCCTGAGTGTACTAGACATGTGCACAACAAAAAAATTAGTTTATTTTCGTTTGGTTTTTTTCGTTTCCGAAAAAAATTAGTTTTTTTTCGTTTCGTTTTTTTCGTTTCCGTTGATTCGTAACGATTCGTACATTCGTAAGTCGTCGGTGTTCGTATTCGTAACGATTCGTAACGATTCGTACAGTTATTTTTTCGTTAATTCGTTTTTTCGTTAGTTTAATTTTCGGACGCATTCGTATTTATTCGTAGATTCGTAATCAGAGCATAATTCATAATTTTATGTAATGTGTATGCTATTATTACATTTTAATAATGTACGAATCGAAAAAAAAAGTTACGAATCGAAAAAAAAAAAGTTACGAATCGAAAAAAAAGTTACGAATGTACGAATTTTTTTGTTCGAAAGAGATATGGAAATTACGAATCGAAAAAAAAAGTTACGAATAGAAAAAAAAAGTTACGAATCGAAAAAAAAGTTACGAATGTACGAATTTTTTTGTTCAATAGAGATACAGAAATTACAAATCGAAAAAAAAAAAAAAAAGTTACGAATCGAAAAAAAAAAGGTACAAATCGAAAAAAAAAGTTACGAATGTACGAATTTTTTTGTTCAATCCATTCGAAGCACGTTTAGCAGCACCATTGTAAGGGACACGGAAAATTTACCAATTAAAAAAAAAAAAAAGTTACGAATGTACGAATTTTTTCGTTCGTTTTCGTTTTTCGAATTTTCTTCATTAGTACATTTGTTGTTTCTAATTCGTTTTTTTTCGGATTTTCGTTGTTTTTCGGATTCGTTCGATTCGAATGATTCGTTACGATTCGTTATTCGGATTCGTACGATTCGTTCATTCGTACGAAAACGACCGAACGAAAATAACGAAAAAACACGAAACGAATTGCACATGTCTAGAGTGTACTATAATTTGGCTTTTTCACATAAGGCTTGCTCACTGTGGTGCAAATATGTGTTATTTCCATCCAAAGTCTGCTAAAGTGACACCAGAATTTATCCAAAAAATTTCTAATCTTGTCCCGAGTACACTAAATTGTGGCCTCATCATACAGACTGGCTCCTCAAGCCATTGTTTATAAAAAAAAAAGAAAGCTTGCTGTTAAAATCAATTTAAATGTCATTTTTTTTAGGGCTGTGAAAATTAAAGATTAATTCCTCGATTAATCGTTCATTTTTTTGATCGATCAAAATTCTTTTGATTGGTACTCACCTCTCCGCTGGCTTCCAGGTCTTCAGGGATTTCTGTCGGAGATCCGGTAACGTCACGGACATCAACGTCACCGGACTCCTCCCCCCTTCCCCAAGTGCCTCAGTCTTCTAACGAAGGGAAGGGGGAAGGAGCCCGGTGACGTCAAAGTTCTGATTGAATGTAACGCGTACGGGGGAGGAGCTATGCATGACATCACCCGCTGCTGCCCTACGGAACTAACACGATTGTCGGCTTTACATACTGTGTTTTTATCATCTTTATGTGAGTAGTTTGTGTTTGAACACAAAAATGTAATCTTATACTTAAGCGGTGAGCACTTAGATCATTTCTTTCTACCCATGACCTGACGTCCTTGCTGAGATCTAAGGAGACGTGAGAGAAGTCTATGGTCCGTGTTAACCCTTTTGATACCCTCTTGCATGACCACTTGTTTGCACAGGGGTCCATGCCATAAGGTGAGAGTGATTAGTTAGACCGGAGGTTGGGGGGGCTGTCACTCTACTTTGGAAAAAAATAACTTACTTCAGTGCTAAAATATAAAAGTACAGTACACTGTAGCACATTTTGCTTCTTTTTCTACTCTGCTACAGATATAAATTCAAAATGAGCGTACTTCCTCACTACAGTATTTGCCTCATGAATAAGAGTATTGTAGTCCACATAAACAGGAATCATTGTATAGATTCAAATTTCCCTTTCCTGTCCACTTGATTTATTACATTATTTATGTAAAACAGATAGTAAGTATAGCCCTACAATTTCACATTCATATTATTCATAATTATAATGCCCTTTAACATGGAGTATCTTATTGTCAGTTATTTCAATAATACCAGTGTCTACCTTCTCATATTTGTTTCTTTATACATTTTTGAGTAGGAGGATGCCTCATTCGCTCGATTCCCCCATCAACATAGACAGTGTTGATGCAGGAATCCCTCCTGTCAAACAATTGTCTTTTCCCGGCAGTGGGTGGTGGGCAGCTGTCCCTGATAGGAGAAGACAGTGATACCATCTGCTAGTTATAATCACATGTAAAATCCAGCAGGCTAGATTGATCAAACAACTTGGGTACATTCAGCCTGCCCATACATGGTTTGAATGTTGGCCCGTTCCTGCTGAACTGGCTGGTTGAAGCATCAACTGGGACTGTTGATGCCTTCTAAGGTGAAACACGTCAGGCGGAGCCAGCGGTGTGACGTCAGGACGCACGGACCGATCTGCTAGCGGCTGTGCTTACACAATACTGTTTGCCGAATACAAGTGAATACTCTGTAAGTGTAAGACGTATATTATTAAACACTGCTTTTAAATGTTAATCTACCATGAGTCCTCTCCATTGTTTTTAATATGGCAATCTTTGTAAGTTGGGAGCCTGGGTTCACCTCAAGTCTCAGAGATTGGTCTGCAACAAGCTGCTGTCTTCCAGCCAAGATTTCCATTATGCGCATATAATCCCCTATGTGTGATCTATGGGTCTTGTAAGCGGTCAGAGCTGTCACCGCCCGGGGCAAGATGGGGTGGTGCCGTCATAAGGGGTGGGGTCACTGGATGACATCACCCGGTGACCACGCCCCATGCCTATATAAATTGTTGCGCACCGCGCACACGGCATTACAGCGGGAGAGAGCATTGTGAGAGAGCGTTGTGTCAACATCGGAAGAACAGAAGAGGTAAGAAGACTACGATGGATGAAGATCGGGCCAACGCTAGTAAAAGAGCTGGAAGAATTTAGCGGAGGAGCCCGGCAGAAGAGGCCGGAGAGCGCGGAGAAGAACCGGAGACCGGGAGAACAGGCCGGAGAGCGGGAGAAGAACCAGAAAGTGCAGAGAAGTCGGAGGAGACCACCGAAGTCGGAAGAAGACCCCTGAAGCTGCCTAATAAATTACTTTAAAAACCTGTCTAGTGTATTTCTTTTATTGACACTTTTTTCCCCAGGTGAATGGGTAGGGGTACGATGTACCCCATACTCATTCACATAGGGTGGGGGGCTGGGATCTGGGGGCCCCCTTATTAAAGGGGGCTCCCGGATTCCGATGAGCCCCCTGCCCACAGACCCCGACAACCAACAGCCAGGGTTGTCGGGAAGAGGCCCTTGTCCTCATCAACATGGGGACAAGGTGCTTTGGGGTGGGGGGGCCGCATGGCGCCCCCCTGTCCCAAAGCACCCACCCCCCCATCTTGAGGGCATGCGGCCTGCTACGGTTCAGGAGGGGGTGTTCGCTCGTCCCCACCCCTTTTTCTGACTGGCCGGGCTGCATGCTTGGATAAGGGTCTGGTATGGATTTTGGGGGACCCCCACGCCATTTTTTCGGCATAGGGGGTTCCCCCTAAAAATCCATACCAGACCCAAGGGCCTGGTATGCTCTTGGAGGGGGAATCCATGCCGGTTTTTTATTTAAAATTATGCGTAGAGTTCCCCCTCAAGATTCTTACCAAACATAGTTCCTGGTATTGGCGGGGATCCAAGTCGGATCCCTGTTCATTGAAGTCGGATGGATGTAAGACAAATGTAGGAACAATGTAGGACCAATGTAGGACTTATGTCGCAGAGCAAAGTAGGATGAAAGTCGTACTACTGTCGTGTAATATAGTGTAAACCCAGCCTGAATCACAGTGGTACACTTAATTGAGATACGTATTATCAGATGCAGTATATATTTGTGGTTTGACTACATGTTTATTTTCACTGTGTACTATTAGGCCTGGTTCACACTGGTGCGACATACTTTACAGGAAAAGGAATTTACAATATGTCACACTGGAATTGTTTTGATTGGTCAAAAGACAAGTCTGACTATCTCAAAGTCAGAGCAAAATCGTATCCTGTTCATTCAAGTTGGAAGGAAGTAGGACCGATGTAGGATCGATGTCGCAGGGCAAAGTAGGATGACCGTCGTACAACAGTCATGTCGTACCGGTGTGAACCCAGCCTTAGAGACAGCGCACCATTGACACTGTATAATATTTGCTAGATCCTAGTATTCAAGGAATACACTGGTGCAGCAGTTTCAAGATTAGCTTGGCTAAGTGCAACCCTCAGGAATCTTAAACTGCTATACAGTATATTACGTTTTTGTTTTTGGGTTTAAATAGACACCACCTCCAATCCTCTGTCTGAATGGATACACGGATCTGCGGCTTAAGTGCCCCTATAGCAAGCTGCTTGCTGTGGGGACACTCCTCAGGAGGGAGGGGCCAGGAGAGCCAAAGAGAGACCCGAGAAGGGGAGGATCCGGGCTGCTCTGTGCAAATCCACTGTACAGAGCAGGTAAGTATAACATGTTTATTATTTTTAACAAAAAAAAAACAAGACTTTACAATCACTTTAAGGTTAAACTGCTTCCTGTTCATCTTCTTTGAGCATCCAAGTGTCTTGTTAAGTGGCCTAAGACTGAAAAGTTTTCCCAATGCTATAATCACCATTTAGATATTTTAAATTGTGATAATATCTCCTATTAAACATCACTTCTCCAAGATTAATGTTTGTAATTGTTTCTCATAACTGAGGTTCTCCAGTTGCCATATTAGTTTTTTTGCCCTTCTCTGGACTCTCTCCAGTTCCAGCACATCCTTCCCGAGGACTGGTGACCAGAACTGGATGGCATACACAAAATGTTGCTGAACCAGAGTTTTGTAAGGTGGTAGAATTATAGTTTTATCTCTTGAGTAATTACCCTTTTTAATGCATGCTAATAGTCTATTACCCTTTGCGTGCTACAGCTTTACACTACAACTGCATTCATTTTTTTTAGTCCCCAAGTGCATTACTTTACTTTATCAATATTTAATCTCATTTGCCATGTAGTTGCCCACTCTATTTTATTGAGGTCTTCCTGTAAACTTGCTATATCCTGTTGTGAGGTTATTGTCCTGCTTAGCTTTGTATTATCAGTAAACACTGAAATTTAACTATTTATACCTACCTCTATATCATATATGAACAGGTTAAAAAGTCTTGGTCCCATGACATGAGTCCTGGCACCCTGCTCACAACTCCAGACCACTCTGAATATACACTATTTATCATCACTCTCTGGATGAGCTCCTGTATCCAGGGTTCTATCCAGTTACATACACTGTTGGCAATGCCAACTGACCTCAATTTGTAAATAAAATTTTTATGGAGTATGAAATGTTTTGGCAAAATACAGATATACCATGGCCACAGGCTTCCTCTATCCAGATTACAGCTCACTTCCTCATAGAATGTCATATTGGAACTACACTGTATCTGAGCACCACAAACCAAAAACGCTATTTGATTCACTTTTGTTATTCAAAGCAAACTCCCTCATCCATCCATGTCTCCATGCTTTATTTTGTTAAGAAATCACTTTGAAAAACATCCCCCTAGCATTTCTGACTGTGGCCATCTTGAGTAAGGGGAGATGATTAATGCAGCATTTACTTCCTGGAATCCATCTGCCCTTAGCTCAGGCATGCAGACAGAAGGGTGTGCTTAGCTGAGTAAGCCCCTCCTCCGCTCCTGAAGACTCCTGGGGTGTATGACATCACGTTTCTAGGCATGGAAACCATAAAGTAACTAAAACATTTTTTAAACAAGTATATATGATATATTTTTCTATCTGTTTACTAATGCTAGCAGCATAAGGATTAAAATTAGTCAATGTTAATTGAGAGGGTGAAGTTCTACTTTGACAGGTTGGTTTGGCACTAATGGCCCTTCATAAATCCATGCTGGTTACTACTAATGATACAATTTTCATCAAAAAATTATTGATTACAGTCTCTTATCTCCTCCAATAGTTTACATACTATTGATGTTAGGCTGACTGGCCTGTAGCTGTTACATGTAAAATACTATCTATACTCTGTACAAGTTAGGTCCAATTCCTGTTACTGTTATAATATATTCCAAAGCCTGCATGGCATTATGGATGCCCAAAATTGGTAAAAATGCACCCTCTAACTACTCTATAAAAAAAGTTAGTTCCAGTTCTTGTTCCAGGCATTATATACTCCTAAGCCCGCATGTGTATTACAAATACCTAAAATTGGTAATAAAGAAATACTCCCTTTATTAACACTTATAGACTAACGCTTTGGTTTAGATTGCTTGGCCAGGAAATGATGAATGCTAACTTTCAGTTACACTTGCATATAACAGATGATTACTGCAGATTTCTCACTTCCTGCTGGTCTTGAGAAAGGCTAAATAGGATCTGTACATTTCTGCATTTAGTCAATAGGGTCACAGTCTACTTGCTGCAGGCACAGTAGACAGTGAGATCTTTTTTCAGCAGTATTGATAATGATTACACAGCTGGCTAGACTAGAATGTGCATTTTTTCCTCCCTGGGCACATTGACTGGATGGCTCGTACTTCAATACTCCAGTTCATCACCATTACCTACGCCTCTTAACTATGTTTGATGCACGTATTCAAGAAGTGCAGGATGTTATATGCATTTATGTACATAGGAATCCGTATACATAAGATGTACTGATACCTTAGTACATAATTTAGTTGTTACCTTACAATTTAAGATCCGTACAGCTGCTTATGTCATTGATTTTAACAGGCTCCTGGCGGTGGCTGCACCGAACATCTATCACTCCTGAGCACAAAAATTAGCCCTATACGTTTTCGTTAACCATGTTTGTTACATTTATCTTAAATAACATTACATGAGCCCAAGGAAATAAATATCCATAAATTGGAGTACATAAAACCGTGCGAAAATAATTATTCTTCTATAATAATTATAATATAATATTCTATTATAATATTTTATTATAATAAGATATGCATGATCAAATTCCACAACGTGGTCCACCACCCAGTGTAAAGCCCCATACACACAGTCGGATTTTCCGATGGATTCTGTCCTATCGGACAATGTTGTCGGAAATTCCGACCGTGTGTAGGCACCATCGGACATTTTCCATCGGATTGTCCGACAGACAAAGTTGTATCTCCTGCTCTAAAAATTTTCCGACAACAAAGTCCGATCACACCAATTCCGATCGTGTGTAGCGAATTCCGACGGACAAAGTGCCACGCATGCTCAGATCACATTACAAGACCAAAGCTATTGGCTACTATCCTCTACGTAGTCCCGTCGTAGGCAACAAACGTCACCACGTTCAGAATGATCGGATTTTCCGACAACTTTGTCCGACCGTGTGTATGCAACACCAGTGTCGGACTAAATCCGTCGGACAAAATCCGATGGATTTTGTGTTCGGATTTTCCGACCGTGTGTATGGGGCATAAGATGGACTCTTACCAGAGTTGCAGGACTCTATTACGGAGTCAAATGCGCATCCTCTTTCCTACATCCACTGAAATATACTTGAAGCATTGGATACTTTATGCTCCTGAAGGATATGTGATGTCTGATTGATGACGATTTATCATACTGAGCGCATTTGACTCCGTAAAAGAGTCCTGAAACTCAGGTAAGAGTCCATCTTACACTGGGTGGTGGATCATGTGGTGAAATTTGATCACGCATATCTTCAGAATAATTATTTTGCACGGTTTTATGAACTCCAATTTATGGATATTTATTTCCTTGGACTCTTTGTTTGACACAATTTTTTATTATTGTTCACTATTTCATGGACTTATTTTGTCATTTTATAAGCACTGCATTATTTTTGTTTTATATTACCATACAGTATATCCGACTGTTTTTGCGAGCGGCTTTCTTCACCTTCTTTTACCTGTGCAAATAAAAAATTATTTTTATAGCAACAACATCAATCTAAATAACATATCTAAACAAGAGTTACAATATCAGATTTAAATTGGACCATGTTAAGTACATGGATGCTAAAAAAAATGCATCAGTATAACATTTACAGGTGTTTATTACCTACCACAGGGATCACAGTACTCCCCCTTACAATGCCTTCATTTACATTTGCCTTATAATGAATGGCACCATCTTTGTACAGGCATTATTCAGGGTCAGTATCTACTTAAATCGGTTGTAAGCCGCGGATGTTAAAAAAAATAAAAAAACTGCAAGGCAATGGCATAATGTGCTAGTATGCATAGCATACTAGCACATTATGAAATGCTCACCTTGGAATGAAGCCTGCGGGAGCCATCAGTTCCGGCACAAAGCTCAGAAGTTCCAGCAGGGTATGCCGGACCTTAAGAGCGCATGCGCCAGTGACGTCAGGGTGAATATCTCCTAAACAATGCATGTTTAGGATATATTCATTTCACCTACATGCAAGCCTTATTATAGGCTTAACAAAAAAAAATTATCTGCGCTAAGTGTTGTGATTAATAAACAGCTGCACTCACTGTATTACACATCCCAATACTAAAGCATAACAAACAAAAAAATGTGTTGCGCTGTGAATATACTCAAACAAACATTTATTCAAATAATCAAAATCATGCAGTGCTCATACACTAATGAGAATAAAGTGCTATAAGTGCAAAGAAAAAAATTCATCCATATATACACGTAAATATGTGCATTCAGAAATAATATTATTCAATAAAGTGCCAAGTAAGGTATACAGATTGGATATTTTCAATTAAAGTGCCAATTATTCTGTGCAAAGCATACAAATCTCAAATAATGTTCATTCAAGATAATAAATCTTCAAATGTGGCATAAAATTGGTAAATGATATAGACAGAGGAATCCCAATTCCAAATACTGGTGGTGACACAGGTGCTCCACACGTGCTTAATCACAATCCAAATGTGCTCCAAGTGATCCCTTGTCCGTGCTCCACCATATGTAATAATAATGGACGCATACCAGATGAGGAGGCCCCAAACAAGTTCTAGCAATGCATTAGTGTGCAACACCCCCCACTGTGGGTATGCAGGTAACACTCCCTCCAGAAGACCCATATGCAGGGGAGGGCTGGGCTGGGGGGCGGAGTGGCAATTGCCCCCCAGGCCGCCCTAACTTACGTTGAAAATGGCTGGCGCCCGCTGCTATTTTTACAGCTGCGGCGGTCGGCCACTGTTGCATTCCGGGAGTTGTAGTCCACACTCTATATATGCCGAAGCATGGGGGCATCCTCCCGCGAAAAAAAAGTTATGCCACGTACACATGGTCGGACTTTTGCCGCGTACACACGGTCGGGCAAGCCTCCGTCGGAATTTCGACCCTATGTACGTGGCATTAGGAGACAATCGCTCCTCCGCCCCTGCTGCCCCATGCTTCGGCATATATGCTCTTTTTTTAACTGTGGTGGTGAAATCACCTCCGACAGCACTGGAGTCACGGCTTTATGTATCGTGGGAGCAAACGCTGTTGCTGTCAAGATAAATAAATCCGCGCTGCAGCTGAATGGCGCACCTGAAAACAAAAAATTGGTTAACAATAAAACACAGTAAACAGTAAAGTATAACAAAATTACATACCTGAAAAGCAAGCATGATAAAACATAATAAAACATTGCAGAATAGAATACAGTAAAAAAGAGCAACAAGAGAGAGAGAGAGAGAGAGAGAGAGAGAGAGAGAGAACAATAAAACGACAACTATGGATGAAAAGAAAGATGGAAAGGAAAGAAAGAAAGAAAATAAAGAATGGAAATAAGGAAGGAATGAAGGAAAGAAAGGAAAGAAAGAAATAAAGAGAGAAAGAGAGAAAGAAAGGGGGATGAAGAAAGAAGGAAGGAAAGAGAAAGAAAGATGGAAGGAAAGAAAGAGAAAAGAAAAAAGGAATGAAAGAAGGAAGGAAGGAATGAGAGAAGAAAAAAAAAAAAAAAGATGGAAGGAAAGAAAGAAGGAAAGAAAGAAATAAAGAGAAAAAGAAAAAGAAAGATGGAAGGAAAGATGGAAAGAAAGAAAGAAGGAAAGATGGAAGGAAAGAAAGATGGAAGGAAGGAAAGAAAAAAAAAAAGAAAGAAATAAAGAGAATAGAAAGAAAGAAAGGATGAAAAGAAGGAAGGAAGGAAAGGAAGAAAAAAAAAAAAGAGAAAGAGAAAAAGAATGGAAAGAAAATAAGAAGGAAAGAAAAGAGGAAAAAAAGAGAGAAATAAAAAGAAAGGAAAGATGGAAGGAAAGAAAGAAAGAAGGAAGGGGAAAGCACAGCACAAACCACACCTCCCCCTGGCGTTCTCCTCTCTGCCACTGTCACCTCTATCCGGACTTTACTGCTCACTGCCCCCTCTCTCTCCCTGCCCCCTCTCTCTCTGCCCCTCTCTCTCCCTGCCCCCCTCTCTCCCCCTGCCCCCTCTCTCTCCCTGCCCCCCTCTCTCCCTGCCCCCTCTCTCTCCCTGCCCCCCTCTCCCCCCCTCTCTCTCCCCCTGCCCTCTCTCTCCCTGCCCCCTCTCTCTCCCTGCCCCTCTCTCTCCCCCCTCTCTCTCTCTCCCTGCCCCTTCTCTCTCCCCTGCCCCCCTCTCTCTCCCTGCCCCTCTCTCTCTCCCTGCCCCTCTCTCTCCCTGCCCCTCTCTATCCCCTGCCCCCCTCTCCTCTCCCTCTCCCCCTCTCTCTCTCTCCTGCCCCTCTCTCTCTCCCTGCCCCTCTCTCTCCTCTGCCCCTGCCCCCTCTCTCTCTCTGCCCCTCTCTCTCCCTGCCCCCTCTCTCCCCTGCCCCTCTCTCTGCCCCCCCTGCCCCCTCTCTCTCCCTCCCCCTCTCTCCCTGCCCCCCTCTCTCTCTCCCTGCCCCTCTCTCTCTCCCTGCCCCTCTCTAGTTCCCTGCCCCCTCTCTCCCTGCCCCTTCTCTGCCCCCCTCTCCCTGCCCCCTCTCTCCCTCTCTCCCTTCTCTCTCCCTGCCCCTTCTCTCTCTCCCTATCCCCCTCCCCCTGCCCCCCTCTCCCTGCCCCTCTCTCCCCCTGCCCCTCTCTCTACTCCCTGCCCCTCTGGACTTCTGCCCCTCCCCCTGCCCCCCTCTCCCCCCTCTCTCCCTGCCCCTCTCTCTCCCTGCCCCCCCTCTCTCCCTCCCCTCTCTCTCCCCCTGCCCCTCTCTCCTGCCCTCTCCCTCTCTCCCTGCCCCCTCTCCCCCCCCTCTCTCTCTCCCTGCCCCCTCTCTCCTCCTCCCTGCCCCCTCTCTCTCCCCCTGCCCCCTCTCTCCCTGCCCCCTTCCCCCTCTCTCCTGCCCCTTCTCTCTCCCTGCCCCCTCTCTCCCTGCCCCTCTCTATCCCCTGCCCTCTCTCTCCCCCTCCCTCTCTCTCTCTCCCTGCCCCCTCTCTCCCTGCCCCCTCTCTCTCCCTCTCTCTCTCTCCCTGCCCCTTCTCTCTCTCCCTGCCCCTCTCTCTCTCCCTGCCCCTCTCTCTCCCCTGCCCCCTCTCCCTCCCCCTACCTCTCTCCCTCTCTCCCTGCCCCTTCTCTCTCTCTCCCCTGCCCCCCTCTCTCTCCCTGCCCCCTCTCTCTGCCCCCTGCCCCCTCTCTCCCTCCCCCCTCTGCCCCTCTCTCTCCCCCTGCCCCCCCTCTCTCCCCCCCCCTGCCCCCTCTCTCTCCCCCCTGCCCCTCCCTCTCCCTGCCCCCTCCTCCTCTCCCCCTGCCCCCTCTCTCCTCCCCTCCCCCTATCCCTCTCTCTCCCCTCCCCCTTCTCTATCCCCCTGCCCCCTCTCTCTCTCCCTGCCCCCCCCCCTCTCTCTCCTCCCTGCCCCTCTCTATTAACCCCCTGCCCCCCCCTCTCCCCCTGCCCCCTCTCTCCTCCCTGCCCCTCTCTCTCTCCCTGTCCCCTCTCTATCCCCCTGCCCCCTCTCCCTCTCCCTGCCCCTTTCTCCCCCCCCTCTCTATCCCCTCTCCCTCTCCCTGCCCTCTCCCCCCTGCCCCTCTCTCTCCCCTTGCCCCCTCTCTGTCTCTATCCCTGCCCCCCCTCTCCCCTGCCGCCCTCTCTCTCCCTGTCCCCCTCTCTCTCTCCCTGCCCCCCTCTCTCTCCCTGCCCCTCTCTCTCTCCCTGCCCCCCTCTCTCTCTCTCTCTCCCTGCCCCCCCTCTCTCTCTCCCTGCCCCCCCCCCCCCTCTCTCTCTCTCCCTATTCCCCTCTCTCCCTGCCCCTCTCTAGTTCTTCTGATTCATCTGATTCTTCTGATTCATCTGATTCTTCTGATTCTTCTGATTCATCTGATTCATCTGGTTCTTCTGATCCATCTGATTCTTCTGGCTTTTTCATATAGAAGCATTTCAAGATGCAGCCAAAGGCATACTGTAGTAAAGAAAAGGATTTATTAGTGGATATAACACAGGAGTATCACCTTTCAGTTACATCATATCCTGTCACTTCTGCAATACTTCTCAGTTTAGGACTTTATGTCATTTATGATCGATGTGTTTCCCCAAAAATGCCAATTTTTATCAGGAAGTTTTCTATAGAGGAGGTCGGCCTGCTACGTGCAGCTGCAGGCATCATCCCGGCATATCACTTGAAACCCCAAACATATATATATACATTAGCGGCTCTTATAGTGGCTATATAACTACCTAAGTAGTATAGTATTATAGAGTACTTACCTTTTTCATCAGACTCCCACATGCCCGCTTTAGCTTTTTCCAAAGATATTTACCACAGAAAGGGCAAATGTAGAAGCAGCTCGCAGCACAACATTTGTCAATTTTTGCACACAAATCCGCAGCAAGGGTCAGTTGGCGGTATCTTTGTAGACAAAGAATAAGGACTTTTATTGTTCCATGACACTCCAAGATTCAGATTGCCCTTTTTCTTTTTTCCTTCTGGGGGGAAAACAGAATAATCTGGTTTCGCAGATAGATGGTTCCATTGACTCTTCCCCATTCTCGTCTTCTTCCATCTTTTCTTCTTCTTCCGGCTTTTCTTCTTCTCTTCTTGCTTTCTTGCCCTTCTTTGCCAACATCTTATCTAATTTCAGCCATTTTTTCCATTTCTTGTCTCGGTTACTTGGCCGCACCTCGTCCTCTGTAATTTCTTCATTTTCTTCCTTCTTTCCCTCAGTCGGCCGTTCTTCCTGTGTCTAAGAAAAAATAAATAAAACAGGTAAGTAAAAGGACAGATTCTAAAGTGGAGCTCTACTCTATCTTTTAGATTTGGATGGAGTGGGGAAAGGGTGCAAACTTTTCAAAAGTTTTTACTGTTCTCTGTGTCCTGACTGGGAAAGTTTTCTTTTACTTCATATCATCCCAGGAGGAGAAGTAAGTGGAATCCTCCCATCAGGATTGCAGACAGCAATAAAAATCCAACTGAGGTTCTAACCCACTTCCCCCATTCCTAAATCCATGAACTGTCTTGCTTGGTGTTCTGCTTTAATATTCGATTGTTCAAAGCATGTTTACAAAGAGTTGCTAATCAGAAAGTATTTCAAAAGTAAAGATCTGAAGGTCCCAAATACAGGAGGGGGTAAATAATTCAGGGGTAGACCTACCATTTGTGCAAATCCTACACCTGCAAAAAGGCCCCCAGGACTTAGGGGCTCATCTATACTATCTATACATTGCACATTGAAGTTTGTGCTTGGGACGTAAGTAAATGGGGCCCAGAGGGTCCATGTCCTAATCACTATTCATCCCCCTGGAATAAGTGCCAGCACCAGATTTTGCTATCACTGCTAATCCTCAATTCTCCAGGAAAGGAACATTTATAAAAGATCTGTAGGTTGAGAGTCACACAGGGGCAACTTTGGATCCGACTTCAAGTCGCCCCAAGTCGCCTCAAGTCGCGCTACATGAAAAAAATCAATGTAAGTGAATGGATCCGTCTTAATGTACACTACTGCAGTCGCTCCGACTTCAAAAAAGGTTCCTGTACTACTTCATTCCGACTTCTAGGCGACTTGTACCCATAGAATTCAATGGAAGTCGCCTCCAAGTCGGATCTCCATCTATATTGAAGCGACTTTACAGGAAAAGAAATGACAGTACCTGCCCGAGAGAATGTGTTTCCAGCTGAATACCATTGCGCTGGTTCTCGGCGACAGGGTACTGTACATCTCGCGCTGGCTGCAATAGGAAAACACATTTTCCTACTGCAGCGAGCGCGATAAAGAAGCGACAATGTCGCCTCTCGTGCGCAGCGACTTATATAGGCATGGGGTGTGGTCACGGGGGGTGATGTCGCCCGGTGACCCCGCCCCTTATGACGCCACAGTTCCGGGGCATGCTGGGACGTCATAAGGGGCGGGGTCACTGGGTGACCTCACCCGTTGACCACGTTCCGTGCCTATATAAGTCGTTGCGCACCTCGCACACAGCATTACAGCGGGAGAGAGCTTCGTGTCAACATCGGAAGAAGAGAACAGGGAAGAAGAGGATGGACAAGACCGGGCCAACGCTAGTAAAAGAGCGGCAGAAGATAGCGGAGGAGCCCGGCAGAAGAACCGGAGAGCGGGAGAAGAACCAGAGACCGGAAGAACAGGCAGTAGGGAGCGGAGTCGTCGGAAGAGACCCCCGAAGTCGGTAAAAGACCCCCGGAGCTGCCTAATAAATTACTTTAAGAACCTGTCTAGTGTGTTTTTTTATTGACACTCTTTTCCCTCAGGTGAATGTACTTTATAGACATGTGACTTTCTTCAACCTAATTAACTATAAGTAACCAAGCCATATAACAGGATACTTACTATGGGGATATCCACAGTGGTCTTCTTGATGTTAAGCCCTAAGCCATGTGTGGCTTTCGCCCGCTGTTTTCCAAGGGCCCACTGTCCTACAAGAGCCTGCAGTTCTTCAAGGTCCTGCTGTTCTTCAATTGCCCACTGTTGCTGTTTTTCAAGATCCTGACGTTTTTCAAGAGCCTGCGGTTCTTCAAGGGCCCGTTGTTCTACAAGAGACGCAGTTCTTTAAGGGCCCGCTGTATTTCCAGGTCGCACTGTTCTTCATGGGTCTGCCGTTTTTCAAGAGCCTGCCGTTTTTCAAGAGCCTGCTGTTCTTCAAGAGACCGATGTTCTTGAAGGGCCCGCTGTTCTACAAGAGCCCGCAGTTCTTCAAGGGCCTGCTGTATTTCAAGGTTTTGCTGTTCTTGATGGGTCTGCCGTTTTTCAAGAGCCTGCAGTTCTTTAAGGGCCCGCTGTATTTCCAGGTCGCACTGTTCTTCATGGGTCTGCCGTTTTTCAAGAGCCTGCCGTTTTTCAAGAGCCTGCTGTTCTTGAAGGGCCCGCTGTTCTACAAGAGCCTGCAGTTCTTCAAGGGCCTGCTGTATTTCAAGGTTTTGCTGTTCTTGATGAGTCTGCCGTTTTTCAAGAGCCTGCGGTTCTTCAAGGGCCCGCTGTTATACAAGAGCCCGCTGTATTTCAAGGTTTTGCTGTTCTTCATGGGTCTGCCGTTTTTCTAGAGCCTGCTGTTCTTCAAGAGCCCGCTGTTCTTCAAGGGCCCGCTGTTCTACAAGAGCCTGCAGTTCTTTAAGGGCCCACTGTATTTCAAGGTCCCGCTGTTGTACAAGAGCCTGCAGTTTTTCAAGAGCTCGCTGTATTTCAAGGGCCAGCTGTTCTCCAAGGGCCCACTGTTCTTCAAGGGCCCGCTGTATTTCAAGGGCCCACTGTTCTTCAATTGCCTGCTGTATTTTAAGGGCCTGCTGTATTTCAAGGGCCCACTGTTGTTCATGTGCCTGCTGTTTTTTTAAGAGCCTGCCGTTTCCCAAGAGCCTGCCATTTTCCAAGAGCCTGACGTTTTTCAAGAGCCTTCCGTTCTTCAAGAGCCCGCTGTTCTTCAAGAGCCCGTTTTTCTTCAAGGGCCTGCCGTTTTTCAAAGGCTCGCTCCCACTGTTCTCCAAGGGCCTGCTTTTCTTCAAGGGCCTGCTGTTTTTCAAGAGCCCGCTGTTCAAGGACCGACTTATTTTCAAGAGCCAACTGTTTTGCAAGAGCCTGCCGTTTTTCAAAGGCCCGCTCCCACTGTTCTTTAAGGGCCCGCTCCCACTGTTCTTCAAGGGCCTGCTGTCTTTCAAGGGCCCGCTGTTCTGTTCTTTAATGGCCTGCTGTTTTTCAAGGGCCTGCTATCTTTCAAGGGCCCACTGTTAAAGGGCCCGCTCAATTTCAAGGGCCTGCTGTTTTTTATGGGCCTGCCATCTTTCAAGGGCCCACTGTTGAAGGGCCCGTAGTTCAAGGGCCCGCTGTTTTTCAATTTCTTCAAGAGCCCGCTGTTCAAGGGCCCATCGTTCAAGGGCCTGCTGTTCTTCAAGGGCTCCATGTTCTTCAAGGGCCTGCTGTTCTTCAAGGGCCCGCTGTTCAAGGGCCTGCTGTTCTTCAAGGGCCCACTGTTTTTCAATTTATTCAAGGGCCTGCTGTTCAAGGGCCTGCTGTTCTTCAAGGGCCTGCTGTTCTTCAAGGGCCCGCTGTTCCTGCTGTTCTTCAAGGGCCTGCTGTTCAAGGGCCCGCTGTTTTTCAATTTCTTCAAGGCCCGCTGTTCTTCAAGGGCCCCCCGTTCTTCAAGGGCCTGCTATTCTTCAAGGGCCTGCTATTCTTCAAGGGCCTGCTATTCTTCAAGGGCCCGCTGTTTCTCAATTTCTTCAAGTATCCGCTCTACTTCAAGGGCCCCATGTGTCTTCTGTATTTTTTGCTGTGATCCTGTTTTGCACGTTTCGCTAACTGGTGTGTTAGTCTTTTTTTGCTTGCTATACCCATAACTTTTGAAGTGTATCTTCTGTTCCATTTATCTTTCCTCCTCCCTCTCTATAAACGTGCTCTGTAACTGGTCTTCTTTCTTCCAGGTCATCTCTCTTGCTTTCGACTGTCTGTCCCTGAGTGCCTTTCTTTCACTCGCCAGTTTCTTTTCCTTCTCTCTATTCATCTTGTCTTTCATTCTCCTCTCTTCCTCTTCTTTCTCCTTCAGTATTTTCTCTCTCTTTCGATTTATCTTCTTCTGGGTCATCTCCTCTCTTATTTTCTGCTTTTCTTCTTTATCCTTCTCTATCTCTCTCTTCATCTTTTGTCTCCCCTCTCGTATTGCTGCCACTGCTTTCCTTTTATCCTCCAAATCTTTCTTCTGCTGTTCCTTCCACTGTTCCTTTCTCCTATTCTTCTCTTCCTGTGCTGATATTTGAATCTATAAAGAAAAATAAAGACAGTAAAGTTAAGTACAAATTTTAAATTAGAACGCTGCTCAAAATTCTTTAGATTTGGATGGAATGGGGAGAGGGTTCAAATCTTTCAAGGTTTCATTTTTTTTTTATGTCCTGACTGGGATAGTTCCTCCTCACTTCCTATCATCTCAGCAAGAGAGGAAGTGAGCAGAATCCCTCCAGTGGAGTCGCTGACATCAGTAACCAAACTGAAGTGCTAAACCTTTCCTATTCCATTTGAAACTGTCTTGCTCGGAGTTCTGCTTTAGTATTATATTATTAAATGTTTTGAAAGCATTTTCTCATGAACCCCTGCACAATATGTGTAACGCACTCTGGAACACTGCACTCTGTGTGTAATGTACTCTGGAACACTGCACGATGGGGCTGATTTACCAAGATGAATGCGCTGCGCCGGTTCATACCACAATTGGTGCGCCAGATAAATTATTACTTGAGCGTATAAACCGGCGCACAAATAAGTGCAACACATAATATACCGGCGCACCGCGAATAGCGCATGCCGTTATCATTAACAGTCCATTCACACATGGGCAACACGACTTCCAGCGCGACTTACAACATGACTTGGGGCGACTTGCAACACAACTTTGGCCAGGCGACTTTAATTTTAAAAAAACGGCATGGGTTCCCCTCCAAGAGCATACCAGGCCCTTCAGGTCTGATATGGATATTAAGGGGAACCCCACGCCAAAAAAAAAAAAATGGCGTGGGGGTCCCCCTCAAAATCCATACCAGGCCCTTCAGGTTTGGCATGGATTTTAAGGGGAACCCCGCACCAAAAAAAAAATGGCGTGGGGGTCCTCCTTAAAATCCATACCAGACCCTTATCCGAGCACGCAACCTGGCAGGCCGCAGGAAAAGAGGGGGTGACAAGAGATCGGCCCCCCTCCTGAACCGTACCAGGCCACATGCCCTCAACATTGGGAGGATGCTTTGGGGTCCCCCCCAAAGCACCTTGTCCCCATGTTGATGAGGACAAGGGCCTCATCCCCACAACCCTGGCTGTTGGTTGTGGGGGTCTGCGGGCGGGGGGAAATAGGCTGCTTCCCTGGGCCCAGTCATTGTTGTGGGGCCCAAAGCAGCTGCCCCTTTGAGCCTACACTGCCTGAAAATAGTTGACAAGTGGATTCGGGAGAGCCCAAGAAAATGTTTGCCCAGGTCCAATCACTATTAAAGATGGCTCTGACCGCGTGTCTAGCTGCAGATAACAGACACAGCGCTTTCCCTCTTTTCTGCAACTAATTGTTGTTAATGGTTATGTATGGATAATGACTTTGCATTGTGTGAGTCCGGCTGCTTTTATTGACCGGTTCCCAGCAGAACGCAGTGCGAGAATCCCACATTTCCAGCACTGTATTCAAAACGTCATCTGCAGCGGGTGTCAGTGTGTGCCCCCCCCAAACACAGGTCACAAACGCAATGCGTTTTCCTGCACCGGATCGCACGGTATAGAAGTACCATGTGATCCGGTTGCTGTGCGTCTTTGGTGCACTACTTCTGGTGCTGTCCGGCATGATTCTAGCCCATTCAAATAAGTAGGGTGAGATCGCAGTGCGTGAAATAAATGACCCGCCTTCTATCAGTCTTGTGTGACTCCTCCCCCAATTCTCCCATGTATAGCACTCAGGGCCAGTGTTCTGTCGATATGTGCCGCCGTCAAAAAGTGCCTGCGCATGTGCAGAATGGAAGGGCACTCCAGCTGAGTTACCAATCAGCTGGAGTGACGTCACCATGCGCATATTGCAGGAGGTTTTTTAGACGGGCGATGCCATTTCAGGGGCACAATTGAAAGTTATGCAAAATGCGGAGGGACACCGTACATGTCATATTGTGCCTCACTGTAAATCCGTTGCGCAACAGCGAGGCACAATATGCCAAATACGGTTTCCCTCTGCTGTTTGCATAGCATTAAATTCTGGCCAAGAAATAAAAAAAAGGCCCCATACACACGGTCGGACAATCCGCGGACCAGGTCGGTCGGATTTTGTCCGTCGTACTTTGTCCGATGTTGGTGTTGCGTACACACGGTCGGACTACGTTGTCGGAATATCCGGTCCGGAAGAACGTCGTGACGTAAGTCGTCATCCACGAGATTACAAAAGGGAATTTCAGCACCACGTCAGGCACCCGTTGGGCTCCTTCTGCTGATCCCGTGTTTATCGAGAGTTAGTCGAAGTTTGGTGACTTAAGATTCGCGCTTCTCAGTTTTCTGACTCAGATCGTTACTGCTCTTCAGTTTGTGCTTGTCGTGCGTATCTGTTTATTAGTGCGTGTAGTCAGTTCGCATTTGTTGGTCATTGCGGCCTATATCTTGATATAGGACGCTTTGATTTGCACTGCTTATTGTCTGCTCGTTGCTGGTATTCATTTCGTTCTTTCAGGCCTTGCTGTTTATCGGTGCTTTCTGTTTGTCCGTTCTGACCAGCCGACCTTTTGTGACCTTGTGAGCGATGTTTCCCGTGCGTACTCGTCGCCGAGTTCGTGCTGTACGCGGAATTGGTGTCGGGCTTTTAGCTTTGAGCCAAGACCCGTCCATGAACAGAGTGACGAGGAGTATGTGGACCAAGAATTGGTTGCTTCAGCGTGACCAATTCTCGCACATGCCTTTGCTTCGTGAGATCCGGGAGAATAATCCTGATGATTTCAGGAACTTTCTCAGGATGACGGACCCCGATTTTCACCGTCTTTTGGCTTTGCTGACCCCCTTTATCAGCCGGCAGGATACCTGCATGAGACAAGCCATTACTCCGGAGCAGAGGCTTGTTGCCACGTTGAGGTACTTGGCGACAGGGAGAAGTCTTCAGGATTTGAAGTTCTCTTCAGGTATCTCTCCCCAGGCCCTGGGAATCATTATTCCAGAGACCTGTTCTGCCATCATTCAGGTCCTGCAGGAGGACTATATTAAGGTAACATTTCTACTTGACTATTCCCTTGTATGTATGCTCTGTTTGCTAATGTCTTCTATTTTTGACCTCCTTCCCTAATTTCCATGATTGCAATATGTTCTAATATGCTGTGCCCCTTTTCTCCTTCATGCATTTTTCCCTTCACTTACCTCCCCAGCATGCTCTTCTGCCCCAATAGACACCTATGGCCTAGTCACTTAATCAATGTCTTTTGTCTGCTGCATAGTATTGTTTGCCCCCAAACACCCCCTAAAATATGCACAAATGTTTGCTGTGTGGTTTACTTCATGTAGAGCCCCTTTAGAATTTTTTTTTTTTTTGTTGGGGGGGGGGGGGGGTGGCAAACTCATTAGGAACCCCCTCCCCCAACTGCTCTGTCAGATGGTACCAATCCTTTATCTGCTGGCTTTCCCAAGGTCCATACACACTATATACCTACCTCTTTATAGTGGGCATCTTTAGGGATGAATTCAGCAAAGCATGTAGTGCAAGGGGCTGCCTCCATACATTCCATTTCCTAATTTTTTGTCTTCTTTCCCTCCTATTAGCTTGCTTGGTAATTTCAGAATGTCACAATGTGCCTGCCTTTTTTTTGGGGGGGGGGGGGGGGGGGTTGAAATGTTATTTTATCTTTCCTGGGGGCTGCCAATAGTGTTAAGTAAAGAGGGTCTGGCCAAACTAGCACACATTATTGAGCCATTTGCCAATCAATTAAGTGCAGAGGGTTACCTGTCCCCCCCCCCCCCCCCAAAACCCTAGTTATTGCCAATGGCCCATCAGAAGTGGGGGGATTGATGGGGGGTGAGTAATCTGTGAAGGGGAGCCTCTACTTTTCTGTGCAAATACTTTCCAGCCTCCAATTTTATACAATGCTCTTGTTCCAAGATGTTGATTGTCTAATCTGCTTGCAATGTTTAAGTGCAAAGTGACTAATTTTTTTTTCTTGTTTCACTCCACAGTTCCCTTCCACGCCACAGGAATGGCAGACTGTGGCCTCCCACTTTGCCAGCCGTTGGGACTTTCCTAACTGCGGAGGGGCAATTGATGGGAAACACGTCCGCATCGTCCCACCGCCCAACTCGGGGTCCTACTATTATAATTATAAAGGGTTTAATAGTGTAGTGATGTTGGCGGTGGTGTCGGCAACATACGAGTTTATGTATGTGGACGTGGGGATGAACGGCCGGATCTCGGATGGTGGTGCCATTACGCACACGGAGTTCTACTGGCGTCTCCAAAGTGGCAGTCTGTGCTTGCCACCTCCAGAGGAGAATGCCGAAGGACTCCCCTTCGTCTTTGTCGCAGATGAAGCGTTTGCGTTGACTCCCCATGTGATGAGGCCGTTCCCGATGAGGACCCTCACCCCGGACCAGAGGGTCTTCAACTACAGGCTGTCCAGAGCCAGAAGAGTGGTGGAGAACACTTTTGGCATCCTGGCCAGCCGCTTCCGCCTGTTCCTGACGGCATTTAACTTGGCGGAATACAAACTGAACCACATAGTTCTTGCCTGTTGCATATTGCACAACTTCCTCAAAAGACATAACAGGAACTATGTGGTGCCCGTTGGCCCAGATGTGGAGGGCCCTCCAAATGCGGACCTCACAGCCCTTCAAGTGGCACGTCCAGGCTTGCCCCCTCTAAATGCCCGCGTGGTCCGCGAGCAATATATGGAGTACTTTGTGGGTAGGGGGGCCATTGCTCTGCCTGACGATGTGTGAGAGGCATTTTTTAATAAATCTGATATTTTAACCAACCTATGATTTCTTGTCATTTCAGTCTTCTTTTTAGCTTATTTTACCTTGACATTTTTTCCCTTTGCCTTCGACAGTGGGAATGCACTTTCTGGGCAAAAGGAGGTAACAGTCTCTTCTTCCCAAAAAGATTATTCTCATGTTGTGTGTTTGCTTCCTAATCTTTGGTCTAGAGAAGGTTTGTACTGCATAACTGACACCCAAAATACTCCTTTTCATCACCAGGTCTGACATGTGTGTATTCTCAAAAATGCTGTGCTCCGTGTTTTCGTACAAAGCACTGTGGGTGTCATTTACATAAGTCAAATCCGCTATGCTCTACAATTGCATTGAAAAAGTTCCCTGGGCAAGACAATTGCAGTGCAAAGTGGATTTGCCTTTAGTAAATAACACCCATTGCCCCCCATATCCTTTACATTTTACATACATAATGCATTGTGTTTTTTAAATAAGGAAGCCACACATTTAGAAAAATAAAAAAGTTTACTTGGAAAACATTCACAAGTGCGTTTACAATCTTCACGCCAAAAACTGACAACATCTTGGTTATTTACAACATTGTTTACAAACATTCCGCAATTGGTAAAACCAGGCATGGAGCTAACCAGAACCTATGAACTAGGAAAGTTTAACTTTGTAAAGTGAAGACAAGATCAGACATGACTATATGTTCAAAGTGTGTTTGATCTTGCCTTCATCCCATGGGGGGGTCACCCCCGAAAAGTGGAAATTTTGAACATGCACACAATTTGGGTCTGAAAATGGTCATTAGATGGTAAAACACATGCCTAGAAGCTTCAAAAGTGCCATTTTCCATCATGGGGATGAATGGACGTTTTTTGGGGGTGCAACCCCTTCACCACAACCACTTTCGTAGTTCGTAAAGTGTTTGCACCCCCAAAAAAACGTTGGCATTCATCCACCATGATGGGAGCTAGCACATGTGGACACAATGTGTGCATGTTCCAAATTTCACACAGTTTTTAAGTTGCAAATGTGTTCAGAAGCTGGCACAAATGTGTGTTAATTACTTGGTGCGTTTTCATATTTTCCCTAAAACATCAATGATGTTCTTCAATTTTTGTTGAACATCATTGATGTTTTGCTTTATGTAATCTAGATCTCTATTGCAGACCATTATCTCTCCGATGAGTACGTGGGCACTCTCTGTGGTAAAGTGCGATTTTTCTTCCACAACATCCACGTCACCTAAAAACCACAAACAAACAAAAATGGGGTGTTGGAAATGAGGCAGCCATACATGGATTAGCTTACCAGTAGCTGTGTTCTCCCACACTCACCTGTTGTGGTGACAATTTCTCCAAGTTCGATGATCTCTCCTCCTCCTCCTCCTCCTCCTCTGCTTCTGCTCTTTCCCCTTTTTTGGGAGGTGTTGGTTTGGGGGTTTCCTCAGACGGCCCAAGTTTTCGCTCCCCTATGAGAATGTACAAAAGGAAGATTTAGCAACACAATCTATTGAGGGCAGAAATAGGAAATGACAAACATTGGTTGAAAGTGATGGACACTATTTTAGTTTGGCCAGTTACAAATGCCAACTACATGAATGTAGTCACTTTGTAAAGGTGCTAAACTGACTAGCTTTTTGGTAGAAGTTTGTGTGATGGAGACACCCCTCTAGTATCCACTGGAGCACATGTGTGGAAAAGCCTAATAAAAAGGGGGTTTGGGTGTCCCAGCACTAGTGCTCTAGAGTCCAGATGGGTAAACAGCTACTGGGTGACCTCTCCTTTACATTGAATAAATTGGCTTTACATTCTTGATGACATTTCTAGTGAGAACAAACTTCCTTTCCCCCAAAAAAACACCAAACATCGTATTATAAGTGGCCGAACGATCGAGGTTGCGTACGATCGAATGGACACACACACACGACCATGACAGTGGCAGAAAGATCGAGGCTGAGTACGATCGAATGCACAGACGAACCTGAAAGTGGCCATTTTGGAATGTACAACTTTGTAAAAATCAAACCACAATGGAGCAGTATGCAAGCAAGAAATCAAACACAAAACCCAACTACTTACTTTTTTGAAGAATTCGCTTGATCTTTCTGTACTGATCGGCCTCCCTCAGTTTCAGGTCTGACCAGCGTTTCCTCAGTTGCTCCTTGGATCGTTGTACCCCAAACTGATTGTACAGCCTTCTCACAACTTTAGACATGATCTTGGCCTTGCGGACATTGGGGTTGAGGTAAGGCCCATACTTCCCATCATAGTCGCTCCTCTTTAATATGTCCACCATCTCCAACATTTCTCCAAATGACATATTGGAGGCCTTGAATTTCAGGCTCCGGGATCGGGACGTTTCTGCCTCCGGACTTTCCTCGTCCTCCTCCTCGTTGGTGGGATATTTGGGGCGCACCGGCTGTGTCCACGCCATGTGCTCTCCCCACTGCGCCGTAAAGAGAAGGGGTGGGGAATAGACGAGAAAGATCGTCAGGGGCGGGCGGAGTTTGACGCATGCGCACTGTATATAAAACGTCACACGCCTGTGTCGTAGCCACGATCTGGGAGACGAGGGGAGAGAAAACTCACGCACGAGACGATCGCTACAAACGAAGGTACAATTTGACGTTGGTACATAACTAGCCTAGACTGATTTGAACTTGAGGCTTCTTTATGGAGAAGATTAGGAGAGTTTAGCCTGACATAATTGAGAGGGTTTTGTGTGGTGTTGTGTCTTGCAGAGATTATGCAGGGATTCAACGACATGAGTTTTCTCCCCCTCTTCATTGCCAAATTCAGGGAATTTCCCGTTTCATGGCAGGGTAAACACCCACATTACACCAACAAACCAAAGAGGCACGCAGCCCTGGAGGAACTTGTGGAATTTGTCAAGCCAAGGTTCCCCACGGCAACTGTTGATGATCTAAGAAAGAAAATTGGCAGCCTGAGGAGTGCGTATATCAGGGAGCGGAAGAAGGTCGTGAAGTCTGAGGAAACTGCAACTTCAGCAGATGAGGTCTATGTGCCCAAGCTCTGGTACTATCAGAGTCTCCATTTTCTGAAAGACCAGACTGATGTCACGGAGCCAACCTCGACTCCTCCTTCCACGCTTCCTTGCGCGCAGCCCACCCCTGTTGAGGCTTCCGAGGAGCAACCTGGGCCTTCCAGTATGGAAGAGGTGGAGGAGCCCAGCTTGTTCCAGGTATAGTATTTTTGTTACCATTTATGGGACTAATGAATGATGTTCACTTAATTCAGGATCCCCAATTGCTTAGTTCCTAACGTGTTTGACCTATCAACAGACAGTGGTGTTGGAGACATTTGGGGCCAGAATCTAAACTGCTGGGCTGAGAATTGTATGGTTTTCTATTTGTAAACATTTTGCAACAGTCACTAGATGAGAATTGTGTGTGTTTGATGAACAAATAACTGAAACTATGTCCCTTTTTCATACACAGGAAGACCTCAGCCAGGAGGTGGCTGTGGAAGGTGGCAGTCAGGAGGAGGCAGGGGTTAGTGGCAGCCACCAGCTGGGTAGTGGCAGCCAAGAGGGGGCTAGGCCTCGGAGCCTGACTGACACCCAAACCCCTCCCCTTCGCCTTCCGTACAAAAGGGCAAGAAGGGGGGGTTATGCGGCACAGTCAGCGCTCCGCATGATAAGAGAGGCTTCAGACTCCCTACATGCCACACCCGCCGACGAGGAGACCTTTGGCTCGGTGGTTGTCACAAAAATGATGGGTATGGAGGTGAGGCAACGCAACATGTGTGAGGGGCTCATCCTCCATGTCCTAAATAAGGGTAGGGCTGGGGAGATGACCCCAGTCACACATGTTTGCCATAGCTACCATGCTCCGCCTCCTCCTCCTCCCTCCTCCTCTTCTGCCACCCCACCAGCACGACAGCCACAGCGTGCAAGGAAGTGTGGAAGGAAGACCTGAGAGTGACGACCTGGAATCAGTCTGGTCTGAGAGAAGATGGAGCCTCTTGTAGTACCAGAGCCTGGGGACCTAGATGGCATCTGCTGCAGTTCCGGATACTTTGGACTTCACGACCAGATTGCACTCCCCTTAATATACGTACTCCTCAGGCCCCCAATTTTCTACGCTTGAACAATGATGGTTGCCGTGGGGGGCCAAGACTTTGCAAATTCCCCAAGTTTCACCATGGCTGCGTTCCTCTTTGGTTTGTTGGTGTGACCTAAATAAAGGTTTTTTTGATTTCAAATAATCATTGACTATTGTGTTTTACTTTTCTACAATGACAGTTTTTCTTTGAGTAGGCAGGTACATTTCACTAATCCTAAAGTAGAATTAACAAGGGGCACCAACAACCCACAAACTCCTAGTAAATTTAAGCAAGAAATACAAATGTTAATAATGTGTTTTTGGTAAGTTGAGACACACAACCCCCCTCCAAAAAAAAAAAAAAAAAAAAACATTCAAATATGTATTCCCCAAAAAAAAAAAAAAAAAAAGACAAATCATGGTAAAAAAATAACAAAGATTCTTTTACGTTCAGAGTCAAAATAAACATGTAGTGTATAAATGCTGCAAAGTAATAAAGAAGTAAGTTTGTGAGAAGTGCGGGTGAATAGGAGCAGCTAAAACATGTCATTCTTGTTGCATTGTAAAGAAAAAGAGAATGCGCTGCATTAAAGACATTTTAACATTGCAGCGTGACGAATGTGCTGTGTCGATTAGGAAAGGTAGTTTTACCTGACCGAGCGCTTCCGTCACAGAATTTCTTCTGAGCATGCGTAGCACTTTGTCCGTCGGACAACCGTACACACGATCGGATTTGGTGTGATCGGACCGTGTTGACGGCAAATCTTTCCAGCAGGAGATAAGACTTTGTCCGTCGGACAAACCGACGAACACTGTCCGATGGTGCATACACACGGTCTGATTTTTCAACAACCTTGTCCGATCGGACAGAATCCATGAAAAAGTCCGACCGTGTGTATGGGGCTTTTTGCTTTTTTTAAGCTCTTTGCTTTTGAATCTATAAAGAAAAATAAAGACGGTAAGGTTAAGTACAAATTTTAAATTAGAACGCTGCTCAAAATGTTTTTCTTTAGATTTGGATGGAGTGGGGAGAGGGTTCAAATCTTTCCAAGGTTTCATTTTTTTCTATGTCCTGACTGGGATAGTTCCTCCTCACTTCCTATGATCTCAGCAAGAGAGGAAGTGAGCAGAATCCCTCCAGTGGATTCGCTGACATCAGTTACCAAACTGAGGTGCTAAACCTTTCCTATTCCATTTGAAACTGTCTTGCTCGGAGTTCTGCTTTAGTATTATATTATTAAATGTTTTGAAAGCATTTTCTCATGAACCCCTGCACAATGTGTGTAACGTACTCTGGAACACTGCACAATGTGTGTAACGTACTCTGGAACACTGCACAATGTGTGTAACATTGTGTGGAACGTACTCTGGAACCCCGCACTCTGTGTGGAACGCACTCCTGAACCCAGCACTCTGTGTGTACCACACTCCTGAACCCCAAACTCTGTGTGTAACGCACTCCTGAACCCCGCACTCTGTGTGTAACGCACTCCTGAACCCTGCACTCTGTGTGGAACGCACTCCTGAACCCTGCACTCTGTGTGGAACGCACTCCTGAACCCTGCACTCTGTGTGGAACGCACTCCTGAACCCTGCACTCTGTGTGGAACGCACTCCTGAACCCTGCACTCTGTGTGGAACGCACTCCTGAACCCTGCACTCTGTGTGGAACGCACTCCTGAACCCTGCACTCTGTGTGTAATACGCTCCTGAACCCTGCACTCTGTGTGGAACGCACTCCTGAACCCCGCACTCTGTGTGGAACGCACTCCTGAACCTCACACTCTGTGTGGAACGCACTCCTGAAACCCGCACTCTGTGTGGAACGCACTCCTGAACCCGCACTCTGTTCGGAACGCACTCCTGAAACCCGCACTCTGTTCGGAACGCACTCCTGAAACCCGCACTCTGTTCGGAACGCACTCCTGAAACCCGCACTCTGTGTGTAACGCACTCCTGAACCCCGCACTCTGTGTGTAACGCACTCCAGAACCCCGCACTCTGTGTGTAACGCACTCCAGAACCCCGCACTCTGTGTGTAACGCACTCCTGAACCCTGCACTCTGTGTGGAACGCACTCCTGAACCCCGCACTCTGTGTGGAACGCACTCCTGAACCCTGCACTCTGTGTGGAACGCACTCCTGAACCCTGCACTCTGTGTGTAATACGCTCCTGAACCCCGCACTCTGTGTGGAACGCACTCCTAAACCCTGCACTCTGTGTGTAACGCACTCCAGAACCCCTCACTCTGTGTGTAACGCACTCCGGAACCCCGCACTCTGTGTGGAATGCACTCCTGATCCCTGCACTCTGTGTGGAACGCACTCCAGAACCCTGCAATCTGTGTGTAACGCACTCCAGAACCCCGCACTCTGTGTGTAACGCACTCCAGAACCCTGCACTATGTGTGTGACGCACTCCAGAACCCCATACACACGGTCGGATTGTTTGCATGGATTCTGTCCGATCGGACAATGTTGTTGAAAAATCAGACCGTGTGTGTGCACCATCGGACAGTGTACGTCGGAATTGTCCGACGGACAAAGTTCCTATCTCCTGCTGGATAGATTTTCAGACAACACGGTCCGATCACACCAAATCCGATCGTGTGTACGGTTGTCCGACAGGACAAAGTGCTACGCATGCTCAGAAGAAATTCTGTGACGGAAGCGCTCGGTCAGGTAAAACTACCTTTCCTAATCGACACAGCACATTCGTCACGCTGCAATGTTAAAATGTCTTTAATGCAGCGCATTCTCTTTTATCTTTACAATGCAACAAGAATGACATGTTTTAGCAGCTCCTATTCACCCGCACTTCTCACAAACTTAGTTCTTTATTACTTTTCAGGATTTTTACACTACATGTTTATTTTTACTCAGATCGTAAAAGAATCTTTGTTATATTTTTAGCATGATTTGTCTTTTTTTTTTTTTTTTTTTTTTTGGGAATACATATTTGAAGGATTTTTTTTTTTTATTTTTTTTGGGGGGGGTTGTGTGTCTCAACTTAGCAAAACCACATTATTAACATTTGTATTTGTTGCTTGAATTTGAATTTACTAGGAGTTTGTTGGTTGTTGGTGCCCCTTGTTAATTCTACTTTAGGATTAGTGAAATGTACCTGCCTACTCAAAGAAAAACTGTCATTGTAGAAAAGTAAAACACAATAGTCAATGATTATTTCAAATCCAAAAAACATTTATTTAGGTCTCAGCAACAAACCAAAGAGGAACGCAGCCATGGTGAAACTTGGGGAATTTGCAAAGCCTTGGACACCCACGGCAACCATCATTTTTCAAGCTTAGAAAATTGGGGGCCTGAGGAGTACCTATCTAAATAATAAGGGAGTGCAATCTGGTCCTGAAGTCCAAAACATCCGGAACTGCAGCAGATGCCATCTAGGTCCCCAGGCTCTGGTCCTACGAGAGGCTCCATCTTCTCTCAGACCAGACTGAATCAAGGTCATCACTCTCTTGTCTTCCTTGTACTCTTCCTTCCACGCCGTGGTGCTGGTGCTGGTGGGGTGGCAGAAGGAGGAGGAGGAGGCGGAGCAAGGTCACTCTCGCAAACATGTGTGAGGGGAGTCATCTCCCCAGCCATCCCCTCATTTAAGATTTTGAGGATGACATCCTGACACATGCTGCGTTGCCCCGCCTCCATACCCGTCATTTTATTGGCAACCAAGGAGGCAAAGGCCTCCTCGTAGGTGGGTGTGGCATATAGGGAGGCTGAAGCATCTCGTATCAGCTGGAGCGCTGACTCTCCCACCTCCCCCATGCTTTTCGCCCTTCTGTAGGGAAGGCGGAGGGGAGGGACTTGGGAGACAGTCAGGCTCCTACGCCTACCCCCCTGTTGGCTGCCACTAACCCCTGCCTCCTCCTGACTGCCACATTCCACAGCCACCTCCTGGCTGAGGTCTTCCTGTGTATGAAAAAGGGACATAGTTTCAGTTATTTGTTCATCAAACACACACAATTCTCATCTAGTGACTGTAGCAAAATGTTTACAAATAGAAAACCATACAATTCTCAGCCCTGCAGTTTAGATTCTTCCCAAAAATGTCTCCAACACCACTGTCTGTTGATATGTCAATCACGTTAGGAACTAAGCAATTGGGGATCCTGAATTAACTGAACATCATTCATTATTCCCAAAAATGGTTACAAAACTACTATACCTGGAACAAGTTGGGCTCCTGCACATCTTCCATACTGGAAGGCCCAGGTTGGTCCTCGGAAGCCTCATCAGGGGTGGCGTGCGTGGAAGGACGCGTGCAAGGAAGAGTCGAGAGTGACTTCCTGACATTAGCCTGGTCTTTGAGAAAGTGGAGCCTCTCATAGTACCAGAGCGTGGGGACATAGACATCAGCTGCTGCCGCTCCAGATGCTAGGGACTTCCGGACCTTATTGCGCTCCCGGAAATAGGTACTCCTCATGTTATTAATTTTGACTTTTAAGTTTGCCAGGGTTGCCATGGGCAGGTTTGGCTTTACAAATGCCACAAGTTTCAGCAGGGCTGCGTACCTCTTTGGTCTGTTGCTGTAGTCGCGGTGCTTTGCTTGCCATAATAGGGGAAATTCCCTGTATTTATCAATGAAGAGGGGGAGAAAACTCACGTCGTAGAAGCCCTCCATCACCTCTGCAAGACACAACACCACACAAAACAATATAAATAATGTCAGCCTAAACTCTCCTAATCTTCTCCATAAAGAAGCCTCAAGTTCTAATCAGTCTAGGCTAGTTATGTACCAACGTCAAATTGTACCTTCGTTTCTAGCGATCGTCTCGTGCGTGAGCTTTCTCTCCCCTCGTCTCCCAGATCGTGGCTACGACACAGGCGTGTGACGTTTTATATACAGTGCGCATGCGTCAAACTCCGCCCGCCCCTGACGATCTTTCTCGTCTATTCCCCACCCCTTCTCTTTACGGCGCAGTGGGGAGAGCACATGGCGGGGACACAGCAGGTGCGCCCCAAATATCCCACCAACGAGGAGGAGGACGAGGAAAGTCCGGAGGCAGAAACGTCCCGATCCCGGAGCCTGAAATTCAAGGCCTCCAATATGTCATTTGGAGGAATGTTGGAGATGGTGGACATATTAAAGAGGAGCGACTATGATGGGAAGTATGGGCCTTACCTCAACCCCAATGTCCGCAAGGCCAAGATCATGTCTAAAGTTGTGAGAAGGCTGTACAATCATTTTGGGGTACAACGATCCAAGGAGCAACTCAGGAAACGCTGGTCAGACCTGAAACTGAGGGAGGCCGATCAGTACAGAAAGATCAAGCGAGTTCTTCAAAAAAGTAAGTAGTTGTGTTTTGTGTTTGCTTTCTTGCTTGCATACTGCTCCATGTGGTTTGATTTTTACAAAGTTGTACATTCCAAAATGGCCACTTTCAGGTTCGTCTGTGCATTCGATCGTACTCAGCCTCGATCTTTCTGCCACTGTCATGATCGTGTGTGTGTGTCCATTCGATCGTACGCAACCTCGATCGTTCGGCCACTTATAATACGAGGTTTGGGGAAGTTTTTATTGAAAGGAAGTTTCTTCTCACTAGAGATGTCAGCAAGAACGTAAAGCAAATTTAGTCAATGTAAAGGAGAGGTCACTCAGTAGCTGTTTACCCATCTGGACTCTAGAGCACTAGTGCTGGGACACCCAAACCCTCTTTTTATTAGGCTTTTCCACACATGTGCTTCAGTGGATACTAGAGGGGGGTCTCCATCAGACAAACTTCTACAAAAAAGCTAGTAAGTTTAGCACCTGTACAAAGTGACTACATTCATGTTGTTGGCATTTGTAACTGGCCAAACAAAAATAGTGTCCGTCACTTTCAAGCAATGTTTGTCATTTCCTATTTCTGCCCTCAATAGATTGTGTTGCTAAATCTTCCTTTTGTACATTCTCATAGGGGAGCGAAAACTTGGGCCGTCTGAGGAAACCCCAAAACCAACACCTCCCAAAAAAGGGGAAAGAGCAGAAGCAGAGGAGGAGGAGGAGGAAGGAGAGATCATCGAACTTGGAGAACTTGTCACCACAACAGGTGAGTGTGGGAGAACACAGCTACTGGTAAGCTAATCAATGTATGGCTGCCTCATTTCCAACACCCGATTTTTGTTTGTTTGTGGTTTTTAGGTGACGTGGATGTTGTGGAAGAAAAATCGCACTTTACCACAGAGAGTGCCCACGTACTCATCGGGGAGATAATGGTCTGCAATAGAGATCTAGATTACCTAAAGCAAAACATCAATGATGTTCAACAAAAATTGAAGAACATCATTGATGTTTTAGGTAAAATATGAAAACGCACCAAGTAATTAACACACATTTGTGCCCGCTTCTGAACACATTTGCAACTTAAGAACTGTGTGAAATTTGGAACATGCACACATTGTGTCCACATGTGCTAGCTCCCATCATGGTGGATGAATGACAACGTTTTTTTTGGGGGTGCAACCACTTTACGAACTACGAAAGTGGTTGTGGTGAAGGGTTTGCACCCCAAAAAACGTCCATTCATCCCCATGATGGAAAATGGCACTTTTGAAGCTTCTAGGCATGTGTTTTACCATCTAATGACCATTTTCAGACCCAAATTGTGTGCATGTTCTAAATTTCCACTTTCCAGGGGTGACCCCCCATGTGATGAAGGCAAGATCAAACACACTTTGAACATATAGTCATGTCTGATCTTGTCTTCACTTTAGAAAGTTGAACTTTCCTAGTTCCTAGGTTCTGTTTTGCTCCATGCCTGGTTTTACCAATTGCGGAATGTTTGTAAACAATGTTGTAAATAACCAAGATGTTGTCAGTTTGGGCAAGAAGATTGTAAACGCACTTGTGAATGTTTTCCAAGTAAACTTTTTTACTTTTCTAAATGTGTGGCTTCCTTATTTAAAAAACACAATGCATTATGTATGTCAAATGTAAAGGATATGGGGGCCAATGGGTGTTATTTACTAAAGGCAAGTCCAGTTTGCACTGCAAGTTTCTTTTCCAGGGCACTTTTGCACTGCACTTGTACAGCATAGTGGATTTGACTTATGTAAATGACACCCACAGTGCTTTGTACGAAAACACGGAGCACAGCATTTTGGAGAATACACACATGTCTGACCTGGTGATGAAAAGGAGTATTTTGCGTGTCAGTTATGCAGTACAAACCTTCTCTAGACCAAAGATTAGGGATCAAACACACAACATGAGAATAATCTTTTTGGGAAGAAGAGACTGTTACCTCCTTTTGCCCAGAAAGTGCATTCCCACTGTCGAAAGCAAAGGGAAAAAATTTCAAGGTCAAATAAGCTAAAAAGAATACGGAAATGACAAGAAATCATAGGTTGGTTGAAAAATAAGATTTATTTAAAAATGCCTCTCACACATCGTCAGGCAGAGCAATGGCCCCCCTACCCACAAAGTAGTCCATATATTGCTCGCGGACCGCGCGGGCATTTAGAGGGGGCAAGCCTGGACGTGCCACTTGAAGGGCTGTGAGGTCAGCATTTGGAGGGCCCTCCACATCTGGGCCAACGGGCACCACATAGTTCCTGTTATGTCTTTTGAGGAAGTTGTGCAATATGCAACAGGCAAGAACTATGTGGTTCAGTTTGTATTCCGCCAAGTTAATTGCCGTCAAGAACAGGCGGAAGCGGCTGGCCAGGATGCCAAAAGTGTTCTCAACAACTCTTCGGGCTCTGGACAGCCTGTAGTTGAAGACCCTCTGGTCTGGGGTGAGGGTCCTCATCGGGAACGGCCTCATCAGATGGGGAGTCAACGCAAACGCTTCATCTGCGACAAAGACGAAGGGGAGTCCTTCTGCATTCTCCTCTGGAGGTGGCAAGCACAGACTGCCACTTTGGAGACGCCAGTAGAACTCCGTGTGCGCAATGGCACCACCATCCGAGATCCGGCCGTTCATCCCCACGTCCACATACATAAATTCATATGTCGCCGACACCACCGCCAACATCACTACACTATTAAACCCTTTATAATTATAATAGTAGGACCCCGAGTTGGGCGGTGGGACGATGCGGACGTGTTTCCCATCAATTGCCCCTCCGCAGTTAGGAAAGTCCCAACGGCTGGCAAAGTGGGAGGCCACAGTCTGCCATTCCTGTGGCGTGGAAGGGAACTGTGGAGTGAAACAAGAAAAAAAAATTGGTCACTTTGCACATAAACATTGCAAGCAGATTAGACAATCAACATCTTGGAACAAGAGCATTGTTTAAAATTGGAGGCTGGAAAGTATTTGCACAGAAAAGTAGAGGCTCCCCTTCACAGATTACTCACCCCCCATCAATCCCCCCACTTCTGATGGGCCATTGGCAATAACTAGGGTTTTGGGGGGGGGGGGGGGGTGTTGGACAGGTAACCCTCTGCACTTCATTGATTGGCAAATGGCTCAATAATGTGTGCTAGTTTGGCCAGACCCTCTGTACTTAACACTATTGGCAGCCCCCAGGAAAGCTAAACTAACATTTCAAACCCCCCCCCCCCCCCCCCCCCCAAAAAAAAAGGAAAGCACATTGTGACATTCTGAAATTACCAAGCAAGCTAATAGGAGGGAAAGAACACAAAAAAATAGGAAATGGAAAGTATGGAGCCAGCCCCTTGCACTACATGCTTTGCTGAATTCATCCCTAAAGATGCCCACTATAAAGAGGTAGGTATATAGTGTGTATTGACCTTGGGAAAGCCAGCAGATAGAGGATTGGTACCATCTGACAGAGCAGTTGGGGGAGGGGGTTCCTAATGAGTTTGCCCCCCCCCCCCCCCACAAAAAAAATACAAAAAGGGGCTCTACATGAAGTAAACCACACAGCAAACATTAGTGCATATTTTAGGGGGTGTTTGGGGGCAAACAATACTATGCAGCAGACAAAAGACATTGCTTAAGTGACTAGGCCATATGTGTCTATTGGGGCAGAAGAGCATGCTGGGGAGGTAAGTGAAGGGAAAAATGCATGAAGGAGAAAAGGGGCACAGCTTACTAGAGCATATTGCAATCATGGTAATTAGGGAAGGAGGTCAAAAATAGAAGACATTAGCAAACAGAGCATACATAGAAGGGAATAGTAAAGTAGAAATGTTACCTTAATATAGTCCTCCTGCAGGACCTGGATGATGGCAGAACAGGTCTCTGGAATAATGATTCCCAGGGCCTGGGGAGAGATACCTGAAGAGAACTTCAAATCCTGAAGACTTCTCCCTGTCGCCAAGTACCTCAACGTGGCAACAAGCCTCTGCTCCGGAGTAATGGCTTGTCTCATGCAGGTATCCTGCCGGCTGATAAAGGGGGTCAGCAAAGCCAAAAGACGGTGAAAATCGGGGTCCGTCATCCGGAGAAAGTTCCTGAAATCATCAGGATTATTCTCCCGGATCTCACGAAGCAAAGGCATGTGCGAGAATTGGTCACGCTGAAGCAACCAATTCTTGGTCCACATACTCCTCGTCACTCTGTTCATGGACGGGTCTTGGGTCAAAGCTAAAAGCCCGACACCAATTCCGCGTACAGCACGAACTCGGCGACGAGTACGCACGGCAAACATCGCTCACAAGGTCACAAAAGGTCGGCTGGTCAGAACGGACAAACAGAAAGCACCGATAAACAGCAAGGCCTGAAAGAACAAAATGAATACCAGAAACGAGCAGACAATAAGCAGTGCAAATCAAAGCGTCCTATATCAAGATATAGGCCGCAATGACCAACAAATGCAAACTGACTACACGCACTAATAAACAGATACGCACGACAAGCACAAACTGAAGAGCAGTAACGATCTGAGTCAGAAAACTGAGAAGCGCGAATCTTAAGTCACCAAACTTCGACTAACTCGCGATAAACACGGGATCAGCAGAAGGAGCCCAACGGGTGCCTGACGTGGTGCTGAACTTCCCTTTTCTAATCTCGTGGAAGACGACTTACGTCACGACGTTCTTGCAGACCGGATATTCCGACAACGTAGTCCGACCGTGTGTACGCAACACCAACATCGGACAAAGTACGACGGACAGGATCCGACCGACCAGGTCCGCGGATAATCCGACCGTGTGTATGGGGCTTAAGGGTACACTGAGAAGGGGCAACCCATTAGAATTGTTTAACGGAAGTGACCTTCCACCGCCGCCATCTTGCTACACCCCGCACTCCCTCCATAGTAACGATGCGCCGAGAAGGGTGTGTTTCGCAAGCGGAAATCTGGTTTTGGCTGATCATGGGGGGTCATAAATTATTTGGCTGATCATGGGGGGGGTCAAAATGTTTTGGCTGATCATGGGGGGGTCATAATGTTTTGGCTGATCATTGGGGGGGGGGGTCATAATGTTTTGGCTGATCATGGGGGTTGTCAGCTTTTGTCACCTCCCACTATAGTTTTGAACATTTCGCCATTCATTCCTATGGGACAAATTTTGCCACAAAAATTACGATATTTAGTTCGGCGAAACGTTCCACAAAGTAATAGCACACCAATCGGGAACAATCCACACGTTTTGGTATATATTCGGTATATGTAGCGTAAAAGCTGTGGGAGGAGTTAGGGTGGTAAATTTGGCTATAATAAGAATAATATATATGTGAGATAACAGTAAGTGGTATTGCTACGCAAGAACACTTAATAATATGAGGAGCCACTACAAGGACTATTCCCGGATGTATTCCTCATATTTCCTTTATAAAAACACACATTATCATACATTCTACACACATTATCATAAAATCTACACACATTTTTTTTTTTTTTCGAAAAAATAATTATTTTTTTGAAAAAAAAAAAAAAATTTCAAATTTTTTTATTTTTTTTCTTTTTTTTTCTTTTAACCACTTCCCGCCCGGTCAATAGCAAATTGACGTCCGTGAAGTGGTTTCGTTATCCTGACTGGGCGTCATATGACGTCCTTCAGGATAACAGCCGCCACGCGCCCGTGGGGGCGCGCATCGCGGCGATCGGTGGAGCGGTGTGTCAGTCTGACACACCGCTACACTGATCTCGGTAAAGAGCCTCCGGCGGAGGCTCTTTACCACGTGATCAGCCGTGTCCAATCACGGCTGATCACGATGTACACAGGAAGAGCCGTTGATCGGCTTTTCCTCACTCGCGTCTGACAGACGCGAGTAGAGGGGAGCCGATTGGCGGCTCTCCTGACAGGGGGGGTATGCGCTGATTGTTTATCAGCGCAGCCCCCCTCACATGCCCACACTAGACCACCAGGGAAGCCCCCAGGACCACCAGGGAAGCCCCCAGCATGTGGATGGCCAGTTACATCCCCCATGGCCATCCACATGTTAAAAAAAATTAAAAAAATATGCCAATCAGTGCCCACAGATGGGCACTGATTGGCACATCATATTTAACTTAAAAAAAAGTTAAAAAAAGGGATGCCCAGCAATGCCACCCATAAGTGTCATCAGTGCCACTCATCAGCGTCCATCAGTGCCACCTATCAGTGCCCATCCGTGCCCACCCATGCCCACCTATCAGTGCCCATCCATGCCACCTATCAGTGCCCATGCATGCCACCTATCAGTGCCCATCCATGCCACCTATCAGTGCCACCTATATGTGTGCATCAGTGCCACCCATAAGTACCCGTCAGTGCCGCCTATGAGTGCCCATCAGTGCCACCTGAGTGCCCATCAGTGCCGCATACCAGTGCCACCTATCAATGCCACCTATCAGTGCCCATCATCAGTGCCACCTCATCGGTGCCCCCTAATTGGTGCCACCTCATCGTGCCCATCAGTGCCGCCTTATCAGTGCCCATTAGTGCCGCCTTATCAGTGCCCATCATTGAAGAAGAAAACGCACTTATTTACAAAAAAAATTAACAGTGACAAAGAAAAACTTGTTTTTTTGCAAAATTTTCGGTCTTTTTTTGTTTGTTGCGCAAAAAATAAAAATCGCAGAGGTGATCAAATACCACCAAAAGAAAGCTCTATTTGTTGGAACAAAATTATAAAAAAAAATTGTTTGGGTACAGTGTAGCATGACCGCGCAATTGTCATTCAAATTGCGACATCGCTGAAAGCTGAAAATTGGCTTGGGCGGGAAGGTGTCTAAGTGCCTGGTATTGAAGTGGTTAAATGATTTTTTTTCACATTAAAAAAAAAAAATATATATATATATATATATATATATATATATATATATATATACACACACACATACATATATATATATATATATATATATATATATATATATATATATATATATATATATATATAACATTATGACCCCCCCCCCATGATCAGCCAAAACATTATGACCACCCCATTAAAAAAATATAATAATAATAATAAAAATAAATACATAAAAAAAATCATTTTTTTATATATATATATAATATATATATATAATATATATATATATATATATATATATATATATAAAATGATTTTTTTTTATGTATTTATTTTTATTATTATTATTATATTTTTTTAATGGGGTGGTCATAATGTTTTGGCTGATCATGGGGGGGGGGTCATAATGTTATATATATATATATATATATGTGTGAGATAACAGTAAGTGGTCTTGCTATGGAAGAACACTTAATAATATGAGGCCCAACTACAAGGACTATTCCCGGATGTATTCCTTATATTTCCTTTATAAAAACACAAAATGAAAAAAAAAAAATTCAAATTTTTTTTTTTTTTAATTAATTTTTTTTTTATTTTATTATTTTTTAAAAGAGATTTTATTTTTTTCCCAAAAATTTCTTTTTTTTAAAAGATCACCCGATAATGCGGCTGGTTACTTGTCATCATTCATTAACCAGGCATGTGTATAAAAAAAAGGAACACAATCGCTCATTGCACAATTTCCCAGCATAAGAATTTTATTAAAAGAGCAGTATTCTACTCACAAGTAAAATTAATACATCAGGCATTCAGAAATTATCGTCCTGCTCGCCGGCGGGTGTGCTGACATCACCGCTATGTCCTCCAACCCAACGTATGTTTCGTCTCAATAGACTTTGTCACAGGGGCAATGGAGAGCACCCTCCTGCCTGCATATCTGAGCTAAGGGCCGATGGATTCCAGTAAATAAACACTACATGAATCATCTTCCCTTTTTAAAGATGACTGTGGTTAGTAATGCTAGGGGGGCGTGTTTTTCAAAGCGATTTCTCAACAAAATAAAGCATGGAGACTTGGATGGATGGGTGAGTTTGCATTAAATATTAAAAATGAATGAACTAGTGTTTCAGTTTGTGGTTTGTGGTGCTCAGATACAGTTTAGTTCCACTTTAGGTTGTTAAGAATGTATCTAATTATATTTAGCAAAGACTAAAGTTCGTGTTGTTAACTTATTTTCCCTTAATTTTAATTTATTGGGTCTACTTTGATCAGTATGCACAGTCTATTTTAAATAAGTGCTCGGAGACAGCCACATAAGGAAGCATAACATTTTTTTTTTTTTTGCAGCTTGAGAGTGTTGACTTATGACTGTGTGTTTTCTCCGAACTTGGTGACGCACTGTCTGTTGCCTTTCATCCTCATCCCAGTGGCTTGCATTAGCTAATGGTGAATCAGACAATGCCTATCAAGGTCATACCAGTCCCTGGAGAGGCCTACATGTTTTAATGTTTGAATGTGGTAAGAAGCAGAGGAGAACAAGTGCCTTGTAACCCCCCCCCCCCCCCCCCCCCCCCCCCCCCCCACCCCCCCCCCCCCCCCCCGCCCCCCCCCCCCCCCCCCCCCCCCCCCCCCCCCCCCCCCACCCCTCCCCCCCCCCCGCCACCCCCCCCACCCCCCCCCCCCCCCCCCCCCCCCCCCCCCCCCCCCCCCCCCCCCCCCCCCCCCCCCCCCCCCCCCCCCCCCCCCCCCCCCACCCCCCCCCCCCCCCCCCCCCCCCCCCCCCCCCCCCCCCCCCCCCCCCCCCCACCCCCCCCCCCCCCCCCCCCCCCCCCCCCCCCCCCCCCCCCCCCCCCCCCCCCCCCCCCCCCACCCCCCCCCCCCCCCCCCCCCCCCCCCCCCCCCCCCCCCCCCCCCCCCCCCCCCCCCCCACCCCCCCCCCCCCCCCCCCCCCCACCCCCCCCCCCCCCCCCCCCCCCCCCCCCCCCCCCCCCCCCCCCCCCCCCCCCCCCCCCCCCACCCTCCCCCCCCCCCCCCACCCCCCCGCCCACCCCCCCCCCCCCCCCCCCCCCCCCCCCCCGCCCCCCCCCCCCCCCCCCGCCCCCCCCCCCCCTGTTTTAATGTTTGAATGTGGTAAGAAGCAGAGGAGAACAAGTGCCTTGTAACCCTAACCCTGGGGCCATTGTAACAATTTGGTGATCCAGACAAAGGCTAATTACTGTATATAACATTGATTTTTATACCATTACAAAAAGTATTCCCAGTTCAACATACTGTGTACTCTACAACATGAAGAGTATAACGTGCCACTCTTAGATCTGATGATGTTACAAGTCTAAACCGGGCATATAGAAAATGCATTTATTTCTAATGTACTTTGCAGACTGTTTTGTTCACCTGTTTATAACAGAATAAAGCTTACTGTGTTTGAAGAGCACATCCATTCAGTCTTTATTCACACCTATGCAGGCGTTTAGCGCATTATTTTGTGCATTGCAGGAACACATGCGATTTTGTACATGTTCCCACAATGCACAAATCAGAATCTAGCCTCAGGGTAAGAACACATTTTTTTATAGCCTCGTGGTTAGAACCACTGCTCACCCTGTTCAGGGAAAGCATTGCTTCTCATAAGAACACAACCATTATATAGAACAGTTGCCGTCTGGAGCCAATAGTTCCAGACACTTTTGTTCATCTTGCAGATCACGTTTCCCTTTTAGCAGCAACCATGCATTATTTTTTGTAGACAAGGTGAAGATGTTTTTTTCTCATAATTTTTGTGGCAGTTGTACAGAATTGGAAAATGAAACCAAGGTTCAGGGATTTTACCAATGGGGACCATCAGAGACAAGAGAAGAAAATGGTGTTCCAGGCTTTCCAAAGTGCTGGTTAACAAAAGCCCAGGTGTTTGATGCTATGGTCTTTGTTCAAGATGTGGATTACTCAAGGTGAACTCTGATCCTTTTTTGGTTCTTGGTTATGGGACCAATACAGAATTATTAGTTATTTATCTTTTTTATTTTAAGCCCCAGAATGTCAATTAAAGAGGAAATGTCACCTTAGCCATTACTATGTCTATGCAAAGGGCCTTCCCTTTGACCCTCATATACTCACCTCGCCTGTGCTCCCTCTCTGCGTCTTCCTCTGTTGCAGGCAGCACTGGAATTATTAGTGCCAGCGACCAACAATGAACTTGAGTATCCTCTGAAATCATCTCTATCTTGAACTTTCAATTCGTGCAATTTTCCAATCCAATGTGAACACATGAGAATAGAGTATTTAGTCAATTGCATACATTGGTTTTAGGTTAGCATTTGAGCAACGGTTAAGCATCTACCAATGACTGAAACATCAGCGTTGAGTAGTCTGACCCTTTAAAGCTATGTTTCAGGCAAATATTTAATGCACAAATCAATGTAGTTCTTCAATCATTGATACAACGTTCCGGGACGGTGCTACCACTAGGCAAACTAGGCAGCCGCTTAAGGCACACTGCTGCCTAGGGCGCTCGGCCACTGGTATTCCTACTCTCTTCTCTCTGCAGCAAGAAACTAAGTCTCAGCATCAGCAGGCAGCCGCTGCTCCATTCGCACATAGTGTCAAAGACGCAGCGGCGGCGGAGGACTGTGTCTGTGTCCCGGCTCCCGAATGAATGGAAGCAAGCAAACATTCATTGATAGGCAGTGGTAAGCTGTATTATTGGGCGCTGGTAGGCTGCATTGATGGACACTGGTAGGCTGCATTGTTGGGCACTGAGAGGCTGCATTGATAGGTGCTGGTAGACTGCATTGATAGGCGCTGGTAGGCTGCATTGATGGGCACTGGTAGGCTGCATTTGATGGGCACTGGAGAGGCTGCATTGATGGGCGCTGGTGAGGCTGCATTTGATGGGCGCTTCATTAAAAAGGTGGGGTATGCATGGGCATGGCAAAGGGGGTGGAGTCAAGGGGGAGAGGCGGCAAAATGAGGTTTCGCCTAGGGTGTCAAAAATACTTGTACCAGCCCTGACAACGTTAAAATGTATTTTAGAAATGCCAGCATTGTAAGTACCTGAATTTGACTTGGTATCAGCTTTTTGCAATTTACTGTACAACCCATATGGCAGAGCTTAGAAGGAGAGGGAGAAGCAGCAGAAGGAATCAATCAGTATACTGCAGTGCAAGCAATGTGCTAATAGGAGGAGAAAGCAGAGCGACAAAAAGATGGGGTCATCAGTGTGCTGCTTTTCTTTTCACTGTTCAGTCACAGGCTGAGGGTAGGGTAGGGAGATGGTTCCTGCTAGATACAGGACATAATGGATGGAAATCCAACTCCTTTGGATGGTAAATGAGCTGTCATATGCATTGTTTTTAATCCCTGTGTAGCACTAACCACCGAAGGAACTGCTGGTTTTGTTTCGGGCTTACCGTTACCTCACCTGCTCGCGTCTTCGTCTCAGCGGTCCCGGTGGAAAGTAGCCCAAAAAATGTTAAGTCTCTTTTTCGTCTTTTCAGTTATTTATTTGAAATAAACACAAAGTCCTCCAATAAAGGGTCAAAGGATTACAGGGAGTTCAGCCACCTGATAATTGCGGGTTAGAGGATATTTTTCAGATCCCGAGGACAAACAGCTCCACTGACTGAATCCAGTAGCCACCGGATAGGCCCCTCTCACTTGACCTAGCAGCCGGTGCAATGCTCGACAAAGTCTCTGCCACTTGTCCATTAAACTTTAGTATTATTAAGAAATCTTGAGAACGGCCATACAGTACCAGTCTCTTTCAGCTGACCCGGCGATACTGTATAGGTGTTGATCCGGGTTGCGTCCTTCAACTGAGTTTCCTGGCTCCTCCAGAGATACCAGCCTTGAGCTCGGTACTCGCCTAGATAAGTCCTCCCCTGGATCCTCCAGTTTCTGGGCCTCGCTCCGTAGGCGAGACAGCACTGGACCACCCCTGGATCAGTAGGCCTCGAGACTTTTCGGGCCTACCCTCTCAGTTGCACAGGATTTTTCTATACACACCCCAGGCCAGGAGGGCCATGAGGTCGGGGTAGCGGACCCCAAGAACAGGCAGGCGAAAAGCCCAAAAACTTAAGACCCATAAAAATGGCGTCTGTACCTTAAATACCATCTCCCAGAATGCACAGCAGGAAAAACACTCCCACTGGGCTATTTCCGAGCAGGAGGTGGCATTCAATACATCCAGCATGCTGCATTTCTACACTTAATGGTGGTGACAGCGACACCTACAGTCAAGTGGAAACCAGTGCAACCTAGCTGAACTGGTACAGAAACCAGAACTTTTAGAATAATTAGCCTGAGCCCAACTGCAGCTTCAGGCAACTAAATTTGAAAAACAATAGCATCTGCTCATTAGGAGCAGGGCGCTACACGTGTACATAGTTGTTTACCTGAAGCTCAGCTTTAACTACTCTATAATAGATAGATGCCCCAGTAGAAGTCCTAGTAGGACAAAACGTGTCGGGCTTGGTTTCACTGCTACCCATATTGTCTTTTTTAACTGTGATCACATTTTTATTCTGTAGGCTGTTTTTTTTTTTAGATAAAAAACAATTGTTTCTTGACCTGCACCATTGGAAGCCCTTTTTTTCTTTATGTATCTTCTTGGATCAGGTAACTTCCTGAGGACGGCCAATCTGAAAGGCCGAAATGCATAGAGGTTGTGTCACGTACCTGGTGGCGAGCCCGGATTGCAGTAGGAGACCTCTCTTACTACCCAGACTTGCAGCCCCTGTTAATGGAGACAGGGGGTGCAGGAGTTGAAGGGAGCACGAGTGTCTGGCAGGATCAACAGCTGTAGGCAGGTCAGGTGTTGCAGAGAAGGCTGTGTGATGATCAGCAACCCTGGACAGGGTGATGACAGGAACCAGCAGACAGCAGACAACAGGAACCAGCAGACAGCAGACAACAGGAACCAGCGGACAGCAGACAACAGGAACCAGCAGACAACAGGTCACAGGAACTGGCAGGTAAGCGGTCACAGGAACCAGCAGGTAGCGGACAACAGGAACCAGTGGACAGGTCACAGGAACTGGCAGGTAAGTGGTCACAGGAACCAGCATGCAGCGGACAACAGGAACCAGCAGACAGGTCACAGGAACTGGCAGGTAAGTGGTCACAGGAACCAGCATGCAGCGGACAACAGGAACCAGCAGGCAGGTCACAGGAACTGGCAGGTAAGTGGTCACAGGAACCAGCATGCAGCTGACAACAGGAACCAGCAGGCAGGTCACAGGAACTGGCAGGTAAGTGGTCACAGGAACCAGCATGCAGCGGACAACAGGAACCAGCAGGCAGGTCACAGGAACTGGCAGGTAAGTGGTCACAGGAACCAGCATGCAGCGGACAACAGGAACCAGCAGACAGGTCACAGGAACTAGCATGCAGCGGACAACAGGGACCAGCAGGCAGCAGGTCACTTTGGGACAGGTGCAAAGAATGGTCAGACAAGCCGGGTTTGGTAACTGTGGAGCACAATGCGGATAGGCCAGAGGGATGAGCAGGTGGATGGTCGTAGACAAGCCGGGATCGAGGCAGGCAGACAGCAGAGCAGGTAGAGGGGCACACAGAGGCAGAGAAGTTCAGAAAATAGCAAGCGGAACGTTGTAGATCAGGCAGCAAGAACTGTGTGGAGATGGCCAGTTTAAATAGCCCGCTCGGCGCCAGTGACCGTGCGTGCGCCCGTCCGTGCCCGCGCACCCGCTCGCCCTCGCACATGCACAGTAGCTTGCGCACCCGCTCGGGCCCGCGCACCCGTTCGCATCAACGAGGAACTACTAGGCCCAGCAGAGCTTTCCTTACAGGTTGAGTCACGTGATCATGACAACTTCCGCCCACACCCCGAAAATCGAGCCCTTCACTGCATAAGCTGATCAGGCAGATTTCACGGATGATATTTTTACCTGCTGTTCACTCTGGGTGCCAGGATATCAGGCACTCATACATGTGAGTTGAATATCTTAAGATTTTTGTGAATAAAAGTTATTTTTAAACAGTACTGCGCAATGCGGTTTTCTCTATTGTATCCATCTATATGAGGAACATTCATCATAGTTAACCAACGGTCCAGAGGATATCTACAGGGGTCACCCCACACATGCATTTGACCTAACTAGCAATAGTTGGTCCAATCCCAAGGGTGAGTGCACATCTACTATGGGGCACCCTATTTAAGCACATAAGCAGCACGGAACTACTTATCAAGTCACAGCACTGTATATGAGTTTTTCATCATTGTTCCATAAGCACCAGCACTTTTCACTGGGGACTGTTTTATTTATTTATTGATTTTTTTCAGTATTTTACATTTATTTTTCTGTATGTAGCAATATATTGCATATAGCATTTAGCGCGGTATATTTATAAAAAAATAAAAAGCAACTTACTGTACTTCAATAAAAATAGAATACTAAAATTGCATGCAAGTGAAAAAATGGGAATGGGTCCTTAGCACTTTGTGAAGCTACTGAAGATCTCCTCTGAATGACCGTATACTGAATTATGTGTTTTGCCACTTCATTTAACAGCAGTTTAATTCAATTTCTAATGGTTTGCTTGCCTTAAATTACATCCTAGTAATTCCTTTAACCGCAGTAACTGATTACTGATATTTCAACTGCTTTCCAGTTGTGCACTGATTAAAAGGGAAGGGTGTTTTCTATGTAGGCACATTAAAATAAAGCAGACATACATTCCTCCTCAACTGAGTTGCACAGGAGTTCTGTGCCAGGCACCTCTGCGCTGGCTCTGGAGGGGGTGGAATTACTGGAAAAGCAGACAATGCTGCATCAGAAGGAACTGTGATCATGAGCAATATAAGCTAGGGCAACACTCCGGGTATCTGTACAGCTACTCTGGGTAATGATGAAGAAACGATAGGCTGGTGCACATTTGTAAGTGTTCTTGATCACACAGATAAGACAGCAAAATTTCAAAGGAGTGCCGAATCCAGGGGCCGAGTCATACATTCAGCGGCTATGGACATCGAATGCTGGACTCGGGAGTGCACCTGCAAGGTAACCCCCTCGGGGAAGCACTTACCCGAGGGGGTTATCTAATGGGTTATCTGATGCGGGGAGGAGCCGCGAGAGACGCCGGGGGACCCCAGAAAAGCAGGTTCGGGGCCGCTCTGTGTAAAACGAGCTGCACAGTGAAGGTAAGTATTACATGTTTGCCTAACATGTGATTCAGTGTAGTGAGGGAGGTGCTTTTACTAGTGGAAGGCATGGATCAGTGTTCCTGTTTCACAGGAACACAGGATCCATACCTTCTGTACTGCCAGAACGACAATCTGCCTTGTTTACATAGGCAGCCTGCAGTTCTGCCTGTGTACAGAACGATCAGCAGGTGTCAGCAGACATCGGGTCCACGGGACCCGCAAATCAGTTCCCGCTGTGTAAAATCACAGTGAGAGGGAGTGAGCTGCCAGCGGCGCACACTCGTGCCCAAGACCCGCAGAATCACATATATACCGTATATGTGATTATATATATGTGATGCTATGCAGCGTGGCCGTCCTGTGGCAATAAATGTGCTATGGGGTGGTTGGCAAGTGATTAGTTGGTGCACTGTCCCTTTAAGAGTGTTAATGCTAAGTAGGAGCAGTCTCTATTTTAGCTAACTGTTTGTGCATGCAGTTCAGCTCACCACTTCTTGTCAGGCACCTACTCTGGTGCCAACAACTTGCCAACTCGTGGTTCCGAGCAATCAAGTCATGTATCCCCACACAGGCCGCAGTCTCACAGCTCAGACCCCAGACTCTGAAGGCAGCTCCAGTAGGCTCGGGTACAGGTTACTCCCCTCTCTGATGTAGGGGAACAGGCATAGCAACAGGTACTCTTAACTACTCTTTAATGGCTCTGGTCCATCGGCTGTGAGGCACAAACCCTGACTGTAGGTCTGTCCCCATCGCTCCCTTCCCAGGACTGCCCAGCTGAACACACACACAACCGTCCAAGCACCTGGTTACATTTTGTTCAACCAATCTTATGATCATAAGCATGCGCACGGGATGTGCTGAGTGTGCCTGGGCACATCCTAATCCAGAGGTGAATGA
>CM053027.1:107087840-107095202 GCA_028564925.1 Lithobates sylvaticus
TGCCCCTATATAAGTCCCAGCGCAGCGCGGCACAGGCATTCCGGGCAGAGAGAGCATCGGGTCAACATCGGAAGAAGAAGAACAAGAAGAAGGACAAGAAGAAGAAGGCAGCGGCGCGGAAGACGACGGCCGCCGCAAGAACAGAAGAGACCCCCGAAGGCGGATCGAGACCCCCAGACGACGGCGGCGACGACGAAGAAGGTAGCCGGACTTCCCCGCTCAGTAAAAGAGCTTGGTAAATGGCGGGGGAGTCCGGCGAGAAGACCCCCAAGACGGAAGAAGACCCCCGGAGCAGTGCAATAAAATATTTTTTCAAAAGTGTGGGTTTTTTTTTTTACTTTACATATTACACCTTAGGTGAATGGGTAGGGGTACATCGTACCCCATACTCATTCACATAGGGTGGGGGCCGGGATCTGAGGGCCCCCTTATAAAAGGGGGCTCTCAGATTCCGATAAGCCCCCGCCCGCAGACCCCGACAACCAACGGCCAGGGTTGTCGGGAGAGGCCCTTGTCCTCATCAACATGGGGACAAGGTGCTTTGGGGTGGGGGGGCCGCACGGCCCCCCTTTCCCCAGGCACCCCCCCATGTTGAGGGCACGCGGCCTGGTACGGCTCAGGAGGGGGGGGGCGCTCGTTCGTCCCCACCCCTTTCCTGGCCTGCCAGGCTGCGTGCTCGGATGAGGGTCTGACATGGATTTGGGGGGAACCCCCACGCCGTTTTTTTTCGGCGTGGGGAGTCCCTTTAAATCCATGCCAGGTCACGGAGCTAGCGCGGCGGCATGTACTGCCTACGCTAGCTACGTAACCTGAAGTTACGTTCTAAATGAACGGACTGCTCCGTGTGTGGGCAAGTCCGTTCATTTTCAAAAGTCCCGCGGACTTTTGGCCGGCGGATTATCCGCCGGAGAAGTCCGTGCGTGTGTGGGCAAGTCCACACGCTCGGAAAGTCCAGCGGACCCAGCTGGAAAGTCCGGCGGGATTGTCCGCTGGACTAAGTCCGCCGGCAAAAGTCCGCACGTGTGTACGCGGCATAACTCTACCCTCTACAGATAGTGCCGCTGTCTAAAGGTTGTTACACTGCAACTCCACAGATATAGTGGAAGAGTAATTGTAGCCACCCTTTTGACGGGGCCTAACCAGTGTACCCGAGAATTTGGAGAAGTCAACACACATGTGTAGCGCCACCCCCGAAGGAGCCGCTTAAGATTATTTGGTTCTATGTTCTTTATCTAGGAGGGTACCATAAAACCTTTCCGGCTGAGCTTGCTGGTCTTTAGTTGGAAATGCCTGGGCATAGTGGTCAGTCACCACCAGGAAATTTCTCTGTTCACTCAAGTCAGGCTCCAGACACAGAAAGTCAATGCACATTAGTTCCATGGGTCCTTGACTCTAAAGATGGCCCATTGGGGCAGCTCTGTGTGGCAAAGTCTTCCTCCGTATGCATTGTATATAGAAGTGACAGTATCCCTCAAATTTATACTCCCTAACCCTGCATTCTGAACGCAGCACACTCCTGAACCCTGCATTCTGAGCACAACACATTATTTAACCCTGCATTCTGAGCAGAACATACACCTGAACCCTGCATTCTGAGCACACGCACTCCTGAACCCTGCATTCTAAGCGCAACGCACTGCTAAATCCTGCCTTTTGAGCACAACACACTCCTGAACCCTGCATTTTGAGTGCAACGCACTCATGAACCCTGCATTCTGAGCACAACACCTGAACCTGAACCCTACATTCTGAGCATGACGCACTCCTGAATTCTGCATTCAGAGTGCAACACACTCCTGAACCCTGCATTCTGAGCACAACGCTCTCCTGAACCCTGCATTCTAAGCACAACACACTTCTGGACCCTGCATTTTGAGTGCGTTTGCAATCTACGTTTGGGCTTAACATAGGGTTGCCACCTGTCCGGAAATTAAGTTAGGGTTTGAAATCATGCGTTCGGGTTTCAGACCACCTGAAACCCAGACACATTATTCAGACCAGACTATGGCTTCCTAGCAGGGTTGCTGGCTGCAGTTGTGTAAGCCGGGAGTGTCTGTTACACTCTTTCACACTGCCCAAAGCAAGCACTAACAATTACCCCTCCCCACACAGACAACAGAGGAGAAAGGGCTTGATCTGCTCCTCTTCCTCCTGCCCCTACAACTCTGTGTCTGCCCACACTCCAGCAGCTCCAGCTACATCTAGATAATAGGTGCTGACTGCCAAGGGGTGAGTGAGCTCATCATCCATCCCTGTCTGTGACTGAAGTCTCCCTCCTTCTCTCGCCTGCTTCTGAGTGAGTGCACTAAGGTAAATAAGGGTTCTCAGAGCACCCCTTACATCAGAGTTCCTCTTTACAGCAGAGGCCACAGTGTACCCCTTTACATCAGAGTCCTCGTCGTACATCAGAGTTCTCAGTGTTCCCCCTTAGATCAGGGTTCCCAGAGCAGCCTTTATGTTAGAGTCCCCAGAGTACTCCCTTACATCAGAGTCTGCAGAGTCCCCCCCCCCCCCCACAGTGTAAGGGAACTCTGCGAGTTCAGAAGTAAAAGGGGAAATCTGATGTAAAGGGGACTCTCGTGATTAACTTCATTTGATTAGAAATGTTATTTCATTGCAAAATATACACTGTTTTTATAGTTCATACTATAAAAAAAGATTGCTGTGCGCCGCTAAAGTGTTCAGGTTTGACTTAAAGAAAAGGTAGCAACCCTAGGTTAACAATATATTATCACCCACAGTGGATCACAAACAAAGTTCATTTTGAACATGGTGCAGGAAGCACACATGAAACATGCCTTTCTGGCACCAAGTTCTGGTATGAACCGGCCCTAACAACAGGACATTTTGCCCGGTGATCTTTGACTTCATCAGTGTTGTTCAAGTAGATCTCCATCTCTCAAAGGTTGCCTACCCCTGCTGTAGTCTATAACTGCCACCTTCAGGTCAGCAGATTTAGTGCAGCCCAACACCTGCCTAAAATCCTAAATCCTAAGTATGTTACTGTCCAGATAAAATTAGAGAAGGAAAAAAAAAGCCTAACAAAAGATAACCAGCCACCACATCTAAGGTTTGTTAACCTGCAATATATGTATGTATAGAATGCATGCATTAATTGTATGTGCATAAAAAAATATACTTTAAAAAAATATTTGTGTTTTCAGGCTGACATAAAATTCAAATGACATTCTCAATCCTGCCCTTATACAAATGTTACCCTCCTTCAATACATCACCTATGGAAGAGCCCCGGGGCCATCATAATTATTATTTTTTTTTTTTACAGAATTCTGAGTTTGAAATTGTTTTTTCACTTACAGTTCACTTCCTTTCACTTGGATTTCACTTCCGCATGTCAGTCCCGATTTCCGCCGCAATTTCAGAGATATGTGTGCAGGTTTTTGCACAGATGTCAATGTAAATGCAGCCCGAAATCGCAAAAAAGTAGTACAGAAACTACTTTTTGAAATCGGTGCAGCGCTGCAGATGTGGCGTTCAACCGATTAGGATGGGCTATTGACGGCAATTCCCACCGTTTTGACATGTGATTTGACATGTCAAATCGCATGTCAAATCGCATGTCAAAACACTCCAGTGTGAACCAGGGCTGAAAGTCCGAATTCTGAGGTTCAAAGTCAGAATTCTGAGATTATATAGAAGAGCCCTGGGTCCATCATAATTATTTTTATTTTTTTTACAAAATTCTGAGTTTGAGGCTGGGTTCACACGATTGCGAAATGGATGTGGGTTTCCCCGCATCCAATTCACATAGCAGGAGATTGTGACCGGCTCTCTATGAAGCCGGTTCACATTTCTCCACAGCGGCTCCAGTGCTATTTGCACAAGAGCCCTGTTCATCTTTTGGTCTGTTTTAGGTCCTAATTCAGCCAAAAATTCAGGCTGAAATCAGACATGAAATGATGAATGAGGACGTACTGGACTCCTGCTTTGAGCCACATGCGGCAATAGTGTGAACCCATCCTTAAAGTCAGAATTCTATGGAAGAGCCCTGGAGCCATTATATATAATATATAACCAAGTTTTCAAAGAAAAGTCAGCGCTAGAGATGTGAAGAAGGCAGCTTGAAAAATAGGTAAATACACCAACCTAGCAAAACCAATCAATTTACAATGTGCAGCACCAAAGTAAATCAAGTGCATAACATAAAGTGCAAAAAAAAAAAAAAACAAGATACATAGATATACTTATGTAAATATTGTCTATAAATTCAAACAAAAAAAGTTAAAGCGGTTCTGCACTGGGGTTTTTTTTTTTTTTTTTTTTTTTTTGGGGAATATGCTAAGGGGTAATAAGAAAATTGGGGGACTCGCCTGTTCCATCTTCATTCGTGATCGCTGCCGGTTTTCGTCCGATGAAGTTCTTTTTATTCTGCTTGTCTGCTGGGAGCCATCTTGCCTGTGGGCATGTGAAACCCCACAGGCACTTTAGATGGCCCAGCATGCACCGCCGTTACTGCGCCGAGCTCGCGCGTGCACAGTAACGGCAAAGTGCAGCTCACGTTCTCCGAAATCTCGCGAGATGTCGGCACATCTGCCGACATCTCGCGAGATTTCGGAAGATGTGTCCGAAATCTCGCGAGATTTCGGAAGATGTGGCCGAAATCTCACGAGATTTTCGGAAGATGTGCCCGAAATCTCGCGAGATTTCGGAAGATGCCCGCACAGACTCCTGGGATCAATGACACCAGATCCCAGGAGACAGTGCGTCGTGACGAGGATCCCCGCACAGACCCCGCCCACCCCCGCAGAGACAGAGGACCGGAAGTCATCGATTACAAGGTAAGTGAAAAAAAAAAAAAAAAACACATTTCATTTAGTACTCTTTGCCTGATTTGGAAGGCAAAGAGATTTACTAAATAAAATGTGTGCAGAACCGCTTTAAATTACTGGAAAAGTTAGGTGTCCTCACTGGAAGTGAAAAATCCAACTCCCATGTTCCAGATATTGTTACAGTGGTTGAAAATCGCCCTCTGCTGGTGAGGAGTGTTACAACAAGAGCTTATTCTCTGGACAGTGGAGAACTTTTGCCTATTCATCATTGTAGTCATGTATGTTTTGCTTCCTTATGCAGCTTAGGAGCTGGTGAGTGGGCAATGGTGGCAGTATTTTGACACACTCTGTGCAGGGTTTCCAACCTCCCACAACTTTTTTTACTGACAGAACATGAATATTTACTGATAGAGCACATATTTTACTGACATCCTGGAAAAAAATTACAGAACTCCTAATAGAAACTAGAACAATCCAATATTTAAACAGTAAAAAAATAAAATAAATAAAAACCTATCTGTAAACGCTGACAATACCCATAACAAGTAATTGACCTGGTTTACATTTAAAAAGTCAACACAGCATGACAAATTATCAGCCACCCTGCTGGGACGCCGTTGAAAAACAAGTTCTGTTATGCATGCCAAAGAGAGCAATGAGCATAACCAGATTGCTTCTAATGCCCTCTACACACGATAGGATGTTTTTTTTCCAACGGATGTTGGCTCAAACTTGTCTTGCATACGGTCACACAAAGTTGGTTGGAAATTCTGAACGTCAAGAACACAGTGACGTACAATACGTACGACAAGCCAAGGAAAATTAAGTTCAATAGCCAGTGCTGCTCTTCTGCTTGATTCCGAGCATGCGTGGAACTTTGTGCGTCGGAATTGTGTACACACGATCGGAATTTACAACAACGGATTTTGTTGTCGGAAAATTTGAGAACCAGCTCTCAAATTTTGTGTGACGGAAATTCCGATGGAAAATGTCCGATGGAGCCTACACACAGTATGAATTTCCGACAACAAGCTCCAGTCAAACATTTTCATTCGGAAAATACTATCGCGTGTATGAGGCATAACAGTGGGAATGGCTTAAAATAGGATGATTAAACAGAACCGCTCACTGATCACCTACCTCTAAATGAACAATAGCTTCATGGAGCGGCATTTTTAACTCAACATATCAAGTTTCAAAGGCAAAACTTACGTGTTTAGCTCTATAGGCAACAAACCAAATGCTTGACTTGTGGTTGTGACATAGTATTTCAATACAAAATTCCCATTTGGCTGGAAAAAAAACACATTTAGGAGGCAGCAGTATCACCTCCTTCACTAACCGTGGGAGGGTCTGTTAGCATCCAGTCTTAAAGAGTTTTAAAGGAGACTTAAAGGAGTATTAAGGGAGAGTCTTAAAGGGCCATACCAGTAGTGTCCCTATGACTCTCACGCTGCATAAATCACTTTGAATCCCTACAAAAACAATTCCACAAGTGGTACTACACACCAGACAGACCAACTGGTATATACCCCTATGCTTCACCAAAATGCTGGAGAGGATGCAACGTTATCAAATCATTGTGCCACATATGGTGGGATTGCCCGGTCATTACAAACTACTGGCAAGAGATATCTAGCTTCCTGCGTGTGCGATGTATCTTTCACTATGACCTCACTATACCGATTACTGGGCCTAACGCTTCCTGAAATACCAGAGGAAATTCCCAGCTCAACTCACCAATAAGTTTGTTACCAGCCAAATTAACCTGTCCAACAGTCTGCGTTAAAGACAGGGGTTCAGTTAGCACACATTTGCAAATGCATGCGCAAGCTTCAAGGTCTCTTCATGGCACCCTGTGTATTGCTTGCAGTCCAAAACGCTACTGGATTTATGAGTGTCTCCACAGTGGGAGCACATGCATTCTAATGGATAGACAAGGGGCAGGTGGGCCTGGAGATAGCCCAGTCCTCCTTAAAGGCACAGGGGCACATTGGACACCCAGCACATAGCACAATGGCAGCAAAGGTGTCCAGTGTGTCCCCTGACCCCTGCACATCTTCCCTGGCAAGTTGTACACTTGCAGAGCACTTGAAGCACAAGTTCTAGTTGACACTATTCCAATTTGTAGCAAATTTGCGTGGCAAGTCTCTAGCAAGAGCAAGCTTGCAGTGGTAAGGCTACAGCAAGAGCTCTGTAAGTCTATAGCAAGAGCCCTGTATGTCTCAATTTTTGGCAAGAAAAAGGAAGCAAGCAGCACAAATCTATAATCCCACAATCTGGTGATAGTGAACCCATTGCTATTAACCTAATCCCTTATGCTGCGTACACACGATCGGACTTTCCGTCAGACTTGGTCCAGCAGACCAGAGTCCATCGGACAATTTGATCCTGTGTGGGCTCCAGCGGACTTTTTCTTCCCAAAAGTACGGCGGACCTAGACATAAGACTAGGACTAAAACCGACGCTAAGGCAGCTATTGGCTACTGGCTATGAACTTCCTTATTCTAGTCTGGTCGTACGTCATCACGTTTGAGTCCGGCGGACCTCAGCTGAAAAGTCAGTCAGATTGT
>CM053027.1:107095626-107174332 GCA_028564925.1 Lithobates sylvaticus
AGAGAATGGTATCAAGCGGCAGATGTGTGAATGAAAGTGCCAGGTCAGAGGACAATGGGCAGACTGGTTTGAGATGATAGAAAGGCAACAGTAACTCAAATAACCACTCGTTACAACCAAGGTATGCAGAATACCATCTCTGAACGCATAACACATAAACATTGAAGCAGATGGGCTACAGCAGCAGAAGACCACACCGGGTGCCACTCTTGTCAGCTATGAACAGGGAACTGAGGCTACAATTTGCACATGGGCACCAAAATTGGGAAAAAGCTGCCTGGTCTGATGAGTCTTGATTTCAGCTGCGACATTCAGATGGTAGGGTCAGAATTTGGTGTAAACAATATGAAAGCATGGATTCATCCTGCCTTGTATCAACGCATCAGGCTGGTGGTGGTGGTGTATTGGTGTAGGGGATATTTTCTTGGCACACTTTGGGCCCCTTAGGACCCATTGAGCATAGTTTAACCACTTAAGGACTGGTAGGATTTCCCCCCTTAATGACCAGGCCATTTTTTGCGATACGGCACTGTGTCGCTTTAATTGACAATTGCGCGCTTGTGCGACGCTGTACCCAAACATAATTGAAGTCCTTTTTTTTCCCACAAATAGAGCTTTCTTTTTTTGGTATTTGATCGCCTCTGCGGTTTTTATTTTTTAATAATGTAAAATGTGTTTTATGACTGGAACTCCGCTTTAAATCTGCTTATATTTTACCTGGGCCTGATTATGCTAATCTGGCCCAGAATGGCTACATAAAAGCTATGGCCTATGTCAGACAGGTTGGTCTTATCTGGGAGGAACTAGGGGCTAGAAATAGCTGTTCAGCCTCAATCATCCCTGTTTTTAAAGCGGGGTGACACTGTCTGTAATGTTTTTTTTTTTTTTTTTGTACAATGAGAACGATTATGATATGTAAATTCATCACTCACGTGTTCCGTTTTGTAAGCGAACTGCTGCCGTTTTTCGTCACCTAAAAACACTTATAAAAAATCTTGCTGCTGGGTGCCATCTTGCCTGTGGGCATGTGAAACCACACAGGCACTTCAGATGGCCCAGCATGCACCGCCGTCATTCTCCCAGAAGAGGAGAAGTACCTTATTTTTATTTTTTTACAAGAATCGCTCTTTCTCGTTAGGATGCAGATTGCCCGCACCTGGATTAGAACTACACCCCCCACCATCCAGCAATGGAGGGGTGCGATCAATGCTACCCTTCCTTACAAGAAGGTGCTCTATAAGCATAGGGGCTGCCCGACTAAGTTCAACAAAATTTGGGATAGGTGGGTGGAAGACTCAACCACCTGCACAGAACATGACTGACCCTTGATCACACTGTCAACCCTTGACGGGACCTGGGTTAACGTCAGCTACTCTGCATCGCAGTGACCCACCGACCAAGAGACGCGACAATAAAGGCCCTCCACCCACCCTCAGGGCTCTCCAACGTGAGATATGTCTCCTATGCCACCCTGTCCCCCTCTCTACCCGGGCTCCTAGATAGACCCTGAATACAAAAGCAATGTATATGTATCATCTATTCTAAAGCAATGTCAGTTGTGATATCCTTGTATTTGGTGCATGTTGCACCCTGCACTTGTTTGTATATTCTTATATTTTTATGCTCAATAAACGTTTTTATGATTTAAAAAAAAAATCATCTTATACACATTCTATCCGGAGACTGCTATATTTTAGCAAATCAGCAGTTGTGCTAGTATATCATTTCCTTATCCCCAAGAGAAGTGGAAGGACACATGCATAGAGAGGAGCGACTTCCCAGATCATCCAGTGGAACAGACAATCAGTGAGGGTGGCTGCTTACCAAACAAAGTTGGCCTCCAAATGAATGGAGAGCCAAACAGTGCCTCAGAGAGTATCTTCTAACACAGGGGCGTAACTAGAAATCACAGGGCCCCATAGCAAAATGTTGTTTGGGCCCCCCCCCCCCCCCCCCACAAAAAAAAAATTGAACTGTGCAAAACAGATGACACTGACTCCCACTCCTTTCCTACCTCTTGTCCAGACTCCAGAGCCTTCCTCATGTGCCAAAAACGATGTCCCTTCACAGGTGCGCTCGAGCGTTCTGCCAGCCAGCGGAGTGCTTCCTTACATCTCAGGTGTCACTGTCCCCAGCCAGCGGAGTGCCTCCTTACATCTCAGGTGCAGAGTTCCTCCTTACATCTCAGGTCCCCAGCCAGCGGAGTGCCTCCTTACATCTCAGGTCCCAAACCAGCGGAGTGCCTCCTTACATCTCAGGTCCCAAACCAGCGGAGTGCCTCCTTACATCTCAGGTGTCCCCAGCCAGCAGAGTGCCTCCTTACATCTCAGGTCCCCAGCCAGCGGAGTGCTTCCTTACATCTCAGGTCCCCAGCCAGCGGAGTGCTTCCTTACATCTCAGGTCCCAGCCAGCGGAGTGCCTCCTTACATCTCAAGTGTCCCCAGCCAGCGGAGTGCCTCCTTACATCTCAGGTGTCCCCAGCCAGCAGCGTGCCTCCTTACATCTCAGGTGTCCCCAGCCAGCGGAGTGCTTCCTTACATCTCAGGTGTCCCCAGCCAGCGGCGTGCCTCCTTACATCTCAGGTGTCCCCAGCCAGCGGAGTGCCTCCTTACATCTCAGGTGTCCCCAGCCAGCGGCGTGCCTCCTTACATCTCAGGTGTCCCCAGCCAGCGGCGTGCCTCCTTACATCTCAGGTGTCCCCAGCCAGCAGAGTGCCTCCTTACATCTCAGGTCCCCAGCCAGCGGAGTGCTTCCTTACATCTCAGGTCCCCAGCCAGCGGAGTGATTCCTTACATCTCAGGTCCCCAGCCAGCGGAGTGCCTCCTTACATCTCAAGTGTCCCCAGCCAGCGGAGTGCCTCCTTACATCTCAGGCGTCTCCAGCCAGCGGAGTGCCCCCTTACATTTCAGGTGTCCCCAGCCAGCGGAGTGCCTCCTTACATCTCAGGTGTCCCCAGCCAGCGGAGTGCCTCCTTACATCTCAGGTGTCCCCAGCCAGCGGAGTGCCTCCTTACATATCAGGTGTCCCCAGCCAGCGGAGTGCCTCCTTACATCTCAAGTGTCCCCAGCCAGCGGAGTGCTTCCTTACATTTCAGGTGTCCCCGGCCAGAGTGCTTCCTTACATCTCAGGTGTCCCCATCCAGCGGAGTGCCTCCTTACATCTCAAGTGTCCCCAGCCAGCGGAGTGCTTCCTTACATTTCAGGTGTCCCCGGCCAGAGTGCCTCCTTACATCTCAGGTGTCCCCAGCCAGCGGAGTGCTTCCTTACATCTCAGGTGTCCCCAGCCAGCGGAGTGCTTCCTTACATCTCAGGTGTCCCCAGCCAGCAGAGTGCTTCCTTACATCTCAGGTGTCCCCAGCCAGCGGAGTGCCTCCTTACATCTCAGGTGTCCCCAGCCAGCGGAGTGCCTCCTTACATCTCAGGTGTCCCCAGCCAGCGGAGTGCTTCCTTACATTTCAGGTGCCCCCAGCCAGCAGAGTGCTTCCTTACATTTCAGGTGCCCCCCTACCCCCCATGGGCCCCATTGGAGCCCTCCTATATCCCAACTGCAGTGTCTCCCAGGGGGGAACAAAATAGAGGCGGAGCCGGCCGGCTACAATAGAAATTGAGCTGCGGCACCGCCCACTCCCCACCCCTTGGATGACAGACAGACCAGGGGCGGGGGGTGGGCGGCGCCACAGCTCTATTTCTACTGTAGCTAGGCAGGCTCCCTGTCTAACTCGTCTGGTCTTCGGGAAAATGGCGGCCGGCGGAGACAAAATCTCCGCCGGCCAAGGACCTCTAGCGGCAGCAGTGGCGGCGGCAGGGAAAAAGTCATATTTATTGTCAACTAGGATGGGGCCCTACTAGGCTGCGGGCCCCATAGCAAATGCGTGGGTCGCTATGGCGGTAGTTCCGCCACTGTTCTAACATCATCGACATAGATAATGGCATTCTCAGATTCCCCCTGTCCATGGTTCCGCTCATGATATCAGGGGGCATATAAAATCGAGATACTCATAGTGTATTACTTGAAAATATCGTTTTATTAAAAAGCATAAAAGTGCACTCACATATTAGAAGGTAAAAGCATGCATCTCTGTGTGTAGAAGCTGCAGCAAAGAACGAAACATCAGAAATACAGTATTACCGGATGGTGGCCGCTGTGCATGGTGACGTCACGTCTGGTACCACCCTTTCTTTATATGCCCCCTGATATCATGAGCAGAGCTGTGGAGAGGATGGATCCGAGACTGCCATTATCTATGTGGATGGTGTTGGGAGACCCTCTCTGAGGGGCTATTTGGCTCTCCATTCAATGGGAGGCCAACTCTTTTGGTAAGCAGCCACCCTCACCGATTCTCTGTTTCACTGGATGATCTGTGAAGTCGCTTCTCTCTATGCACATGTCCTTCCCTTTCTCTTGGGAATGTTTTTGGGAATATCACCAACTTTATTTAGATTTTCTGGATTTTATTTATATATATTTATTTATATATTGAACTTATACACTATATTACCAAAAGTATTGGGAGTCCTGCCTTTACACGCACATGAACTTTAATGGAAACACAGTCTTAGTCCGTAGGGTTCAATATTGAGTTGGCCCACCTTTTGCAGCTATAAAAGCTTCAGCTCTTCTGGGAAGGCAGGCCAGTCAAGTTCCTCCACCCCAAACTTGCTCATCCATGTCATTATGGACTTTGCTTTGTGCACAGGTCCAAATCATTTGGTGGAGGGGGGATTATGATGTGGGGTTGTTTTTCAGGGGTTGGGCTTGGCCCCTTAGTTCCAGTGAAGGGAACTCTTAAGGCGTCAGCATACCAAGACATTTTGTACAATTTCATGCTCCCAACTTTGTGGAAATAGTTTGGGGATGCACAAAGCAAGGTCCATAAAGACATGGATGAGCGAGTTTGGGGTGGAGGAACTTGACTGGCCTGTACAGAATCCATTTAGCAGCAAAGCCATGCGCACTGTCAGGCTTACCCATACAAACCTGGGACATCTCTCTGTTTGGTACCCAAAAATGTGTTTCCACTTTCTTATTTTTCAAAAAAGCTTTGGTAATTATTGGCATAAGAGAGGAAAACAGTAGCAACTGTGACTACATACAATAAAGAACGGAATCTATGAAATACACAATTGTTCAATATCATGCACAGTATGTATCTGGATCCTCCAGTTCCCAGAGTCTGTGTATTTTGGGGAAACATGGACTTGAATCCGAAGCAAGACCACTCCAAGGCTCCCCCAGGCACACATCTCCCAAGAATAGAGCCCTCTCAAAAGCCAGGGCACATGGTCAGTGGGCAAGAGGCTACCCTGTAGTCCCCTCCAAAAGTCCCTATCCTGGTTGGGTCTGTCACACCAACACAGCATTCAATGTGAACACCAACACTGACTGTTGTTTGTGATATCGTCTGCCTGCAGATCAGTCTGGCTAGGAGTACTTTTGAGTCCATTTATCATTTTGCCATTTTTATTCAGCTCTGATGAAGGAGGATTGTGCGGCTGTCAGTGCTGGGTTCTTAATAGCTCTTCTCTGTGCTCAGGCTGCTCAGCTGTCGGATAATTGTCAGCACTCATTGATTCCTCAGTGGCTCACCTGGTTATCATTATCTGCTCGTCAGTCCTGCCTACAGCCAGTCCCATCAGGGGAGGGCTGGCAGCCTTAGGCCTGGGGGGCAAGTCCAGTCAAGTGGCCCATTGAACTACCGAATCAGCTCACCATCACCAGTGCCCATCAATGCAGCCTCACCAGTGCCCATCAGCTCAGCCTCATCAGTGCCCATCAATGCAGTCTGTTCAGTGCCCATCAATGCAGCCTCATCAGTGCATGGGAATTAGAGAGAGGAGAGCCGCTGGATTACGCAGAACGGAGATCTCCTGCTTACCCAGCATTGCCACTGTCATACGAAGTCTCGCCTCCTGGACTGGCTCCTATGATAGGATGCTGTCTATCATAGGAGCCAGCCCAGGAGGTGGGACTTCGTATGACAGCAGCCGCCAGGTAAGTGGGAGATACCCGCTCTGTATCTGGCGGTGCTCGCCCCCCCCCCCCCCCCCCCCCTCCGAGGCAGCCCAATGGGCCCAAAGGGACCTATGGTAGGGTCGGGTCTGGGTGCCCTCCCACTGCCCCAGCTTGCAGTGCACCCGCCCTGGATCGGCCTTGCAAAGCGGGGACAAAACCGGGGACAGACTTAATCCAGGGACAGTGTTCTCAGTCCGGCGACTGCCCCAAGACCAGCTCTCTTACCAAAGAAACACGTGTGTGTGTGCCACTCCGATCAGCAGGGTCACTCACCAGGTACTCATGAGTCTGCTGTTCCAGGCCGCCACCGCGTCAGTACAGGCTGGAGCAGCTTCCAATCCAGTCCTCACGTCGGCACCCAGCTTTCTCTCTTCACAGCTCCGCCCTTGCAATTTGTAGAGTGCGCCAATGCCGGGACAAGATCATCCAGTGCCCAGGGCAAACTCTTCACTACCTATGTACCCCCTTCTAGCACAAATCCCCCCTCTCAGCAGAAATCCTCACTCCCCACATCACCCTTACAACATAAATCCCCCTAAAACCCCTTCATTCACAATTCTCTTACTCCCAATACCCCCTCTCCTCTAAGCAGAGACCCCGCCCCCCCCCATCTCCCCCCTAGCAGCAAAAAAAACACCTTTCAGCACAAATCCTAACCCTCATATAACCCCTTCCAGTACAAATCCCCTTCTCAGTACAAACCACTGCCTCCGCCTCCTTTCCCAGTGCTAATCCCCCCTCTTAGCATAAATCCTCTCCCATCTCCCTTCCCAGCATACATTCTCCCTCTTAGCAAAAATATTCCCCCGTCTCCCCCTCCCATCATAACCTCCCCCCCTTAGAAAAAAGTCCTCCCCCATATTCCCCTCCCAGCATAGATCCCCCCTCTCATCACAAATACTCTTCCTCTCCAAGAATAAATTCCCCCTCCCAGCACAAATCCCCCCTAAGCAAAAATCCTCCCCATCTCCCCCTCCCAGCACAAATCCCCCCAAAGCAAAAATCCTCCCCATCTCCCCCTCCCAGCACAAATCCCCCCTAAGCAAAAATCCTCCCCATCTCCCCCTCCCAGGACAAATCCCCCCTAAGCAAAAATCCTCCCCCTCCCAGCACAAATCCCCCCTAAGCAAAAATCCTCCCCATCCCAGCACAAATCCCCCCAAGCAAAAATCCTCCCCATCCCAGCACAAATCCCCCCCAAGCAAAAAATCCTCCCCATCCCAGCACAAATCCCCCTAAGCAAAAATCCTCCCCATCTCCCCCTCCCAGCACAAATCCCCCCTAAGCAAAAATCCCCCCCCCTCCCAGGACAAATCCCCCCTAAGCAAAAATCCTCCCCCTCCCGGCACAAATCCCCCTAAGCAAAAATCCTCCCCATCCCAGCACAAATCCCCCCTAAGCAAAAATCCTCCCCATCTCCCCCTCCCAGGACAAATCCCCCCTAAGCAAAAATCCTCCCCCTCCCAGCACAAATCCCCCCTAAGCAAAAATCCTCCCCATCCCAGCACAAATCCCCCCAAGCAAAAATCCTCCCCATCCCAGCACAAATCCCCCCCAAGCAAAAAATCCTCCCCATCCCAGCACAAATCCCCCTAAGCAAAAATCCTCCCCATCTCCCCCTCCCAGCACAAATCCCCCCTAAGCAAAAATCCCCCCCCCCTCCCAGGACAAATCCCCCCTAAGCAAAAATCCTCCCCCTCCCGGCACAAATCCCCCTAAGCAAAAATCCTCCCCATCCCAGCACAAATCCCCCCTAAGCAAAAATCCTCCCCATCCCAGCACAAATCCCCCCTAAGCAAAAATCCTCCCCATCTCCCCTCCCAGCACAAATCCCCCCTAAGCAAAAATCCTCCCCATCTAAAACCTGTGCCTCATTCTCTCCCCTCCCAGAACAACCCCCCTCCCCCAGCTATTTAAACAGCCCCTTGTTTTTAAAACACTTCCTTCCCTGACTTCGCCTGGTCAACATATCTGGAGTTTCTCTACAATGTTCGCTCCTGGCTGCTCCTCTCCGGAGTACGGTGGGGCAGTGGGTGGGATTTCCCCTTGTCTAAAACATCCGGGCTCCCAGACCCCAGCGCAGCACACAAGGCTGCAGATCACTCCGCCCTCCGCCACTGTTCAGGCACCTGACTGGCTGTGGGTAGCGGTGGCGGCGGCCGGATGTACAGACTGAGCATCCCGGATGCAGCCGCCGACTTCCTCAAAGGAAAAAAAAAAACATCAATGGGCAGCGGCCGTTCTGCATATAAGTTGGAACGGCCTGTGAGAGACTTTGCCCGGCTGACGTTCCTTCTGGTTCCTGATCCTGTTCTTCTGCCTCCCACTATGCTGATCTCTGGTTTTCTGATTACTGGCTTGTCTGATTACCCACTTTGGCTTTAGACCCCTGGCTATATTTTGACTAGGTTTACTGATCTGTACCATTTTTACTATTACATTAAAAGGTGTGATTTTTACTGCATTTCTGTCTCAATCTGATTCATGGTTCCTGACAGTGGCCCCGAAACATGTTTTTTGTCCCTTGCTCTGCTTATTGTAAACAGTTTAACAATAAAGACTTTGGACTCCTAAAGAATTTTTTATTTGGCTCTCTTTGACCCATTACCCTTGGATTTCTCAACGTGGGTGAATGTCCTTTCCTGGGGGATCCCTATCTTTGTGGTGAGCTGCCAAATACAGGCTAGTTGGGCTCAAATAATGACTTTGTCCACATTTTGATAAGCCATGAAAATTTGTGTCTCCAACTACCTTTTGATTTAGCATCCCCCCCCCCAGGTAAGCCCCTCCCTCCTTTGCTTAGGTAAGCAAAAAATTAAGACATTTGCTGACATTTTATGCTATCAAGATGTCTGTCTGCATAGTTATATATCAGCTATATGAGTGCAATCCACTGGGACAGAGGAGAAAATAGAAATGGGATTATCAGTGTTTACATACCATTATAATCCACTTTCTGTTAACAACCAATTCAAATTGCATAATCTGCACACCCTTTGCATTTTTTTTTATATACACACATGTAAAACAGGTTGGCTTAATGTAAGTGGATCCATGTAATGTAATACACCCTATCAATGTGTAGTTTATAAATATAGAAGTAAATAGCTCACCTAAGAGCCGGTTCACACAGGGGCGACTCGCGTCACGTTTTGTACAATGGAACCGTTCTAATAGGAGCGACAAAAGTCGCCCCGTCTTAGAAAAAGGTTCCTGTACTACTTTAGGGGCGACTTCAGGCGACTTGCGTTGACTTCTATACAGAAGTCATTTTGCAGGCCGCCGCTGAAGTCGTGTGCAGGTCGCCTGAAGCAGTCGCGCTCCAAGTCCTGCAGCCTCAGTGTGAACCGGCTCTAAGTTTGTTCTGACCTATTGAGAACAATATCAGTGTGTCTGATAGCTTATCTCAACAGTTAAAGTGAGCCAGTCCTCCACTCTAAAACAAAAAATCTAAAACTACTGTATAAGTGCTGCATAAGAATAGACAAACCGAGCTGCCCTCATTTATGTCTCTCAGAAAATCTTCCTATGGGAAAAACTTTTATATACTTTTACATTGTTACAGAAGCCCCACCTACCTGCACAGGTAAGCCCCACCTGTCACCTGTCAGTCGCCAGTTTTATTGGTCAGTAGGACATTTCAGTTTATTTCTTTCTGCTGCAGCAATATGGGATACAGTAAGGCTCAAAGTACTAAGCTACTGGCCAGGCCTTAAAGTGGATGTAAACCGACTCTCATCCTTTCTAAACTACTGCAATATTGGTCATCTAGAAGGATATACATGCCTCCTGCATGTATACTTATCTGTCAAATGTCTCCCCTCTGTCTGCTATGAGACTCGAAAAACTTCAGCTTTTGTGTGTGGGTCTGTTTTCCAGGGCTCAGTGGGTGGAATCGTGATGTCAGTAGACTCCCCGCCCACCTCTAGACTCCCCTTATCAACATGCATTTTCTCCCGTGTATTTCTTACACTGAACTTCTGCTATGATCACTAACATCCAGTCAAAACCCAGAAAAGTCCCCACATGACTTCAGCATGCCAAATCATGCTGAGGTGTGGAACAGCCAATCCTTGCAGAGCAGCAGAAGAAAGGAGTGGGAGGGAATTAAAAAATAATGCATGTCTCTTAGGCTAGTGCACGAGATATGTAAATCACCTGTCACTCACAGCAAGGGGGAGGATTTGACAACGTTTTTTTTCTGTTTGTCAAGATTTATCTCACTGAACAATAAAAGAGGATTGATCAGAGCTGGATTAACTCTTTGTGGCAAGACTGGGCGCAAATGATAGGAAATCTTATACTCTACATTATGACATTAAAAAAAATAAAAATAATTTCAGGTTTAGATCCACTTTAACCGATTAAGGACCGCCTCATGCACATATACGTCGGCAGAATGGCATGGCTGGGCACATCAACGTACAGGTACGTTGTCCTTTAAGACCCCAGCCGTGGGTCGGGCGCGCGCCGCCGCCGGCGCGCTTGCGACCCTGTCCTGAGCTCCATGACCACGGCCGTGGGACCAGCGGACCCGATCGCCGCTGGTGTCCCACGATCGGGTCACAGAGCTGAAGAACGGGGAGAGGTATGTGTAAACAAACCTCTCCCCGTGCTTCCTAGTGACACTGTCACTGATCGTCTGTTCCCTGTCATAGGGAAAGACGATTAGTGACGTCACACGGCAAGCCACGCCCCCAGACAGTTAGAAAACACACACAACCCCTCCCCACCCCCTAGTGGTTAACTCCTTCAAATAGCACTGATTGCTGTATAAATGACAATGGTCCCAAAAATATGTCATATGTGTCCGCAATAATGTCGCAGTCACAATAAAACTATCCCCTATTTTGTAAACGCTATAACTTTTGCGCAAACCAATCAATAATCGCTAATTGCGATTTTTTTTTACCAAAACTATGTAGAAGAATACGTATCGGCCTAAACTGCGGAAAAAATTATTTTTTTTATATATTTTTTGGGGATATTTTTGTTTATAGATAATTGTTAATAAAAACCGCAGAGGTGATCAAATACCACCAAAAATAAGAGTGATAAAGGGATAGTGGCGCTCCCTATTACAAAATAAATGTGTATGTGAACACACTACCTGACACACTTAATATAAATGGTATAAAAAAATATATAAATAAATATGTGAGAACAAATGTGGATAAAAACCAATAATAAAGTGTTCAGAGATTGCACTCCATGCCAAAAATAGCCATCCAGCCTGGGGACACTCAAGAAAAAAAAAATGACATAAAACATGTGAAAAAAAAAATGGACCACGTGAAAAAATATATATATATGTATATAAAAAGTCCTCCCGGGTTGGGTGCTCCAAAAGGTATATAGAAAAGAGAAAGATACACAAAATGTTCAATAATCAGTGACTGTAGTGACTGAGGTTAGGCTCACCCCTACTTGCTGACCACTCCCCTAATAGTCTATTCGGGGAGGGATGCCCATTATACGGGAGGGTCCTGATAGGGCGATTAGCCCAAGTATTTTAAATATGGGGCGTGCCAAGTATCTCCGTTTGTTTTAAATAGCAGGAAGTGGAATGAGATGGTATCGCTTTTGACAAAGTCACATGACGAAACGTGCGTAAGGCGTACTTACATCACTTCCGGTCAGTGCAGGAGGCTTGGAACGCGGCTGGGACGCAAGCTGCGGAGCGGCCACTGTGCACTATTTGTAATAGAGGGCAATAGGCTTTAAAGCCTTACGCAAGCCCGCCGGGACTCTGCTATATACACTTTTTATCTATTTTTTGGTTTTATTTTAATAAAGTGTAATTGCTTTTACATTTTGCGCTATGAGTCCCCTATCTTTCTTTTTACCTTTTGCCATGGAGGGACATTTTTTCTGAATTTCCTGGACAGTGGAGTGCTGACGCTGGACAGCAGCACCTAGATCTTGTGACTATTCCTGTGGATACGAAGGAGTGGGATATTGACCCAGTGCTGGCAGAGGGACTACTGACGGATCTTCATTTATACCCTTTACCCCTGCAGGGGTGGTATTTTCCGGTGAGTGTGGGACCATATGGGCAGCACGAAGTCACCTTAACTGCAGCAGCGAAGTCACTACAGTCACTGATTATTGAACATTTTGTGTATCTTTCTCTTTTCTATATACCTTTTGGAGCACCCAACCCGGGAGGACTTTTTATATACATATATATATATTTTTTCACGTGGTCCATTTTTTTTTTTTTCACATGTTTTATGTCATTTTTTTCACATAATATACCTATGCCCACTGTTGGATTCACTTACAGTTACATGATATATATGTGACAAATGTATCAATTTTATTTATTTGTAAGAAAGCTCTATTTGTGGGAAAAAATCAATAATCCACATGGACACATACACATTTATTTTGTAATAGGGAGCGCCACTATCCCTTTATCACTCTTATCTAATCACTGGCTCCCTAGGGAGTCCACTCAGGGGAGGCTGCATACCTTTACCTTGTCCTAAGCGCGGACTATTTGGGAGCCACGTCGCACGACCGCGCAATTGTCAGTTAAAGCAACGCAGTGCCGAATCGCAAAAAGGGGCCTGGTCCTTTGGCTGCAAATTGGTCCGGGGCTTAAGTGGTTAAGAGTTACTCGTCACCAGTTGCCACACCCAATCCCTACCCTGCCCTGCCCATAATTGCGCCCCTAAACATGCCCTCATAAATCATGAAATTACACTTAAATGTTTTATGCAGAATTAAATTACAAAAATAAATATTAACAGCAACTTTATCAGTGCCCATCAGTGCAGCCTCACCTGTGCCCAACAATACAGCCTACCTGTGTCCATCAATGCTGATTTACCTGTGCCCAACAATGCAGCCTACCTGTGCCCATCAATGCAGCCTACCTGTGCCCAACAATGTAGCCTACCTGTACCCAACAATGCAGTCTGTCTGTGCCCATCAATGCAGCCTACCTGTGCCCAACAATGCAGCCTACCTGTGCCCAACAATGCAGTCTGTCTATGCCCATCAATGCAGCCTACCTGTGCCCATCAATGCAGCCTAAATGTGCCCAAAAATGCAGCCTACCTTTGCCCATAAATGCAGCCTACCTGTGCCCAACAATGCAGCCTACCCATGTCAAACAATGCAGCCTCACCTGTGCCCAACAATGCAGCCTTACCTGTGCCCAACAATGCAGCCTACCTGTGTCCAAGAATGCAGCCTGCCTGTGTCCATCAATGCAGCCTCACCTGTGCCCAACAATGCAGCCTCACCTGTGCCCAACAATGCAGCCTACCTGTGCCCAACAATGCAGCCTACCTGTGCCCATCAATGCAGCCTACCTGTGCCCATCAATGCAGCCTACCTGTGTCCAACAATGCAGCCTACCTGTGCCCAACAATGCAGCCTACCTGTGCAGGGGAAGAGAGGAGAGGAAGAGGATTGCCGGCCGGATTATTAGAGAGCGGGGAAAATCCCTGTAATAGCTTTCATTTGAATTGTTGTATGTTCCCACCGCTCACCATCACATACAGCCCTGCCTCTTGGCCTGGGTACTTTGATATACGTCACACATCACAGCATTGGACGAGTGATCGGTCTATAAAAGGTACCCGGGCCAGGAGTATGTGACAGCGAGCGGTGGGAACACACGTCAATGCAAATGAAAGTTGTTACAGCGATGTCCCCCCTCTCTGAAAATCCGGCCACCTGCTCTCCTCTCTCTTCCCCTCGTCGATCGCTGGGAGAATGGCTCCCATTCAACCCCGTTTCCAGGCAACCCACGCTCGCCAGCCATCATTTTCCATTCGCAAAATGCGAGTAGGTGAGTGGAAAATTTGAGGTCTGGGATACAGTATATATCCTATTAATGTAGGCCTCTTAAAGTGGAAGTAAACCCATCGATTTAACAGTTTGAAAAAACAGTTACATTCCCGGCATGCCGGAAATGCTAACTGTCCCATTGGTTGTACTCTCAACCAAACTGTCAGCTTCCTTGGCTGAAAACGATAGCAGGGTTTACTTCCACTTTAACTACTTGACCTCCGAAAGATGTACCTCCCCCTAGGCTGAAATGCAGAATCAACTATATATAAAAAGGGGAATAACTCCAGGGATAAAGCAATAATTCTCCAACTCTACAAGACTCTGGTCCGGCCTTACCTGGAATATGCTGTCCAGTTCTGAGTACCAGTCCTCAGGAAGGATGTACTGGAAATGGAGCGAGTACAAAGAAGGGCAACAAAGCTAATAAAGGGTCTGGAGGATATTAGTTATGAAGAAAGGTTGCAAGCACTGAACTTATTCTCTCTGGAGAAGAGACGCTTGGGAGGGGATATGGTTTCAATTTACAAATGCCATACTGGTGACGCCACAATAGGGATAAAAGTTTAATAGGACACGTGGCCCCTCACTAAAATTAGAAGAAAAGAGGTTTAACCTTAAACTGCGTAGAGGGTTCTTTACTTTAAGAGCGGCAGGGATGTGGAATTCCCTTCCACAGGCGGTGGTTTCATCGGGGGGGCATCAATAGTTATTAGATAAGCACATGAACCACTGCAACATACAGGGATATACTAACATATAATCACACACATAGGTTGGACTTGATGGACTTTTATCTTTTTTCAACCTCACCTACTATGTAACAATGTAACTATATATACGTGATTCTGCGCAGGAGGGACGCCCTATAGCAGTAAATCTGCTATAGGGTGGTCCTTAACTGGTTACTACTACATACTAATACATACATTATTTTGAAGTAAATAAAAGGAAACTGCACGTAGGCAGGTTGCAGTCTGTATTCCCACTTCAGGTGGTGCTCAACTGAAGCTGAATTGCAAAAGGAGAAGGTAGTTCTGCAGAACTTGGTTGCTCTTTGACTTCCTGCAGTCACAAGGAGACAGCTGTCCGCTTGAATGCTGGCACCCCACAAGACTTCAGCGGACATCTTAGGTCAGGCAGAGTCTATTTAAGACTCCCGCTCCCAGGTTGGCATTCTTTTTGTGAGTGGCTAGTGTAGAGACAGGTTCCCTGTCAGTCCTTGGAGATAGGGAGAGGTTCCGGAGGAGAGACAGTGCAGGGGCTATGTTTACCTCCCTTCAGGAAGGCCTCCTCGTTGTAGACGCTGTCGGCATCTTCCAAGTCTTCCAAGTCTACAGACCCAGTTATAGTTCAGAAGTGGCTCCAGGCGTGCCTACCTGCCAGGCCTTGTTGGGTTGTGCTGGACCTTTCTATAATATAACACTATTGCCTAACTTGGACTCTGTGTGTTTACTTCCCACCAAATCACGCCGTGCCTTTCTCACACGCATGTCCCAATGATGGAACATATGTTGGTCATTTAATATTTGACTTTGTTTCTTACCATGGATGCCAGGATTGGTAGGAACAGTGTAGTTGTCGCTACATTACTGGTACATTCTGTGAATGTAGCAATCAGCAGACACAAGACTAGAGCAATAGCAGCTGGGGGAATACTCTGCAATGGAGTGAGCTTTTCTCCAAGCCAGATCGACAACCCAGAATCCTAGATGAAAAAAAAAATAGGCTATTGGCTCTTTATTCCAACATATTAAAATCTAACAGCAAGATAGTAGTGTTAGTTTACCATAAGAGTAGCCCATCTCATGACCTGTGTAGCCTATATAATACCCCCAGGCTAATATAGCCCTATAATACCTTTTTCTTAACCTAAAATGATAGACCACACCATACTTTGGAGTAAATGGCCGCCAACGGCCTTTTATTAAACATAACTCCAAATTTAAATATATAAATAACATAAACAACAAAATACCATAATGATAATAAAATATCAACATACAACAACTGTAAACAATCAGTTACACCCCTATTTTGTTGGTCAGTGACGGAGCTAAGAACTATAAGGTATATATATAAAACAACCAGGGGGCACTGCGGGATATTAACCGAAACCAACTGGCCTCCACTTGTACCGCCCGGAGACAACACTTTCCAGCAGTGCAACACAGAGTAATCACCAAATAAATTTGGTGTACTACTGGAGGGGCCATCTACTGATGAGCCCCCCACACACCGGAGGGGCCATCTAATGATGAGCCCCCCCACACACTTACCACCTACATAACTGCTGCCGTCACTGACCAACAAACAAACACCGCCAACCCCTTGTTTCCATTCTGTCCACTGCTTCCAAACCTGAAATGACAACAAAAGCGTTAACACCTCCAAAACTATCGCCTTAAATAAGGGAGGGTGGGTGGGAAAAAGCCTGCCTCCTCGTGTGCCTCTCTTCCCGACTGTTTCCCCTAGGCCACGCCCCCTATTTATATGGCCTAACCCCCCCGCTGCCATTGGCCTGCCCTAGCATGGCCACACCGCCCAAACTGATTCCCTGTGTGTCATAGACACACTGTCATGTCCGGCCCAACTCTATTATTTCCCTGCAGTACATTTCCGATCCGGCCCTCTCTTTCTAAGCATGTTTTATATTAAGCTAGGTGAGTATATTATCTGGAAGTATATTACCTATGTGGCATGAAATCATACAGCTTTTCCTAAAACTCTCCGAGAGAGGCATTTCATAAAATAGTTTTATATATATTTTACTGGCAAGTCCATAAGTGGGTAAGTGACAGAACAGACTCTATTCCAAAGTATTTTTTTATATGATATATTAACAATTTTTGTGTGGTATTAGGTAAACTAACACTTTAAAACAAAACTATGTCTTACCTCACTGCCCTTAGCTAGAGCAAAGCCTCCTCCCAGCAGGATGACGATGTTCCAGGGCATCTTCTCGTTTACAGTCTTCCAGTCCAAGAGAGGTGGTGGTACATGGATTTTTATTTTTTTCCCTAGTATTAAATGAAGCAGCATAAAAAGATGAAAGGTTAAAAGTGCTGTAAAGACATTTATTAAAATGTATCTTTAGTGTCCTTATTAACAATGAGGAAGTCAATAAATATGATGGTCTGTAGTAGTCAAAGTAAAGTTCCAAACAAGTAGCTGAATATACACTTTACCCACCTCAATACCAGGCACTTTCACCCCCTTCCCGCCCAGGCCATTTTTTAGCTTTCAGCGCTGTCACACTTTGAATGACAATTGCGCGGTCATGCAACACTGTAACCAAATAAATGTAGTCTTTTTCTTCACACAAATAGAGTGGTATATAATCACTGCTGGGATTTTTTTTTTTTTAATAAAAACAAAACAAAAAGCAGAAAATTTTGAAAAAAAGGTTTCTTATTTTCTGTCAATAAATTTTGTAAATAAGTATATTTTCTCCTTCACTGATGTGCGCTGATGAGGTGACACTTATGGGCACTGATGAGGCAGCACTTATGGTCACTGATTAGGTAGCACTAATGAGGAGGCACTAATATGCCACACTGATAGGCACTGATAGGTGGTACTGATATGCGGCACTGGCTGGCACTGATAGGTGTCTGTGGTGGGCACTGATAGGTGCCACTGGTGGGCACTGATGGGTAGCACTGGTGGGCAATGATAGGCGGCATGGATAGGCAGCACTGATGGGCGGTGCTGATTGGAACTGATGGGCAGCACTAATGGGCACTGATGGGCGGTACTGTGGGAGGCACTTATGGGCAGCACCATATTCGTGTGGCGCGAACTGCCCACAATGCACTGTGCCATCGCAGTGCATTGTTGGCTGATGATTGGCCAAGCATGCACTGTGACCCGCATGCCTGGCCAATCAAAGCGCCGGCAGCGAGGAGAGCCATAATTGGCCACAGGCAGGATGCCTGTGGCCAATTATAGCTCAGGGAGTTTAGTACACGCCCCACACTATATAAGGCCGCCTGCGTGGCAGCCTTGTGTAGTGTGTTGCAGCGTTCACAGAGAGAAGGATAGGCAGGGACAATGTCTTAAATTCTTGTGATTGAACCTAGCGCAGTTACAGTGGGTGTATTGTGCCTCCGGCACAGTATACACCTGAAGCTACCCACAATCGCTGTAGTTGTTCTATTGCTATATCAAAGGCAGTCTATGTGTTGGAGTAACAGCGCTGTCTGGTTCATGAAAAATAAATAATCTAAATGTGCTACTCAATTGATGTGTGTATGCACGTAAAAGACTAATCCCATATAAAAAGGATGTGATCAAAAATAAATGGATAAAACAAACTAAATTTCCTGCCGCAACTTGAGGTGAGATACACACACAAAGTACAAATGCAAAAAAGTAGCTGCGCTGGAAATTTACATGCATTGAATAACAATAGTGAAAAAAAAATTTTAGTGAAAACTGGTTCTCCCTTGAACCAATGAACTAGTGTGTGGATGCAATCTGATTGGCCCAAAACATTACCACACAAACTGCACCACCCCAATGCTACACAATTACAGTGCTTATGAACATGTGATTGTGAACAAGAACGTATACAATAATATCTAGAAAATTTTCTTTCAATTGTAGTGAAAACAAGAATTAATAGATATAATAATAAAGAAAATTCGTGATTAAATGACAATGAGATATTATTCAAGAAAGTCCACACAGGGTATTGTAATCCTGTTGCTAAAGTTCTCGTGGTGTTCCTATGTTTGACACCCTCAGAAAGGAGTGATTGAAAAGGAAAGAAGGATCCTCCACCAAACAAAAAGACTGCCGCTTACCAGCTGCTTTGATCCCTGTGTTAGAGAGATCAAAAAAGGCCTGCGGCATATCCCCCTGCCCGGGTCTCTATCCAGGGTCTTCCAAGTCTCTCTCACTGTGTATGGATACACTCAAAGATCCTATCGGGATGATCCTTGCTTCCTTCCACAAACGTTTACATGCAAAACAAACGAGTATCCATAGCGCAATACTGTTGCTTTAAAATTTTATTTGTACATAAAAACCATATCGCACTTACATTTTGTATGTAGTCAATAGGCAAGTGGTTAAAAATAATCTCGAGCCGGCCGGCTCTCTCTCTCTCGCAGCCCGTCGCTTCCTGGATGGACGGGGAATGGAGGTGACGTCAGCACGCCGCTCACCCTACGTCGTTTCGTCACAGAATGACTTCTTCCTGGGGCACCTGCCGGTGAACGAGGGAATGGAATAGAAGCAGACAACCAGATGTCTCTGCTTTAGTTCTGCCTGTTCCGCGCATCGTTATATGCTAAGGCAGACATATGGTTTTGCCCACACATTCCAACGGACCTATCAGTGAAGTTGTGGGCATTTGCCCTACTTCAACATGGCGTTCGCACACACTAATCGCCTGACATACCGCCCACATTCCCTAGCAAGCCAAACAAGATGAGTAAGGGCAATTGCCCTATTCTAATATGGCGACCGGGAGCTCAGGAAAGGGCGGGATTAGGACGGCATTGTGTATAATAGGCGGTGAGTCAGCACGCCGCCCGTGCCCCAGGAAGAAGTCATTCTGTGACGAAACGACGTAGGGTGAGCGGCGTGCTGACGTCACCTCCATTCCCCGTCCATCCAGGAAGCGACGGGCTGCGAGAGAGAGAGAGCCGGCCGGCTCGAGATTATTATTTTTAACCACTTGCCTATTGACTACATACAAAATGTAAGTGCGATATGGTTTTTATGTACAAATAAAATTTTAAAGCAACAGTATTGCGCTATGGATACTCGTTTGTTTTGCATGTAAACGTTTGTGGAAGGAAGCAAGGATCATCCCGATAGGATCTTTGAGTGTATCCATACACAGTGAGAGAGACTTGGAAGACCCTGGATAGAGACCCGGGCAGGGGGATATGCCGCAGGCCTTTTTTGATCTCTCTAACACAGGGATCAAAGCAGCTGGTAAGCGGCAGTCTTTTTGTTTGGTGGAGGATCCTTCTTTCCTTTTCAATCACTCCTTTCTGAGGGTGTCAAACATAGGAACACCACGAGAACTTTAGCAACAGGATTACAATACCCTGTGTGGACTTTCTTGAATAATATCTCATTGTCATTTAATCACGAATTTTCTTTATTATTATATCTATTAATTCTTGTTTTCACTACAATTGAAAGAAAATTTTCTAGATATTATTGTATACGTTCTTGTTCACAATCACATGTTCATAAGCACTGTAATTGTGTAGCATTGGGGTGGTGCAGTTTGTGTGGTAATGTTTTGGGCCAATCAGATTGCATCCACACACTAGTTCATTGGTTCAAGGGAGAACCAGTTTTCACTAAAAAAATTTTTTCACTATTGTTATTCAATGCATGTAAATTTCCAGCGCAGCTACTTTTTTGCATATCAAAGGCAGTTACAGTGGGTTTATTGTGCCGCCTGCACAGTATACACCTGAAGCTACCCCCAATTGCTGTAGTTGTTCTGTTGCTATACCACAGGCAGTTAAAGGGGTTGTAAAGGAATTTTTTTTTTTTTTTTAAATAACAAACATGTTATACTTACCTCCACTGTGCAGCTTGTTTTTCACAGAGTGGCCCCGAACCTGGTCTTATGGAGTCCCTTGGCGGCTGTCTCGGCTCCCCCCGCAAGTACTCCTCACCTTCATTCGAGCTCCCTCGCATGGTGTGGAGTACTTGTGGGCGTGCTCCCGTGATACAGCTGGCGGCTATAGGCGCTCGCTGTATCACTCGGCTGGGGGGGGGGTGGCATTGTCAGATGTTTTTTCACCTTAATGCATAGAATGGTAGAAGAAACAGTATACACCTGAAGCTACCCCCAATTGCTGTAGTTGTTCTGTTGCTATACCACAGGCAGTTAAAGTGGGTGTATTGTGCCCCCTGCACAGAATACACCTGAAGCTACCCCCAATTGCTGTAGTTGTTCTGTTGCTATACCACAGGCAGTTACAGTGGGTGTATTGTGCCCCCAATACAGTATAAACCTGAAGCTACCCCCAATTGCTGTAGTTGTTCTGTTGCTATACCGCAGGCAGGTAAAGTGGGTGTATTGTGCCCCCTGCACAGTATACACCTGAAGCTACCCCCAATTGCTGTAGTTGTTCTGTCACTATACCACAGGCAGTTAAAGTGGGTGTATTGTGCCCCCAATACAGTATACACCTGAAGCTACCCCCAATTGCTGGATTTGTTCTGTTGTACTATAGACACCCCCCATGCACGATATTTAAAGGAATATTTCACTTTTTTTTTTCACTTTAAGCTTCATTAAAATCAGTGCTCCCGAAAAAACTTCAGTTTTTAAAAAAAAAAATTGCATTGATCCATGTTCCCTGGGGCAGGAACCAGGTCCCCAAATCATTTTTAGGACAATAACTTGCATATTAGCCTTTAAAATTAGCACTTTTGATTTTGAACGTTCGAGTCCCATAGACTTTAATAGGGTTCTAAAGTTCACGCAAATTTTCGGTCCGTTCGCAGGTTCTGGTGCGAACCGAACCGGGGGGGGGGGGGGGGGGGGGGGGTTCGGCCCATCCCTAATGGGGAGCTGTACACAGCATCTGGCCAGCCAGGACAAGGAGGGGGGGGAAAGGCCATAAGTTATGTTAAATTGGCTCAGGCACCCATGTAAAAGAACCCATAATATACAATGATGAAAACAGCCCACGTATTGCTAACAATAATCATATTTCATCTTTTATTACTGTTGTTAAGTTATTACCTGTCTATTTCCACCCCAAGATAAGATAAATCAACCAAAGTAGGGATTTTGAGGTTACTAAAGTACAAAAATTCTGATACAACAGAAAAAAATTCAGGAGTGATGCCATGTGTTGTGTATTTGTATTTTATTTTCGAACAAAAATTCTACTGATTAAACAAAAGTCATACGATCTGGTACCGTACGAGAAAAATTTCCGTGTTTGTCCTTTCAGAAAATTTCAGATGAAAGCTGTGCACTAACGATCAAATTATCATACGATCACTTTAAAAGTTTTATTTTTTTGTACGATTTTCTGATTATGGGTCTTAAAGGTGTCAAGTGTCATCAAATTAAGTAATTTGATTGATTAATTAAAACTTCATCAGACCAATTCCTTTCCTCGGTAATGCACCAATAACATGTAAATGAGCCTGTTAACCACTTCCCTAACGCGCATAGTCATATGACGGCGGCAGGAACCCTTTGTCCCTCCGAGCCGCCGTCATATGACGGCTTTTACTTCCTGATACTCTAGGGGGCGCGCGCGTCACTAGGCACCCGATGCGCGTGCCCAGCGGCCTTGATGTCTGCCGGGCACCCGCGATTGCCTGTGAACACAGCAGGACCGTGGATATGTGTGCCTAAACACACAGAACCATATCCTGTCAGAGGAGAGGAGACCGATGGTGTGTTCCCAGTACAGAGGAACACTGATCGGTCTCCTCTCCTTGTGAGTCCCCGCCCCCTACAGTTAAAGTCACTCCCTAGGAAACATAATTAACCCCTCGATCACCCCCTTGTGTTAACCCCTTCCCTGCCAGTCACATTTACACAGTAATCAGTGCATTTTTTATAGCACTGATCGCTGTATAAATGTGAATGGTCCCAAAATAGTGTCAAAAGTGTCCGAAATGTCTGCCGCAATATCGCAGTCACGATAAAAAACGTAGATCGCCGCCATTACTAGTAAAAAAAATAAAAATAACAACAAAGATACCATATAAATGTATCCCCTATTTTGTAGACGCTATAACTTTTGCACAAACCAATTGCGATTTTTTTTTTATACCAAAAATATGTAGAATACATATCGGCCTAAACTGAGGAAAACATTTTTTTTTTTTAATGGGATATTTATAATAGCAAAAAGTAAAAAATATAGTTTTTTTTCAAAATTGTCGCTCTTTTTTTGTTTATAGCACAAAAAATAAAAACCGCAGAGGTGATCAAATACCACCAAACGAAAGCTCTATTTGTGGGGAAAAAATTATCAAAAGTTTCATATGGGTATGACCGCGCAATTGTCATTCAAAGTGTAACAGCGCTGAAAGCTGAAAATTGGTCTGGGCAGGAGGGGGCTGAAAATGCCCTGTATTGAAGTGGTTATTCAAGAGCTAATATGTTTTTTGTAAAAAGAAAACTACCCTCAGTTAGTTTTTCTCCTATGAGCAAAGCTCCTTGCTCTTAAAAAACTCTCCATTCTGCTCACAAATAGCCTCTACCACAGGTTGGAGGTCTTGTCGGGTGGTTTCTGATAAAGAGAAAACTCATACACCTTCTGCCTTTAAAGCAATGGGGTTCACTGCAGGCTTCCTCATTTGCACTTATCTTGTCATGCCTGGAATTGCATGAAAACAAAACTAAAAACAAAATTTAAGGCTTCTATTATCTAGGCTCAATTGCCCTATGTTCTATTAAGGGACCCTAAGAGCCCTAAAATACCCTTTATCAATATTTTTTACTTACTATTTAAACATAAAACCAAAAGAAAAAAATACTGAAAATAAAACAAGGAAAGTAAAAACACATTAACTTGCGGTCAACTGGAATCACTACCATTTTTAAATAACTGCAATATATTAAGAAGTTTACCTGTCTGCTCTGGGTCTTGGGCTTTACATGATGGTAATTCAGATGGAAAAAGAAACAACATAAGTGCTATGAATACAGCAACTGTAGCATCTGTGACATACCTACAAAACAGTAATAAATAAAATGTAATCAATCCTTCTCAAGTATCCATTATTAGACATCACACCAAGATGGTCGATTAACTTTTAACACAGAGCTGCTACTTTATAATTAAAATGTTGCATAGAATTAGGGCAGGTCAAAATCATAACCTGCCTTTTTTAACATCTGAAATTATCAGGGCATTTATGAAAGCCATTATTGTTTTTATAAAATAAATCAGACCCATACATAGATGCCTGCGGCCAGCCTGTGTGAGTGGTGAGACTTTGGGGTTGACTTACATCATTTTCCGCAGATATTAGTGAATGTGGTGAGGCTTCACTTTCTAAAGAACACCCAATCAGGTGCGAGGAAGATTGAAGAAACTGCATTTTTTGCTATCACATGATTGGATTATGGAAATCAGCAGAGCTTCACCACATTCACTAAGCTCTGGGGAAAATTAGTGAAAGTTGTGAGTCATGGCTGAATCATGGAGATTTCACAATTTATTCAGCAAATTAAAAGCCTTCTCCTGCCCCCCCCCCCCCCTCCCAAAAAAAAAGCTAATGATACTAAAAAGAAAATAAACCTATATTGAGAAAAGTATGTAGATAACCACTGCTGACTGCTCCTTTAAAAAAATAAAAATAAAATCAATAGTTGCCTGCTTATGTTCAACTGTACGCTTGTATGCTACTCATGTATTTCCTAATACAAATTCACTGACCAAAACTAGTTTTCTGACTGACATGCTGACAAAGCTTTAATACTTTTAGTCATTTCTCTGGATCAGGTATGTAGATTATATCCTGTGGTTCACTATTTTTCTTACTGAATACTTGCTCCAAATCAATGACTCCTAAACAATTAAGCACTAATAAGAAAATCAGGCAACATTTTCAGATCAGGGTTGGCTATGGCATCCTTCATATTCCTCTCTTCTCTGTAAACAAATGTGATCTTGTTTTGAGCAATAGTGGAATAAAAACAAATATCTATAGCTATCTACTATAGATCTCTCTAATATATTATCACATTTACTGCTGTGATCCTACAGAATATATGAGGAATCACTATTACAAGGGCAACCAAGTGGTTATTACTCTTTCCCTATAGCTCTGGGTTTATGTCTTAAAGTGGTTTTAAACCCTTAGGCCCCTTTCACATGGACGGACCGTTCAGATCCGCCTGTCAGTTTTGACGGCGGATCTGAACGGGCGCTCCATGTTAGCCTATGGAGCGTCGGATGTCAGCGGAGACATGTCCGCTGACATCCGACCCGGTCCGATCCGCCAAAAGCAGACGTATGGCCCCACGTCCAGATCCGTCGCTGGCGGATCGGATCGGGTGAGATCTGATGAAAACGGACACACTGTCCGTTTTCATCCGATCTCTCCATAGAGACCAGCGGCGCTCGCAAGCCCCTCCCCGCTCAGTGAGCGGAGAGAGGGTTGTCATCCGCCGGCTCAGCGGAGATCAACGGAGAGAACTCCCGCTGAGCCGACGGACAGAGGCGGACTCCGTGCAAGTGGAGTCCGCCTCGTGTGAAAGGGGCCTTACAGACCACTTTGACCTACAGGTAAACCTAGATTAAGGCTTACCTGTAGGTCCAAGAAATTTCTTCTTAACCTACACGGTTTAGGAGATATTTGCAAAAAGACAGGCACCGATGTCTACGGCACATGCTCTGTAGACAGCGGCGTGCAGGCGCACTGAGCACGCCGCTGCTAACGGTGATATACCGCTAGTGGTGGCTCCCGTGCGCATGGCTCGCCAATCACAGCACCGGAGCCGATAGACTCGGAAGTCACTCCGTGATACATGGCAGTGGTGGAGATGAAGAAGGAGGACCGCTTAGGGGGCTTCATTCTCAGGTAAGTTATTCATAATGAGCTAGTATGCATACTAGCTCATTATGCCTTTGCCTTGCAGGGTTTATTTATTTATTTTTTTGTAGGGGTTAACTTCCTCTTTAAGTAGGATATGCATGGAGTTTAACCCCTTTGCGCCTAAGGGTAAAACAAATCTTAATGCCTGAGCACAATTTTGCAACTTTGACATGTGTTTGTAAAACCGTACATATTATCACAATTACTTTGTGTATCCAGGTGGATTACACTGCGTTTTTTTTTCAGGAAAAATTGGGCTTTCATTTGGTGGTAAATGGTAATGAATATCTCCTGATTCTTTTTATTATCAAAGGAAAACTGACCCAAAATGGTAAAAAAACAAAAACATGTTTTTTTATTCAATAGCTGTATATTTCTTGCTACTACTATAACCTTCCACCAAACAATCCAAAATAAATTCTCCTGCTCCTGGCGATACCACATTGTGTATGTTAGTTGTTGTTTATACCCGTAGGACAGCCCAAACAAAATAGTGTGCGTTTTTTTTTTATCCTGCGTAAAACACACTAATGCCCCGTACACACGATCAGATTTTCCGACAACAAAACCGTGGGTTATTTTCCGAAGGATGCTGGCTAAAACTGTTGTCGGAAATTTTACGAACGTCAAGAACACAGTGACGTACAACACATACAACAGGACTATAAAAAGGAAGTTCAATAATCATGTGCTATCTCCATTACGAACGCTAGTTTTACAAGACCAAGCGCTTCCATCTCGTACTTGATTCTGAGCATGCATGGACTTTTGTGCAACGGACTTGTGTACACAACAAGTTTTGTTGTCGGAAAATTTGAGAACCTGCTCTCAAACATTTGTTGGCGTAAATTCTGACAACAAATGTTCTATGGAGCATACACATGGTAGGATTTTCCAACAACAAGCTCACATCCAACATTTGTTGTTGGAAAATCCTATCGTGTGTACAGGGCATAACACTAACTGACACTGATACTAATTTAAAAATAAAATCCTGTCCAAAAAAAAAAATACTGACCCGAACCGTGACCCAAACACTAACCCTGGCACTGACCTAAATCAAACCTTGATCTACTAGTTATTTTTTGTATTTTTTTTTAAGGAGAGAGAGATACAATGTATCACAGAGAGAGAAAACTGATCACTATGATAGCCAATCAGAGGCTATCACAGCAATCAGATGAACCTTGGTGGGACCCTGGCCTCTGTGCTGGGAGCACACTGCCCCGTGAGAAAAAAGCCCAGTGCAGTGGGCTGCATATTTGCGTACACTCGGCGTGAAGGGGTTAGGCTCCATGGACACTTGCGTTTTTTTAAGCTCCTAGAAGCTGTTATTAGCATATATTATTAGCTAAATAGTGTTATCCTGTGTCCATGCACACTACAATAGGCTATTAGCATTTCTTGAGCTTCAGCGTCTAGGAGCAGGAAAAAGAACGTTTTTTGTAGAGTTTTTTTGGAGCGTTTTTCTAGCAGAAGAAAATGCTGAATGCTACTAAAAAAATGCTTTTTTTTTTTTGCTTTTTCATCATGTACTGCAAAAATGCTAAGGCCCCTTTCACACATGCAGACCATTCATTTCATCAGTTCAGTCACGTTTAAAAAAAAAACGGATGAAGTGCAGTTTTTTTTACATCCACTACCAAATCAAAAACGGATGGAAAAACAGACCGTTTGTCCATTTATTTTTTTAACGGAAAAAAAATAGGGCTTTGATCCGTTCCAAAAAACAGATGTTGACAGATATGGATGTAAACCGATGTAAATGGATGATTATTCGTTTAAATCCATTATACCATAGAGATACATTGATGTCTGTTTTTCATCCGTCAACAGGATAAAAATGGCAAACGGTCCGTATGTGTGAAACGGGCCTAATAAAAAGCTAATGTTCCTAAATGCTCCTAAAAGCTTCTAAATGCTACTTAAATGCTACTACAAGCTGGCAAAAATGCTATTATCAGCATTTTTTATCCACAATTTTTTTCTAGCTTTTTGAGCTTATGAAATATGCTAGTGTGCATGGAGCCTTAAAGTGATTGTAAGCCCTCACCTACACCCAGTGAAGTGAACAGCCTCAGATGATACACAGAGATGAAACACATCCTCCTATATAAGTTTTACTTGTATATCTGCTGTCTTCAGCTTTCTACACGCTTTAGAAAGTGCAGATCATGTTAGAAATCTTGTTTCCTCTTCCAGCAGTGGGTGTGGTGTCTGGGCTTACACTGTGTAAGAGCTGATTGGAGGAAAAGGCACACATCCCCCCTCACCATAGACAGAGGAACAAAGAAACATGCAGAGCTGCAGTCTGAATAGACAAGCTCTTTGCTAATCTACCTCTAAACTCCCACCCCACAAATTTCCAGCTGCTGTTATCTCATGTGTCGGAGAACTTGTCAAAAGTTATCATGCTTATCACAGAGAAACGAAGCAGCAGAAAGACACAGATCTTAGAGCTTTGGAGAGAGATAAGTAAACATTACAGATATATGTGCCTAGGTCAGATTTGGGGTTTACAACCATTTCAAAGGTTCTCAGCATTTTTGAGAAGGTGTGATCAGGTTTTTTCTCACAATCCACAGTGTACTGATAGGTTAATTGACCCTAAATTACCCATAGTGTGTATCTGAGGGCATTGAAAAGATTGAATTGCAAGCTTCGTCAAGAGACAGGAATTAATGTGAATGGATGCATGCACTCTAGAAAGTGCTGTTAGAGTTATATAAATACTGTAAAAAATCTAGTGAAGACTGTAACACAGCTGGGCTTCCTTGTAGCTTACTACATGTCATATACAAGAACAAATTTGAGATGCTTTCAGAAAGTAGAAAATATAACTCCTGCTGGCATTTAAAAGGTATATTTGGTGTTTTGCAGAAGTCTCTGGACACAAATTTACACTTTTTTTCAGTTTTCTATAAACTTACTCTTTTCCACCTTTGTTAAAGCTGATAGTTGCCCATCCTGGCATGAAACCTGGATCTCTAGTGAACCATAAAATAACCAACAAGGTGAAAAGAACCAAGACACAGATTTCTGCGAATGTCATGGATCCCAGGTTCTTGTGCTCCTCAAAGATTACTTTGTATGCTCTCTTCTCTTTCTCCTTTTGTTCTGGTTTTCCGCCACAGCCAAAATTCTGCCTAAATCTGGGGAAGACATGCAGACAACAGATGATCAGCCATGTTTTCTAGAGGATAAGTGTACGTTTGTGATACAAACAAAAATAATCTATGTTAATAATTATACAGTGAAACCTCGGATTACGAGCATAATCCGTTCCAGGAGAATGTTCGTAATCCAAAGTACTCGCATATCAAAGCGAGTTTCCCCATTGAAGTCAATGGAAACTAAAATAATTTGTTCCGCATTGACTTCAATGGCATGCAATAATGCATGCGGCCAGAGCCGGAGGGGCGCCGGAGAGCCTTGGAAAAGGCCGAAAAAAGGCCCAAGGACACCTCGGCTGACCTCGGTAAACATTGGAAAGACTTCATTCCCGAGATTTGCCGAGGTCAGCAGAGCTGTCCTTGGTCCTTTCCGTGCATTTCCGAAACGGCGCTGTTCGGCTCGGCTCTGGCGCCCCCCCACCTCAGGCCAAACGCGATACTGCACATCGCTTTGGCCTGAATCGTGCTAGTTTTGCAAGACAACACTTGCAAACCGAGTTACGATTTTTAAAAATACAGTGCTCGTATTGCGAAATGCTCGTTAACCGTGTTACTCGCAATCCGAGGTGCCACTGTACTTGTTTGTTACATTGAGGGGAGTTTACTGTCCCAACGTCATCATTTTTTATAGCTCAGAAATTTTCTCTAGACACAGCAGTGGAAGTGTGAAAGGTACAGGACATTCTGTACTGTTACTATATGGAGTAGGGCATCCTCTGCATCATTTTCATTCTTTCATAAGATAGAAGATGTGTGAAAATGGTTTTATCAGCCATCAACAAACAATTCTGGACTGACATGCATTTGAGAATCCTGATAGAGTTCTCAATGGACATCAAAGGACAGAAAGGAAAAGGAGAAGGATGAAAGTCTTTGTTTGGAAAGTTGCTTAATTTTTCTGGTACATGAGCCGGTGTGCTAAATATGTAATTAATAATTAAAGCATATGTAACACCCTCCTAGGTAGGTACTAGAAGAGAGTATAGTTTTTTGTCTTTCTGCTTACCAGGAAGATGGTCAGGTAAAACTTAGCATGCTCTCTGCCTACCAGGGAGCTGGATCTATTGGTTAGGTCTGCTCATTGTGCTCAGGTGCAGCTCAGCTTGTCTGACAGTCCCTCACTGGTCCAATAGGGAGGCATATTGGACAGTGGGAGAGGGACCTGGCAAGTGAGTGCACAGGCTTTGTTACAGTCCTGGCAATTGGCAGAGGAAAAGTGCTGCATTGCATGCTGGGATACTGTACAAAAGCCCAGGGCACATGTGCTCGGGGTCAGTTGAGTTGGAGAGCGGAGTCCAGGAGGGAGGGGGTGGGTGCCCCTCCTCCTTGTAGGCGGTTGTGTGGCCTTAGGTGGTCGATACAAAGGGCCTAGAGAGAGAGAAGCAGAACTCTGGGGTTTAGCAGAGCTGACTGGAAGGGGGACACCAGGAAGGATCTGATTCCACCTACAGTGAGTACAGATTTGTGTCTTTGGGATCTGTCCTGTGAGGGCCATCCCTTCAGCTAGAAGAGTCAGTGGACAGGTGTCAGTAAAGGGGATGCTAGAGAGTATCCTGAAGATAAGATCAAGTTTACTGCTAGTGAAAGCAAGAAGACTTAATTCCTCCATACATGTGGCAGTATGGTTAAAGCAGTGTGTCTGCTTCCACAAATCTTCTGGTGAGGCCAAGTGAGAGTTGTCCTTATCCATTGTGAATAGTTTAAGTTGGAATATCCCACTAATCCCTTCTCCCATCCAAGTTCCAAAATAAAATACACAAATACCCTGGACTGGTCATTGAGTAACGAGCAAGTGGGAGTAAGGGAGGATAAGTGAAAATCCTTAGCAACTGGCTGCAGGTAATCGGAGAGAGGCCCAAGAAGTTAACACATAGAAAGCCCTACGGGGACAGTGCCCCCCAGACCCCCCTCCTTTTTCTTACCTGAGCCCGATCTGATCCAGCAATATGCATGAGCTCAGCGGCACCAGCTGCTGTCGCACTCCTCATTGGACAGGTTGATAGCAGCAGAAACCTTTGGCTCCTGCTGCTGTCAATCAAAAGCTGTGACATGGGAGCAGGGGGTGGGGCTGATTCCCACTATCTGTGTCAATGGACGCAGCAGCAGGACTCAGGAGCGAGCCCGCATGGGTGCCCCCATGGAAAGCGGCTTTCCGTGGGGGCACCCAATTATGAGGAGGGGCCAGGAGGGCCGGCGGGGCACCTCAGAAGAAGAGGATCGAGGCTGCTCTGTGGAAAATGTTTGCACAGAGCAGGTAAGTATATGCATTTTTGTTATTTTTATTATAAAAAAATGTAAGCTTGTTAGGGTTTTACTATTTAAAGATCTGTTAGATTTCACTTTACTCCCTGTTCTGAAATTTAGACCCTTTCACACTGAGGCAGTTTTCAGGCATTTTAGCGCTCAAAATAGCATATGTAAAACGCCTGAAAACTGCCTCCCATGCCTGCCTCTCATGCCTGCCTCTCATGCCTGCCTCTCATGCCTTCCTCTCATGCCTGCCCAGTGTGAAAGCCTGAGTGCTTTCACACTGGGGTGGTGCGTTTGCGGGACAGGAAACAAAGTCCTGCAAGCAGCATCTTTGGGGGTGTAGGAGTGCTGTATACACCGCTCCTATACCGCCTCTGTCCATTTAAATGAATCGGCAGCGCTTCCAAAGCGCCTGAAAAGCGAATCGGAAGTGCCGCCCCTTGTTAATCCCTTCTTGGGGGTTAAAAGCGCCTGCTAGCTTCCGAAAAGCAACACTTAAACAGCGGTAAAGCGCCGCTAAAACTAGCGGTGCTTTGCTGCCAATGGACCCATCGTGAAAGGGGTCTTAGAAGTAAAAATGTTTGCTTTTACAGTAGGGGAAGGCTCTGTTTCAGATTTTCCCCCGCTTCCTGTCTGGGAAAGCCATTGTCATCGGGACAGAACACAAAGGAAAATCTTTCTAGCAAGGACATGCCAGCAGACAGGATGGCTCTTCTAGACAGTGTCTTGTGGCACAGGCTAATTCATGTTCCTGTTCCTGCTAATAGAAATTGTGCACATGCTCGTGCACGCGCGCATATTATACACTCAAATCTGTTGCCCACGCGTGTGCTCTGTTGCTCGCATTGGCCCCAAGTGGGCTATTTAAACCGAGCCTGTGCTATGCTTCAGTGCTGTCTTGTCTACATCTATCCTGTGCGTACCTGCAACCTGTTACTCTGCATCTGACTACTGTACCAAACCAACTTGTCTTGACTACTCCTGAACTCTGCCTGCATTGATCCTGGCTTGCCTCTGACCATGCTTCTACCTGTTCACCTTGCTGCTGCTCCACTGATCTGTTACCAACTCGAACTACATCCTGACATTGCACCCTGCCTACGCACCTGCACCTGATCCGTCTGCCTGTGTATGATCCGGTTCATCTGACTTTGCTTTCATCCCCATCACTGCTAGACTGCCTGCTGCGAGCCTCGGCCTACTATATTAAACTCACTGCTTGTCTGCTATCTCCAGTACCAGCCTGCTCTTGCCTCCTGCTCATTGGTGTCTATCAGGCATTCCTGTTCCGCTGCGGTCTACTGATGGTCTCAGCCTGCTCCTGTCTCCTGCTCGCTAGTTTCCATACAGCACTCCTGCTCCACTGCGGTCTACTGATGGTCTCAGCATGCCCCTGTCTCCTGCTCGCTAGTTTCCATACAGCACTCCTGCTCCACTGCGGTCTACTGATAGACTACCCCTGCTTGATCCTGAGAGTCCGTCCAGCCCTGCTGCTAGCAAGACCCATGGGCACTTGTGCCACACTGTACACCTGCGCTACCTGTCTGCTCTATTAGGGGCCCTGAGTCAGATGTGTAAGAGAGGCCTTCCTCACCATGTCGGGCTCTTCCACCAGGTACTTGACACAAGTGTTCTAACTCTTTCCCCCATCTATTCAATACTAATGTAAAATATTTTTGCTGGACATAAACTATGAGAAATAAATCCCTATTTAGGTTGACAAGCAGTAAGCTGCAGCTATTTACACAGGTAGTTGATTTCACAATAAACTGACCTATGACTCCATAAAAATAGATGCCGATATAGACTTACTTGGTTCCCAGAAACATAATCTGTAGCCAGATCCAGGCGAGAGCAAGTAACAATACCATTGTAGGGAAGGCAAATCCAAACCATGAAGCAAAATTTATTACATTATTGTTTCCAGGGAACAACCTGCAAAATGAGGTCCATTTATCACTAAAACAATGGCAATCAATAAAACAGTGTATAATGTTTTATAAGTACAGATTTGGAAATTTTTGAATCCTCCATTATAAATGATGGCATTATGAACATTGCCATATGTATTAATTTGAAATACCAGAGCAGTGTTTTGAATGCTGGTTGTAATAAAGAGTTTTTACTGCAAAAGGGAAAGCTGTGCAGCAATCCAGTCAACCAATGATAGGTCAGTTTATTAACCAATGATTGTTATTTGATGAACAAGGTACCCATCGATTTCAGTGCCCTGGGGAACATGTACCAATGCAAAAGAAAATGTTCCTTAGCATGATGCAGTGATTTCTCAATGCTTAGAGTGAAACATTGAAAATGCCTAATTCCTTTAAATAACATACCTGGTGCCCTAATCCTGCCTGTGAAGGGGCGCATCTACGTGGTGTACAGAAAGTGCTGAAGCAGCACTGGCATTTACATTGAAAAAATAGTTTAAAATTGCTAGAAAATGAAACCCCTCCAAGAGTCTGCTATGTACTTTGGGGGACCTTCAGAGGGCTCTGTGTGCTATTTTTTTTAAATGCCCATACTACAGCAATAACAAGAAAAACATGTATACCAGAACCTTTGATTTTAAGAGGCTAGCTCATGCAAAAAAAAAAAAAATCCATACCTGACCCTTAATCCAAGCATGCAGCTTGGGGAGGTGCACCCCCTTCCTGAGCCATACCAAGCTACATGCCCGCAACTTAGAGGGTTGCACATGGTGATGAGGACAAGGGACTCTTCACCACAACCCTGGCCAGTGGTTGCGGGGGTCTGCAGGTGTGGGATTATCAGAATCTGGAATAAGGGAGGCCCCGGATACCACCCCCTAATTGAATAAGTAAGGGGTACATAGTACTCATACGTATTCACAAAAATAATAATTATAAATAAACACTCAAACCCAAATGTTTGACAAGTCATTTATTAAAAAATAAAACTCCCAAAAAAGTCAGTGTAAATTCATCATCATGATGGCCTTCGAAAAAACAAAAAAAACCCCACAACAACCCAACTCACACAGCCTATTTGGGCAGTACCACTAGCTGAATGACAGTTCTTCGAGGAAGGGGTGGAGACATGTACTGTACATGCAGTATAATCAAAACTATACAAACATGCCAGACTGCACTGATTTTAACACACATTATTACCGTAAGTACTATGTTCCTGCACTTACTATATAGGAATGACATAATAGGCTGAATGTACTTTAAAACAAAAAGTACGTAACTGTCATTGAGTTAATTAACTATAATGTAGGTAATTACCAATAGTATTGGGACGCCTGCCTTTACACGCACATGAACTTTAATGGCATCCCAGTCTTAATCCATAGGCTTCAATATTGAGTTGTCCCACCCTTTGCAGCTATAACAGCTTCAACTAGAAACATTCCCATAGACACACTCCTAAACCTTGTGGACGGCCTTCCCAGAAAAGTTGAAGCTGTTATAGCTGCAAAGGGTGGACCAACTCAACATTGAACCCTAAGAACTAAGACTGGGATGTCATGTGTGTGGAAAGGCAGGTGTCCCAATACTTTTGGTAATATAGTGTAGTTAACCATAAATTCTAAAATGGTATAGTGACAAAAATTTTGTAATTTTTTCAGTCATTCCCTGATAAGCATATGACATCAATATAGAAGTTAGTAATGTATTTTGATGCATTTGAGGGTATATATTTTTTCTTAGTTGGTATTGCATATACCAAGAGAACTTTGTGAGCCTACATTACAAGTGTTTTAAAAGAATCCAACCTACTGGTCCATCTGTCCTTTCATGACTAGATTTGGTGTAGTTCCTGTTAGCGTTGCAATGCCCCCAATGCTGGCAGAGTAACATACACAAAGACTCATGCCTTTGCACAATTTCAGATGCTTTTGTTTTCTCAAAGATTGTCGCTCCTGCTTTGATTTTTCATCCTCTAAATCCATCTCAACTGCTGTGACACCTATGGAATAAAACATACTTTATGAAAGATATCTAATTTCCTATACAAGCCATTTTGTATTTTAAGAATATAAAAAAATAACTTTCCATATCAATCTGTAATTTTCTAAAACTGTTTAAATATTCAATACAACATGACAACCTGGAGGGTCTCTGTACAGTATTTGTGTATAGAGTGCTCCAAGTAGACATGTGCAATTCGTTTCGTTTTTTTTCGTTATTTCCGTTCGTTATCGTATGAATGCACGAACGATTCGGTAAAAATTTTAACGAATAACGAATCGTTCGAATCGAACGAATCCGAAAACAACGAAAATCCGAAAAAATTAAATTAAAATTAGAAACAACGAATCTACGAAAGAAGAAAATCCGAAAAACGAAAACAGGAACAACGAAAATCCAAATGAACGAAAAAATGTGTACATTCGTAACTTTTTTTTTGTTGTTGAGTTGGAAATTTTCCGTGTCCCTTACAATGGCGCTGCTTAACGTGCTTCGAATGGATTGAACGAAAAAAATTCGTACATTCGTAACTTTTTTTTTTTTTTCGATTCGTAATTTTCCGTGTCTCTTACAATGGCGCTGCTTAACGTGCTTCGAATGCTTCATAAAATTATGAATTATGCTCCGATTACGAATCTACGAATGTTACGAATGTACGAATAAATACGAATGCGTCCGAATTTCGAATAAACGAATAAACGAAAATTAAACTAACGGAAAAACGATTCAACGAAAAAATAACTCTAACGAAAATACGAATCGTTACGAATACGAACACCGACGACTTACGAATTTACGAATCGTTACGAATACGAACACCGACGACGTACGAATTTACGAATCGTTACGAATCAACGGAAACGAAAAAAACGAAACTAAAATAAACAAATTTTTTTGTTGTGCACATGTCTAGCTCCAAGAAATGTAATTGTCTGCTTTTGTAATTGGCGCACTGATTTTTTCAGATGTCTGCACTCAGATACTAGTCAATTTTTTGGCATCCTCTGCAATAGGAATTTCATTTTTGGTGAAAGGTTAATTAATTCTAAGGCCTTGTTCACACAAGGCATACATACCGGTGTTTACCCGCACTGGGATGCTCAGTTGTTCTGTGGTTTACCATGCAGGCAGTCCCATTGCTGTCAATTTGGACGCAGCGGCTGCACAGACACAGCTGCTGCTCCCAATGTAACATCTGTGAAGGTGCGTTAGCAGCCGTGCATCCACATCCACATAGATGTCACATTGGGAACAGTGGGTGTGTCCCAACTAACAACAATGGGACTGCCTGCAAGGAGATGCATGGAACACCTGTGCATCCCTCTTTGGGTAAACATGTCCCTCCATGGGCGTTCGGTTTTGTACACCCCGTGTGAATGAAGCCTAAAGACATAAGGACATTGCAGCTTGCCTCATCAGACTACTGAGAGTGCAGCAGGTGGTTATAATGAAGCAGATCTTTCCATTCAGGAATCCATCTGTAAAGTATTTAATGAAACAAACAGCTCTTTCTTGAGAACAGGAAAAAGTAGGAATCTGCAAAAAATCTTGTTAAATTGTTTTGCAATGTACATAGAGGGAATTGTTTTCTCTCAACAAATGTGTTAGACTTTGAGTGTATAAACACAATTCTGAACCCTAATCTAAATTAGACTGATCTGGATGAAGACAACAAACAAATCCATGAATAACAGAAAACTCAACAAATGTTAGAGATGCTTAAAGTGGTTGTAAACCCATTACAACCACTTTAACCTACAGGTAAGCCTAGATTAAGGCTTACCTGTAGGTGAAATAAATGGTTTAGGACAGGGATCCTCAAACTACGGCCCTCCAGCTGTTGTGGAACTACACATCCCATGAGGCATTGTAAAACTCTAACATTCACAGACATGACTAGGCATGATGGGAATTGTAGTTCCTGAGCAACTGGAGGGCCATAGTTTGAAGACCCCTAGTTTAGGAGATATTTGCAGGAACAGCGGCACCGATGTCTACAGTGCATGCGCCATAGACATCGGGCGCAGGCGCACTGAGCGCGCCGTTTCTAACGGCGATCATGCCGTTAGTGGCGGCACCAGCACGCATGCGTGAGGGTGGCGTTATCGCGGCTCCGGCCAGTCACAGCGCCGGAGCCACGAAATCCGGAAGTCACTCCGGGATAGATGGCGGCGTCGGAGGAGGTGAACGAGGGCCAATGCCGGGGCTTCGATCTCAGGTAAGTAATTCATAATGAGCTAGTATGCTATGCATGCTAGCACATTATGCCTTTGCCTTGCAGGGTGTATTTTTTTTTTTAAGAGGATTTACTTCCTCTTTAAGTGCCCATCCTAGGTCAAACATTAACCCCCATCTAACCTATTCTGCAGGTTTCTTTAAAGGTTTAATACCTGTGAAAGAACCGTCCCAGCACCCAGCTTTGGTGCTTCCAAAAGTATACCGCTTCCTCCAGTCTGGACATAGATACCAGTTATTATAGCCGCAGCATACAAGACTAGCCGACAAATAGCTTGTATGAAAACTGGAACGGTTTATTGAAACTCAAACACATACTTTATACCCCACATGAGAACAGTCCCCTTCTGATCATATTACCCTAACAATACAAACTGTAACCAGAAACATAATTAGCATAAACGAATTAACTAGTCACTTAAACCAGCCTAGGTGACTCAATGCCCACCCAGACAATGTTGTGATTAATCAGACAATAGGTCTCAGTGAAAAGATGGAATTAATTTCTCTTCATATATTTCTTGAGGGACATTGTTGATAAATATTACTGTCCCATTTGAAGTAATCCAAACCACATCACATTCTCAGTGTCCATTTAGTAGTTGTTCATTATTTTCTCGGTCACCCTGTGCCCCTAACAGATACAGGGTGACTTACACATAAGAGGAGTACGGGGAGCTGAGACAGGGGTTTCCCAACCTCTCTAAGGTAAGCTGGGTTCTACGGGCCCCCACCCAAAGTGACTCCCATCACAATACCTACCTAAGACCACTACCCAGGTGGCGGTCACCGTTTCCAGGTGCAGAGGACCATGTAACCCAGCACTGCAGCTGTGCACAGTCCCCTTGTCTTGATTTCATTACCTGCAAAATCTCTTCTGAATCCCAAGAGCCCTCCAGAACTGGTCAGCCACTAGGAAGTGTCAATGTCATGCAGGCAGTGACATGGACACCCAAATAAGGACCCCACCTTCTGTGCACAGAAGAAGAGAGAAGACATTAGGTGATCTTGGATCCAAGTGAGTAAAGGAGCGTTTGGACTTTTATTTATTTTTTTGCCAGCAATTAGTTAGAGGAGAGTGGAGAAAGGAGATGAGTGGGACAGAAGGAGGAGCCTAGAGATTAGCTTTAACCCTTTTGTTGCCAGAGCCATTTTTGTATTTTTGCACACATTTAAATTTTTTTTTTTAATGATTAAAGATTACTTAAAGCCCCCAAAACATTATATATTTCCTACAGAGCTACAGAGGCCCTGGAGAATAAAATAGTGGTAGTTCCTGTGTTGAACATGCGCAGGGGAGGGGCTAGGATGGTGAAGACACTCAGGCTCTATAGCGATTTGAGGAGCTGATCAAGATTTTGGATGTGTGGCTCTATGTTGTGCTTTAAACCCTTGTTCGTATTAGTGTGGTGCGCTGGAAGCACCCGCATATTGTGAGTACCCTGTACATTTTAATAAGCGCATGTTAAAGTGTTTTAAACAATTCAAGCACTATTGGAGTCTTTTTCTCTCCATATGTTCTGCTGCTGAAATACTGAGCAGGAGACCTTGGGAGAAGTTAAGAGCTATCTGTGTTGGATATCTCACTTAGGCGTTTTTTGACCCTGCTTAATTCGTTGGTGGTCTGGAAGTTTTACATACAAGATTTCACAATTATTAAACGCATGTTAAAGGGGTGTTCCGGGAAAAAAAAAATTAAAAGCCAGCAGCTACACATACAGTACTGCAGCTGCTGGCTTTTAATAAATGGACACTTACTTTTCCTGCAGTCCCTCAATGTTGGCACCGCAGCTGATGTCTCCATCAGCTGTCGGGTGCTGCCGCCGCCATTGCGGGTAAGGTAACCCGGCAGTGTAGCCTTTCGGCTTCACGCCGGGAACCCTACTGCGTATGCGAGAGTCCCCGCTCCTCTCTCCTATTAGCCCGGCGGCCGAGGGAGGAGGAGGAGGGAGCCCCGCGGTGACATCACGGCCGCATCGCGCCGCGGCGTACTTCCGGAAGTGGGAAAGGATACCTGTCAAAGACAGGTATCCTGTCCCCCCTCCCCCCGAAAGGAGCCAATTGTGACATTGGAAGGGGGAGGAATCCGTTGAGCGTAAGTTCCACTTTAGGGTGAAGCTCTGCTTTAAGTGTTTTAAACAATTCAAGCACTATTGGGGTCATTTTCTCTGCATATACTCTGCTGCTGACATAAGGAGGAGATCCTGGGAGAAGTTTAGGAGCCAACTGTGTTGGATATCTGACTGAGTCCTGGGTTGGCTCACAGGCATTTTCTGACCCTGCTTAGTTGGGGGGTCACACTGCCAGAGGTGAGCCTATACCCATTGGGGGGCACGAGTGAGGTGATCCATTGGTAGTCTGGAAGCTTTATATATAGGATCTCACAATTACATTTAGTCGTTCATCATTCAACCTCCATTTGTGGAATTTTCACTGTTTTAATATGGAGTTTTTTGCATATTATTGTATGGACATTTAATTATGCACTTTAAATGTTGTTTGATTTAATGATTTTTGATATTTGTTTATATTTCATGATTCTCTTATATATTGATTTCTGTGCACATGCATATGGGGATGTGATCAGTGCTAGCATCTGGTCTTTTGAATACCTTTTACACACACTGTGTTTCTAGTATATATATAGTTCGTTTTAGCTTGCAAGACTCACATAAATAAAATAGTGGTAGTTTCATATTTTTTCATTTTTTTTGTCACGTGATATAAGTGCAATGGTTTATCAGATGCAAAATTCCGGGAAACAAAGAAAGTAAAAGGAAATTTAGGGCACAAAAACGCAATATACTCCGTAATTGTTGGTAAAATATAAAAGATGAGGTTATGATCAGTAAATTGATACCCAATATGTCAAGCCTTAAAATTACAGTGAAATGGCAACAAACTTTGGAACGCTTTAAAAGCTCATACAGGTAATCAGTTAACAGTTAACCATGAATAATCGGCGTAGAATTATTGCGCTTACTCATGCACATTAATATGTAATAAATGTGTAGCACAAAGTAAAGCGTATACATTTTTTTTTTTTACACTATTAACTATATAACTTTATTTTTTATTGCATAGGGGACAAAAAGTCTATTTTGGCCTGGCAGGTTTTCTTTAATGAGACATCAGAGATCTTTCATACCCCTGATGTCTCACCTACCCTCCATTGAAGATAATAGAGAACAGATCGTGCTCCATTAGCTTCTTCCTAAGCCACAACAACTGGGTAGAGAGACATCCTACACTTCACTTCACTTCCAGGTTCTTACCAACTAGGGGAGATCAATGAATGGAGATGATCCCCCTCCTCATCTACCTGCTGGCACCCGCCATGCCGGTCCCAGGCCAACTGATGGGAGCCATGGTGGGAGCACACACAGAGGGGACGAATGTTCCAGGGGGTGTTTTTAAGCAATTGGGTGGTTGTACAGCTGCCTGATCACTTTTAGCTGACAGCCGACAGTCGGCTTGTCAGATTTTCACAGTGTGTGTTAAAGCGGAGGTCCACCCTAAAAAAAAAACAAATTACATAAAAATGCTCCTAAAAATCTGAAAAAAAATATATAAAAAAAAAAAATGTCTACTTACCAGAAACGGCTGTTGCTAGGCAGATCGTCCTAATCTGCCACTACCTACTCCGCGGTGATCTTCCTTTCTCTCTTCCTCGCGTTGTATTTCCGGGGAATAGGGCATGCTGTGTTCTGGGAACTGTGTGTGTCCCAGAACACAGTCGGCCATTCACAAAGCAACGCGCATGCGCAGTAGGAAGCGGGCAGTGAAGCCGCACTATGGACGGATGCTCAGGTAAGTGTGCTTATTAAAAGCCAGCAGTTACAGTGTTTGTAGCTGCTGACTTTTAAAAATAGTTTTTCTCAGCTGGACCTGGCTTTAAACTACCTGCTGCTGCCGCCGACAGATTCCATACATTTGTGGAAATTAAAGGGCTATGGTATGTCCAGCCAAATCATTTTTCTTTGAGTTGTGAATAGAGTGGGGAAAGATTAGAACCCCTGTCAAGTTTTACTGCTATCTGGGGCTTCATTAAATAGATTTCCCCTCACTTACTGTCCGAGTGACAACAGTTTCACCAGACAGGAAGCAAGGGAAACTCTTCAAATGCAACACAGACAGAAATTAAAATACTTTTTATTAGTAGATTAGAAGGTTTTTATAACTGTCCCACTACCTGAAAATTGCTGAAATTGCTCTATCAGAGCCCCGGATAGCAGTAAAAACCTGACCAGGGTTAAGATATTCCCACTATATCTAAAATTAAAAAAATACCTTAATACTTCTCTCTCAGAGAAGTTTTTGCTTTCTGCCCTCATAAAGCAGTGCTCTGTGCCTGCAAACCTAAGTAACAGCAACGATCCTCAACGCACGTGTCCTTACACAGACTTTGCCGATCAGTAGAGCAGATGTATCAGTCCTGATCAGTTGCTGAGTGCTGATTACTGAATGCACCCTGTCTAAGACTTGATTCACATCTATGCATGTTGCTTTTGAGCGTTTCTGCAGTGCTTTTTGTGGCGTTTTTGGACACGCATTTTTACTGCAATTTTGCCGCAATTTTTTTTTTTTAAACTGTATATAGCTGGTTGCTCAAAAACGAAAGAATACATACACAACAATTCAACACATTACATCACTTCTGAGCCTCACACAGCCTTGTTTTCTTTTAATTGTGGCAGCAAGCCGAGAGAGAAGATCCCCCACTTGCTGCAAAAACAGGGACTCGATTAGGATTACCACCTTTTCTTCAAGTTAAACCTTGTCATGAACCTTGAAACACTGATGTATTTCTCCCTTGATTCTATTACACAGTGGGGGGTCTTCTGCAATGTCTTAAGGCTAACCCCCTCCAGACGTCTCTGTGGTCTGGAAGGAATGCATTGTTCTGTGTCTGACCGTTTGTTTATGTACTTTAATTACCTCCTGGGGCTTCTCTGTGTCATTACACCTTATCAGTCCTCCTATTCAAGCTATCGGACCAATCCCTGCTGACCCTGTTTCAAGTCCTAATTTGCATGGAAGAGGACCTAATTGAAAGCTACAGTCTACCTTACAATTGACCAATAGGAAAGTGGTTGTTGGGGGCGGGGTGTTCAAACTGATGTGTATAAAAGAGTGTTGTTGATCCAATAAAGATATTCCTGTTTGAACTTACATACAGCCTGCCTGGTGTTTGTTCAGAGCCATCACAACTGGATTCGAACAGCACATAGCTGTAGTTTGAATCCCGGAGCATCGCATGACCGAACCATCAGATGTTGCGATCTGTCGGGAGACATAGGAGTGTCGGGAGAGTGGAACCGAGCGAGCAGGGGCTCGTTACATTGGTTGGCAGCGGTGGGATTTGCTCTCCAGTTACTGGGACACTCCAAACCACCACAGCGAATGACCAGCTATGCAGCCTGCAGGAGAGCCACGCTGAAAGACTTACTTGAGAGCCGTGGAGGAACCGGTGGGACAAAGAACAAGGCCACCCTGATCAGTGAGCTAGCCAAGATGGATCAGAGGGATGGTGATGCGGGACCCCGGTCAGTTGAAGACTTGTTTCAGCAACGAGTTCGAGAGCGGTTGGCATTATATGGTGCTAACCCATCAGAGACCGCCATACAGAATGCCATTAGAGACATCCAGCAGCAGGATGAGCGACAAGAGAGAGAACTAGAGCGGCAACATGAGCGGAGAATGGCGGAAATACGGCAATCGGGGACAACACCCAAAGATACAGCGCCTTTCCGTAAGTTGCCCTTTCGGGCATTCAAACTATTTAAGGAAGGAGAGGAGGAAATTGAAGCGTTCCTGCAGGACTTTGAGAGACTATGCCAGATACATGAAGTACTGTCCCAAGATTGGGTCGCCTTACTGGCGAGTAATTTAACTGGCCGAGCGGCGGATGCGTATCGGGCCCTGGAGGACCAGGACGCTAAAGATTATGACCGGGTAAAAGAAGCTCTGCTAGCCCGATTTGCCATTACACCCGAAGCCAGCCGGATTAAGTTTAGAGAATCCCGGAAACAAACCAACATAACATACGTGGAGTGGGCACATCGTCTGCAGCGGAACCTTAAGGGCTGGTTCCAGGGAAGCCACGCTCATACCATAGAGGACATCACCCAGCTAGTACTCTTAGAACAATTCTTTAACCACACCCCTCTGGTAGTACGGGATTGGGTGCGAGATAAGCAACCACGGACTGTACAGCAAGCGGCTACTTTGGCTGATGAATATCTGGACTCTCGAAGGTCAGGTGAAAGCGAGCGCTATCCACTATCTCGGCCAAGTTTACCAGCCTCTAACCCAGCTTCAGTACCTCAGTGGTCTGCCTCTAGACCCCCAGCCCGACCCAACCCTCCTACCGGACCTAAGTGCTATATCTGTAACCAAACCGGTCATCTGCAGCGATATTGCCCTACCCGATCCACGAGGTACCGAGAGAATGCTCATCCATCCAGACCAGCGGTTCATTGCTTCCAGAATGAGCCCAACCATCGAGATGTTCAGGAAGAGTGCGGTGAACTTTTCGAGGCTGATCCCGTCCAAGCTGCTGCCGGAGATAATCGACAGCACCATCGTCAGGCAGTATGGGTTAATGGGCAGCCGGCCCAGGGACTCCGCGATTCCGGGGCTACGATTACCCTCATCCAGCCTCACATGATTCCCCAGTCGGCCCGGACCGGTCAGACTGTTGCAGTCAGGGTAGCATGGGGCAAGGTGCTACGTTTATCCACCGCCCAAGTTCTCTTGGATTGGGGCTCAGGGGAGCGACAAGTGCGAGTGGGATTACTACGTGAGTTACCTGCGGAAGTACTTTTGGGGAACGATTTGGGGCATTTAACTTCCTCATATGCCCCAGAGGCTGCCATGGCTGTGACCACCCGACGTCAGAGCCAACTTCAAGGCAACTCCACTCCTATGGGGACCCAGGTAAGACCAAATCCTCCTACGTTACCCCAACTTGACAACCCTGTGTCCTGGGATTCTCCCTCTGACATTAGACAAGAGACTCAGAGTGACCCAACTTTAGCTGGTTATCGGGACAGGGCGGGCAAGGATCCAGGGGGGTTGGGGGAAGACAGAATAGAGTGGGAGGGGGGGTTTCTTTATCGTTACACTGAGGGAATGGGCACTGGGAAGCGACAGGGTCCCCACAAACAGCTAGTTGTACCCCAGAAATACAGACGGGAGCTATTGCGACTGGCTCACGACATCCCCTTGTCCGGACATTTAGGGATAGCCAAGACCCGGAGTCGGTTGTCTCATGCTTTCTTCTGGCCCAGGTTACATGCTGAGGTGCGAGAATACTGCCGGACCTGTGAGACTTGTCAGAAAGTAGGGAAGACAGGGGATCACCCAAAAGCCTCACTGCAACCCCTGCCGATCATTAGAGAACCCTTTAGCCGCATAGCGGTAGATATTATAGGCCCACTGGCCCGCCCCAGTGCCACTGGGAAGAAGTATATTCTTACGGTGGTGGATTACGCCACCCGCTACCCGGAGGCCATTCCCTTATCCAATATCCAGGTTGATACAGTAGCAGATGCCTTACTGCGGGTATTCACTAGGGTAGGGTTCCCCCAGGAGATATTGTCCGATCAGGGTACCCAGTTCACAGCCGAGCTGACGCAGCAGCTTTGGCGTCTCTGTGGGATTAAACCCCTCCAGAGCGCCCCCTACCACCCTCAGACTAACGGGCTGTGTGAGAGATTTAACGGGACCCTGAAGCAGCTGCTTCGGGCCTTCGTGGAAAGTAGGAAGGATTGGGAGAAATATCTTCCCCATCTACTGTTCGCCTATAGAGAGGTACCCCAAGAGTCCACTGGGTTTTCCCCATTTGAGCTGTTATATGGGCGAAGGGTTAGGGGACCCTTAGACTTAGTGAGGGCCCAGTGGGAGGGGGTAGAGGATCCGGAAGGCCTCCCCATCCTTAGTTATGTCTTGGAACTCAGGGAGCGACTGCGGGAACTTACCGATCTAGTCCATGAGAATATGCAATCGGCCCAGAGTCATCAGAAGGTTTGGTATGATCGGTCTGCGCGAAATCGCACCTTTTATATTGGACAGAAAGTCCTGATACTAAAACCCCTGAAGCAAAATAAATTACAGGCCTCCTGGCAGGGCCCCTATCAGGTGGTAAAACAGCTGTGCGATACCACCTACGTGGTTGCCAGCTGTGCAGACACAAATATTAAGAGGACATTCCACATTAATATGATGAAGGCCTATCATGAGAGGACTGAGGCAGTAGCCGCCATATGTGCTCCTGCCACCGGGGACTCTGAATATCTACCGATGCTGGAGCTTCCCGAAATCAGTAACTGTTCCGGGGGTGTGGAAGATATAAGGCTAGGAGATCCAAAGAACGAGAACAAGCCAGAGAATTACTCCAGGTCCGGCAGGAGATGTTTTCGGCACTCCCTGGGTACACTCGCATAGCTGTGCACAAGGTAGAGACCCCCGGGCAGAAGCCCCTGAGACAACCAGCCTATAGGATTCCCGGAGCAGTGCAAGAAGGGATGAGAGCGGAGATTAGGGAGATGCTCGAGTTAGGGGTGATCGAACCATCAGCAAGCCCCTGGGCTTCCCCTGTAGTATTAGTCCCAAAACGGGATGGCACGACACGATTTTGTGTGGACTATAGGCGACTGAATGACTGTACTGTGACAGATGCCTACCCTATGCCCCGAGTGGACGAATTGCTGGACAAAATAGCTCAGGGACATTATCTGACGACTATTGACTTGTGTAAGGGCTACTGGCAGATTCCCTTGGAAGCAGAAGCAATTCCAAAGTCGGCCTTCATCACCCCGTTCGACCTTTACCAGTTTCTGGTAATGCCATTCGGGATGAAGAATGCTCCAGCTACCTTCCAGCGGATGATAGATGAACTCCTCGATGGTCTGCAAGATTTTGCATGCGCATATCTTGACGACATCGCAATCTATAGCCAGACATGGGAGGAACATCTTAGACACCTGGGAATAGTGCTAGATAGGATCCGAGCCGCTGGCCTGACCCTGAAGCCAGACAAATGTAATATCGGGATGTCTGAGGTGCAATATCTGGGACATAGAGTGGGATGTGGGAAGCAGAGGCCAGAACCTGCAAAAATCGAGGCCGTCCTAAACTGGCCGGTTCCCAGAACCAAAACCCAGGTACTTGCATTTTTAGGGACAGCAGGGTACTACAGGAAGTTTGTACCCCACTATAGTGACATTGCCAAACCCCTGACGGACCTGACCAAAAAGACTCTCCCTAGACAGGTCCTGTGGTCCCCGGAGTGCGAGACAGCGTTTCATCAGTTAAAAACCGCCCTAACGCAAGCTCCCATACTGGCGGCACCCGATCCTAACAAACGCTTTGTCATTCATACAGACGCTTCCATGTTCGGACTGGGAGCCGTACTAAGTCAAGTTGGCGATGACGGGAAAGAGCACCCGGTGGCGTATCTCAGCCGCAAGTTGTTACCCCGTGAAGTTGGATATGCTGCTGTGGAAAAAGAGTGTCTGGCCTTAGTCTGGGCTTTAAAGAAATTGCAGCCCTACGTGTATGGACGCTCTTTTACCGTCATGACAGACCACAATCCATTGATATGGCTTAACCGGGTGGCGGGAGAGAACGGCCGATTACTAAGGTGGAGCCTGGCTTTGCAACCGTACAATTTCACCATACAATATCGGCCAGGGCCCCAAAACGGGAATGCGGATGGGTTATCTCGACAGACGGACCTGGAACCTTAAGACTACTTCTCTTTTCCAACATCCTCGAGTTGACCCGTTCAGGGTCCCACTGTGGCTGTTGGACTGTTTCCCAGGAGGGAGAATTGTCATGAACCTTGAAACACTGATGTATTTCTCCCTTGATTCTATTACACAGTGGGGGGTCTTCTGCAATGTCTTAAGGCTAACCCCCTCCAGACGTCTCTGTGGTCTGGAAGGAATGCATTGTTCTGTGTCTGACCGTTTGTTTATGTACTTTAATTACCTCCTGGGGCTTCTCTGTGTCATTACACCTTATCAGTCCTCCTATTCAAGCTATCGGACCAATCCCTGCTGACCCTGTTTCAAGTCCTAATTTGCATGGAAGAGGACCTAATTGAAAGCTACAGTCTACTTTACAATTGACCAATAGGAAAGTGGTTGTTGGGGGCGGGGTGTTCAAACTGATGTGTATAAAAGAGTGTTGTTGATCCAATAAAGATATTCCTGTTTGAACTTACATACAGCCTGCCTGGTGTTTGTTCAGAGCCATCACAACTGGATTCGAACAGCACATAGCTGTAGTTTGAATCCCGGAGCATCGCATGACCGAACCATCAGATGTTGCGATCTGTCGGGAGACATAGGAGTGTCGGGAGAGTGGAACCGAGCGAGCAGGGGCTCGTTACAAACCTCAACACTTTAGCGGCCTGGGACACCTTTGGGTGCCCCAAGGAGAGTAGTAATGGAGTGCACATAGCATGCCGCAACGAACAGTGGGTGTAGCCAAATTGCTCTTGCTGATATCATCGCCCTGCCCCCCCAGTGATGCCAAACCTGTCCCCAGACAGGCGCTTCCGCAGCTCCCAGATGGCAACAGATTTGTGTGTGACTATCTTGGTTACTTGGGGAGCCACAGCCTGGTCTGAATAATGTGTCTGGGTTTCAGTCTGCCTGAAACCCGGACACATGATTCAAAGCCCAGACTGTCCGTAAGAATCCCGGATAGGTGGCAAAGCTAGACTCGGTGGGGTGCAGGGACCGGTATATTTATAACATGTTACACCCTGAATATGGGTGTAACATGTTACAAAAGCTGAACTTGCTTTAAAGCGGGACTGTACTGAAAACATTTTTTTTTAAAAGCCAGCAGCTACAAATACTGCAGCTGCTGACTTTTAAAAAATGGACACTTACCTGTTCCAGGGTCCAGCGGTGTCGGCAGCAGAGGCCGATCGATCGCTCTGCTCTCTGCTGTAGCCGGCGCCATTCTCGGTGAGGGAATCGGGAAGTGGCTTCACTTCCCGATTCCCTACTGCGCATGCGCATAATGAGAATCTTCAGCGCTGTCTGCCGGGACACGTGTGTGTCCCGGCAGACAGCGCGCCGGGACAGGAAGCTGCGTAAACTCCCGTGGGAGTTTATGCCGGAAGTGGGTGCAGATAACTGTCTTTGACAGGTATCTGCACCCCCCTCCCCTCTGAAAGGTGCCAAATGTGACACCGGAGGGGGGGAGGGTTCCGAAAAGCGGGAGCACTTTAGGGTGGAATCCCGCTTTAAGAACCACTTCTCTAGAGGCAGAGAACTGCATCAATGTAGTATGCAGTCTAACTGTAATGATTGCTAGGAAATGATACACAAAAATACTGTTTTTGGATGATTACCTAAAACCCAGCTCTGAATTGTTAATCAGCATGTCAAACTCTTAGGCCCCTTTCGCTTTGCGGCGCTTTGCGGCGCTTTGCGGGGGGTTTAAACCCTTTTTCGTCCGCTAGCGGGGGTTAAAACCGCACCTCTAGCGGCCGAATACCGCTGCTAAAACGATGGTAAAGCAGCGCTAAATATAGCGCTGCTTTACCGCCGATGCCGCTCCCGCCCCAGTGTGAAAGGGGCCTAACTATTTCATTTGCAAACAAACATTGTTTTTAATTGTTTATTTAACTTACTTGGCTTTTCCTGTTTAATGAGATCAGAATCTATGTGTTTTTCATACATTTCAAAAGCCTGGTTTATGTTTCCATTTGGCTGATTATCTTCTGCTTCGGATTCCTTGGTTACTTTATCCTCAAAAGTCAGTTTGGTGCCTCCGTTCGTTTGATTTTCATTTTGATTGACATTATCGAAGGCTGTTGAACACTCTTCTAGTTTCTCTTCTGACGTGTAAAGCTGCTCCAGGACAGCTTGAGCTATTGGTATCATCATGGCAGTGGTGGCTGTATTACTGATCCACATGGACAAGAAGGCTGTAACCACCATGAACCCCAGAAGCAACCTGGAAACAAAATATGTTTTTTTTTTAATGTTTTATCATATTTTCAGTTTGTAGTAAATTAACTTTTCAGAATACAACATTATATAAAATTATCCAAAAAAATACTTTTTTAAGCCTGTGTTGACTGCTGTTAAAACAAGATATTTCTATTCGTCGTAAAAGTCCCTTTCTTGGAGTTCATTGAGTTACATGAAGTCTTGTACTGTCAGGTTGTACTGTTGTCTACAGGAGTAAAGGATCCATGTTTTTTTTTTCTCATTCAACAGCAGTCCACTCAACTGAGGGGTGGGCAACCGCAAACAAAACACTAATGCCCTGTACACACGACCGTTTTTCTCGTCGGAAAATAAACTCTAAAGGTTTTTCCGACGGAGTTACGACGGAATTCCGCTGAAACTGTCTTGCGTACACACGATCACACCAAAGTCCGACCGTCAAGAATGCGGTGACGTACAACACGTACGACGGGACTAGAAAAAGGAAGTTGAATAGCCAGTAGCCAATAGCTTCCGTCTCATACTTGCTTCAGAGCATGTGTCGTTTTTGGTCCGTCAGAACAGCATACAGACGAGCGGTTTTCCCGATAGGAATTGGTTCTGTCGGAAATATTTAGAACATGTTCCATTTCTAGGTCCGTCCAAATTTTCGGAAAAAAAAGTCCGATGAGGCATACACATGATCAGAATATATGATGAAAAGCTTCCATCTGACTTTCTCTGTCGGACATTCCGCTCGTGTGTACGCGGCATAACAAGCCCACAAAAAAACAACAGAACAAGGGAACTTCCTGCTATTCAAGAACCGCCTGAAGGACCTTATGACCAAAGCTGGCCTCATATGAACATCCACCTTGCAAAACTTGGAGAACAGATAAACAAAAGACCAGGTGGCAATCACAGATCTAGTGGAGTGTGCCTAATCAAAAGACTTGAAGGATGATCCATCTGAGCTACTGAGGAATGGTGGAAAGAGAAGCTTGATCATCCTATGGGGACCATCAGGAATGACAAAGAGAGAGTCAGTCTTTCTGAATAAAGAAGAAGAGGTTATGAGGTAAACTGTCACAGCACAAATTGTATCCAGGCAATGGAGGGAAATCCATTCTAAAGCTAGAAAGAGAAACATTAGAGGGGAAAGGCCAAAACTAAATTAGATATTAAAATCCTTTTAACACCACCTTGTCCTTGTACATAAGAACAGAGTTCTTTACACTAGTCGAACTAGGCAGCAGCCTGGGGCGCACTGCCACCTAAGGCGCAGCCATTGCCTGTCACCTCCTCATCTCCGGTGGATGTCACCTCTGGAGCCGCTGTTCCTGTGTGGCCAGTCTGCAGGAGTGTACCAGAGGAGGAGAGGGAATGTCCGCTACGGGGGATCGTGCAGGGGCGTGGGGAGGGGACTATCATATGCGGTACACTAACAGATCCCTCCTCTGGCTCCCCCAGCTGCAGAGCTGTTCAGCTGGTTAGGGCTCTGATTGATGCAGAGGAGCTGGCACGCCTCAATCATTGTCACTGGTCGGGACTCATGAGAGGGCATGGCCAGCCAAGGGGTGATCCAGCCTATCACCGGGGGGGGGCTTTGGTGCGGATGATTGCGCCGTCCTTCTGAGGCAGAGGGCGACATGGAGGTAAAAAAAAAAAAAGTCTCCAAAAATGCTGTTTTTTTTTTTGTTTGTTGTTTTTTTATGCAGCCACTGGACTATGAGAAGTTGTGTTGAAAACTGCTCTGCCCAATTTCTCACAGTGAGGACAGTGCTGCGTGAATACCATTTTGATTTTTGTCAGCTTTTTTACTTCTATCTTTAGACTTTTAGATAGACATAAAAAGGTGCCGTTAGCTGATAAGGATTAAGGTGGCGTCACTCTTCCTTCTGCTGTCACCCAGTCCTCTGCCCTGCTGTCACCCAGTCCTCTGCTGTCACCTAGTCCCCTGCACTGTTGTCGCCCAGTCTTCTGCTCTGACCCAGTCCCCAGTCCTCTGCTCTGCTGATGCCCAGTCCTCTGCTGTCACCCAGTCCTCTGCCCTGCTGTCACCCAGTCCTCTGCTGTCACCCAGTCCTCTGCTGTCATCTTTTTGCCGCGGCATGCTTTACGCCTCATTTTTGTTTATCTTGCTTTGTTGCATAGACATGCCCATAATGAATGAATGCCCCACCCCTAATTAAGGTAATGCCCCACCTACAATGGCTTTCTGGATGCACATAAAAGAAAGTGTCCCTAAATTTATTTTTTTTTAATGTTGGCAACTATTTTGTGTCCGACAGTTCAATGTGGGCGCAACAAACATCACAGGGGGGTATAGACAGGGCTGGTGCTAGATTATTTTGTGCCCTTTTTACCATATAGAGGTATAGAAATTATATTTTAGAGGTATAGAAGTTTTATTATTGAGAGAGGGGGGTGGTGCAAGTAGCTGGTGTTGCCTAGGGCGCAAATTAGTCTAGCACTGGCCCTGAGGAAAGGTGTAGATCAGAATGTTGTAATCCCATGAAGCTACCAGTGCACCCACTGCTGCTGCTAGATCCCTTTACCTGTAAACCAATCTGTTCACTTTTCTGTTGACCCTGGAGGTCAGGGATGTAAATGGCAGACAAGGCTGGAAAGCGAAGCTGCCTTGGCATCGTCCAATTAAATCTGGATCAGATGATCCTCCAGTCGGGAGGTCCAGTGATAAAGGTCTGGTACCTTTTTTTGTTTAGGCTTCCCCTTAACACCTGTACCAAATCCTCATGTAGGCTAAGGATATGTATAGATGAAGAGAATCCCCAGCCACTTTGCTTACAAACAGTACAAAAGCAGCTGGGAAATGTAATTTACTGGCAATTTAACCCCTTTTCCCCTTTACCTCCATATGTCATATGTCAGGACAGCGGGGGGGGGGGGGGGGGGGGGGGGGGGGGGGGGGGGGGGGGGGGGGTTACACACTCCACAAGCAGACTGTCAACTTTGTGATGGAAGTGATCTAGTGGCTGTACAGCTGCCCAGTTGTTTTTTGTGACCCCCTGGAAGTCTGCCTCCCAGCATGATCCCCCTTGCCATGCTTCCTGAGCTCTGCTTTCCCACCTGTGGGCCCTGGACCCACATAAAGAGTGCCACCAGGTATCTGTAAAGAACCCAGAAATTATGTGTATAATGTCACTTCCAGTTTCTGTGGTCACTTTCCCTGGCTGCAACAGCCAGGGTAGAAGCTAGTGGACCATGATCTGTGCTCCATTTATTTCAATGGAAGACAGGTGAGACATCAAAGTTTTAAAACGCCCCTGATATGACTCAAAGAGCCTGTCACAAAGAAATTATATCACATAGGGGATTTTGTCTAACGTTTTAGTGAAAACATTTGTCAAAAATAAAATTACTAAGAACCCCCTAAAAAAAATTGGAGCTCTCCCCACCCCCACACATGTGCACAAACCTTCACGGCAGATATAGGGCATGCTATTTAAAGGAATTTCGATTTATTTATTTTTTTTAAGTTTCACTTTAAGTTTTATTAAAATAAGCTGATCCCTGCTGAATGGAATATTTCCATTTTTGCATTTGTATAATATTCAGCTTAAATTAATTTTAAAGATTTGGCTCCATTTGACTTCTATTGGGTTCAGATTTACATTGTAATTTTGGTGTGGTTCATCAAACATCTGGCATCTTGAACCCAGGTACATTTAGATCATTACTAGCTAGCATAGGGGCCAGTACCTTGGTGAATACCAGAGATGCAGAGGACAGGTCAAATGGCAGGATCACAAACTGAAAGTATAGGTGACCCACAGCAAAGTCAAATGTTAACCGATGAGCTTGAAAAATAGGGACATACAAGTATCTGTTCTTGATGTCCACAGATGCCAGAAAATCTTCCCGATGAAGGGAGGCTATGACAGATTTGGTGGATTCCATGTGAATTTCTGTGCCTAAATGACGACATTTAGGGCCTTGAGATCCAGTGAAACTCTAGCTTGCAGCTCTTGAAAACTAATACCTGCACCCAAGCACCTTAGATGCAAGCTAGTGTTCGCAAAGGCTAATAGATTTCCTCCTACTTTAAAAAGTGGGGCGCCTCCTCATGCCAATGATTTTTCTTAGCGTATGAAAGACTGGAACTTCCAAGATTTGTAGACTGACTGGGTGCCAAACTTGGAGGTTGAGGCCACAGACCAATCAGCTAAGATTCGACCGATTAAGGTCATAGTCAAGAAAGGTTGAAGTGCAGGGCCTGTTAAAGAGACCAAGGCTCTAAAAAGGGTCCCCAGTCACTTATTAATGGGGTCCTTAGAGATAGGTGCATCCTCCACTGTGATAGCGGATGGTTTATTAGGACAGGATACTGCTGGATCCAAAAAGGGGGCAGTCAAGTTTTTAATAATAATAATAACACACACAACCTTGCTTCTGAACCTATACAGGCATTCATAGATGTAACTCACAGGGCTGGCTTGACTCCAACAAAGAGCAACACCCTTAGGGCAATCCGTTTATGTAAATTCCATTTCTCTACTGATATGGCCACCAGCAGCCCACCGATGAAAAGCATGTTGGTATCTTTCAGATACTGGCTGCAAGCCTGAAATGAAAAGGACCATAGAGATATTAAAAACATGGTGAAACCTGCAGAATTAGAATTAACTTCCTATATGTGCTTTGTACTGATCCTTCTTGCTCCCTTTAAATTACGTAATGTTTATTTTCCTTATTTCCATCTAATTGTCCTCTCTGAATGGAGAAGTGAAGCTTGTGTATTTTGTATGTTGTAAAATTGAAATAAAAACTTAATGGAAACAACTAACTTTAAAATTAAACTCTGGTTTTAAAAAAAACAAATTTTTTTAAAGTATGCATTGCTTACTCAAGAAAGTGCCTTATGTTGATTTCTGCCTCCTCCAAATCCCACAATTCCTTTTTTTTTCTTTTTTGAGCCTTGGTCCCCCATATCCAGGTATGTTTGTGTAGTGATCTGGAAATAACCTGGGTCTCCCTTACCTGTAGAGAGGCTGCCAGCTTAGGTACCAGTTCCAGGGCACACTGACAAACTTCAGACTCAGTCTAGGGATGTCATTTTGAATTTTTTAGCAGTATTTGAACACAGGTGGGTAGAGGGATGAGGGTCCAGGATACTCCAAAAACACATTCAGGTATAGGAGGACAAACTCCTAGAAAAGTCCTGTTTTAGTGACAGTCTCAGGGCCCTTCAGTAGCAGCCTTAAGTATTTCTGGAAGTAAAGGGGACAGCCAGCTAATCTGAGACTCTGTATGAGCAGTCACAGACAGTCCTTGTAGTAAACCTCTGGCATCTAACTCTTGAAGTACTGTTAAACCTGGAGCTTTAGGAGAAAGGTCCTACTCAAAATGGCATGAGACAGCTCCCCAACCAGTTTCCCTGTGACATTCTTCAGTAAAAGTGTTCCCTCCTCAGCCCGTCTTCCAGTAAGTCTCTCTAAGTCCAGGTTCCCCCAAGAACCTCAGCCAAGCACATGCTGAGGCCTAACAACAACAGCTCTTGTGTAACATACAGGCTGCCTCCCAGGGGAGACCCCAGGAGAGAGAGCTATGATCAGACCATGACAAACATTTATCTTCTCCCCCGCCACACCTTCTGGGCCTCCCTCCCAGGGATTGGCTAAGATCAGATAAATATCCATAACCCATAACCTACTCTATTTTTAAAAGCTTCTTCCAGATGCAAGCAGTAGTAATTAACCACAGGCTTAGGGACAGACATAACCAGACCTGAAGATTAAATTGATGCTCATATGAGTACATCTGAGCAGAGCCAAAAAATAAATTTAGCCAGTCTAGGGCAGGGTGCTACATTTGTATATACAGTACCTGGATACAGGGGACCAAAGCTTAAATCTGTACATGCTTTTATGTTGAATTCAGGGTTCAAAGCATATGTGATATCATTTGAAAATGAGGTATGTTTTCCAACATTGATTGTTCAAATATTATGCAATATGGTGCAATATATATACCTACAATGGGATAACTATATTTGTGTTTTTTTTTTTCAAAGGCATGTTTTAAGATGCATACTTATCCTTGATAAAGTGTACGCTATTCCTGGAAACACATTGTATAGACAATCCAATGATCTATGAATTAGTAGTCCTTTTTTTGAGATGATGTAATGTATTTACATTATGATTGGACCCTTTCTCTATTTTTTGATGACACTAGTGTGGTTAATACTTTCAGACTGGATGAGAGAGCCAGGAGTAATGTCACTATACAGTAAAATAATGCTTTATACCGCTGTTGAGTCCATGATACCCATCATAGGGAATAGCACAACTGGAAAAGAAAGCAATTTATACATCTCCCAGGCTCCTCTCATATACATATTCAGAGGTCTCTGAGACATGATCCAGTTCGGATCTTAGTCCTCCTCCGCTCCAGGCTAATTTAAGCTCCCACCTGAGCAGACATGATCCAGTTCGGATCTTAGTCCTCCTCTCCAGGCTAATTTAAGCTCACCTGAGCAAACAGCCTTTGCTCTCTGCCTGGGACACACAAACAGGGATGCTTTGTGAGGAGCCAAAAGGTTGGTAAAACCCTTTAAAAACTCTTTACAGAAACTGACAAGCGGTAGGCTTGCTCAGCCTGATAGTTAGAGACGGTGTATGGTATAGTTAGAGCCGAGACACGGCTAGGACTTTTGTTTTGTTTATTTCTGTTTTGATATGTTTTCTGGAAGACTGTGCAGCACCTGTGTATGGACTTGTATTTAAATCAAATAAACCCAGCACTGTTTTCACTACCTCAAGTGGATTTGGTATCTGTGCCTTACTAAACAGCTCATCCCAGGGAGCTTTGTACCTGCTACCTGTCCCCCAGGTTACATATGGTGGATTTCAGCGGGCAGCTGTAGTAAGTTACTACTTAAAAGGCCAGTACCTAGAGTAACTAAACATGGAGGAAATCCTAAAACAGTTGATGATATCCAACGCTGCGCAACAGCAAACAAACGCTGCACTGCAGAAAACAAACGCTGCACTTCAAGCTGCACAACAGCAAGCAACCGCTGAACAGCAGAAAACAAATGCTGCACAACAGCAAGCAAACGCTGCACAGCAGAAAACAAACGCTGCACAACAGCAAGCTAATGCTGCATTCCACGCTGAACAGCAGAACACAAACGCTGCACTCCACGCGGCACAACAGCAAGCTAATGCTGCAATCCACGCTGAACAGCAGAAAACAAACGCTGCACTCCACGCGGCACAACAGCAAGCAAGCGCTGTACAACAGCAAGCTAATGCTATCGCACAGGAACAAACGCAGAGGCTGTTTGAACAGCTAGCCACTGATGCAAAAGCAGATAGGAAAACCTTGTCTGAGGTTGTGGAGACAATAGCACAGTGGTCACCTGCTAACGTTGATAATGTTGGAGACAAGCCCTCAGCCATCCATGTGGCTCGCTTTTTGTCTAAGATGACTACAGATGATGATCCAGAGGCCTTTCTGCTAACGTTTGAACGGACCGCTGAGAGGGAAGGTTGGCCTAAAACCCAGTGGGCAGGACTGGTCGCCCCGTTGCTTACTGGGGAATCGCAGAAGGCCTACTATGATTTGGAGTCAGCAGAAGCAGCAGACTATGAAAAGGTCAAACAGGAAATACTGGCACGACTTGGTGTCACTTTGGCAGTTCGAGCACAGCGGGTCCACAGCTGGTCCTTCCAAGACGAGAAGCCTCCAAGATCGCAGATGTTCGACCTAATTCACCTGGTGAGGAAATGGCTACAGCCGGAGTCCCTGTCTGGGCCACAAATAGTGGAGCGTGTGGTCATGGACCAGTTTCTGAGGTCACTACCCATTTCCCTGCAGGAGTGGGTGAGTCAAGGAGACCCCAATTCGGCAAACCACCTGGTGGAACTTGTTGAAAGGTATTTTGCTGCAAAGAACCTGGTCACCACCCCTACAGCCGCACGGACTTTCCGCCCAAAGCCACGGTCTCCCCAGGCAACCGGTAAGACTGTTCCAGGGGAAGTGGGTGGTAAGCATGGCAAGGAAATAGGGGGGAGGATTTTTGGTGCCAGGACTGAAGCTTGGCATCCCAAACAAGGGAAGCCAGTGCCTGTCAGCAAACCAAACTGGGGAAACGTCAGGTGTTTTCGTTGCCAAGAAATGGGACATGTTGCGGCAAATTGTCCATTGACAGATGAACCAATGCAGTGTGATTTATCTATTAGAAGGCAGTCTATGTTTGCAGCGGTTTCATGTACTGCAACCCCAAATATGAGAAAACCAATGTGCCAAATGACTGTGAATGATAAGCCTATTACAGCCTTGCTGGACTCTGGAAGTCTAGTGACTTTGGTTACAGCTGAAATGATTGAACCTGTGAATTATCATGCAAAAAATATTGCTGTGATCTGTATACATGGGAATACCCGGGAGTATCCTGTAACCACTGTTCAGTTTAAAACTGGTTTAGGTACGGTGACCCATCCGGTTGGACTTGTTCCCCCCTTAGTGCATGAGGCCATCATTGGTAGGGACTTCCCTAAGTTTTGGGAACTGTGGGATCATCCTAACTCGGTCGCAGTACCTGACTCAGTCGCAGAGCCAGAATTTCTGGCCACTACTGACAATGTGGGTTCAGGGGACTCTTCTCAGGGCTCCCCGGCTTTTCCTCTATCGGTTATGGCAGGAGAGCTGGAGGACCCTGAGGAGGTCCCCACTACCAGTAGAGCCGGACAGCCGTCTGCTGACACCGAGCCTATGTTAGAGTTTGATGACCTTAATGTGCATAAGGAAAATTTTGGTACTGAGCAGAGAAAAGACCATACCCTTTCCAGGGCCTGGGAAAATGTAATAGTGATTAATGATGTACCTGTCGAACCCAGGGACAGGCCCTGTTTTCCTTATTTCAGCAGCAATGAGGATTTACTGTATCGTGTATGTAAAATGAATGATGAAGTGGTTGAGCAGTTGGTGGTCCCTAAGCCATACAGACGGCTGGTGTTAGAACTTGCCCATGGGCACTTGCTAGGAGGCCATTTAGGGGTTGAAAAAACTACTGAAAGGGTGTTGCGCAGGTTTTACTGGCCCGGGATACAGAAAGATGTTAAGAATTACTGTCAATCCTGTCCTGTGTGTCAGATGTCAGCCCCACTATCCCATTTCCGAAGTCCTTTAGTGCCCTTGCCTATCATTGAAGTGCCCTTTGAGAGGATTGCCATGGACCTTGTGGGCCCACTTCCCAAGTCTGCCCGGGGTCATCAGCATATCCTCGTAATCATGGATTATGCTACCCGTTACCCTGAAGCAGTTCCCTTACGTGCCGCGTCTGCTAAAAACATTGCCAAAGAACTGTTTATGGTGTTCAGTCGGGTTGGCATCCCGAAAGAAATCCTTACAGACCAGGGCACCCCGTTTATGTCGCGAATAACTAGGGAGCTCTGCAAGTTATTTAAAGTGACGCAGCTGCGAACCTCAGTGTATCATCCTCAAACGGATGGCTTAGTGGAACGCTTCAATAAGACGTTAAAAAGCATGTTAAAAAAGGTTGTGGACAAGGATGGGAAAAACTGGGACTTCCTGATACCATACTTGATGTTTGCCATCAGGGAGGTTCCCCAGTCCTCTACGGGGTACTCCCCATTTGAGTTGCTTTATGGGAGACACCCTCGGGGACTCTTAGACATAGCCAAAGAAACTTGGGAGGGAGAACAAACACCCCATAAAAGTGTCATTGAGCATATTGCCCAAATGCAGGAGAGGATTGCAGCAATCATGCCAGTGGTAAAAGAACACTTACTGCAGGCCCAGGCAGCCCAACAGAGAATATACAACAGGGGGGCCCAACTCCGTGTTTTCTCACCTGGTGACAGGGTCCTGGTGTTAGTTCCCACTGTTGAGAGCAAGTTCCTGGCTAAGTGGCAGGGTCCCTTTGAAGTAATTGAGAGAGTTGGGGAGGTCAACTACAAGGTTTATCAACCAGGAAAAAGGAAGCCTGAACAGGTTTACCATATAAACCTGTTAAAACCCTGGAAGGATAGAATGGCGTTAACTGCGAGGCCTCTCCCAGTAACGCCTACGGGTACTGAGTCCCCTCTCATCCCTGAGGTCACGATTCCAGACACCCTCTCATATTCCCAAAAACAGGACACTAGAGAATTCCTGATAAGGAATAGAGAGAAGTTTTCAGAGTTACCTGGCACGACTTCAGCAGTTCAGCATGATATTGTTACTGAACCTGGGGTACGTGTCAAGCTCAAACCTTACCGAATTCCTGAAGCGAGGAGAAAGGACATCAGCAAGGAAGTTAAAAAAATGTTGGAGCTGGATGTCATTGAGGAATCCAATAGTGACTGGTCTAGCCCCATCGTGTTAGTCCCAAAACCGGATGGCACGTGGAGGTTCTGTAACGACTTCAGGAAACTTAATGCGGTGACAAAGTTTGACACATACCCAATGCCCAGAGTAGACGAACTTATAGACCGACTTGGCAAGGCTCGCTATCTTACCACTTTGGACTTGACAAAAGGGTATTGGCAAATACCCCTAACTGGTAGCGCCAAAGAGAAGACTGCGTTTGTGACCCCAGACGGTTCCTTTCAATATAAAAAAATGCCTTTTGGGTTGCAAAATGCCCCCGCGACATTTCAGAGGGCCATGGACAGGACCCTAAAACCCCACCGACGATATGCAGCAGCCTATCTAGATGACATAGTGGTACATAGTACTGATTGGGAGTCTCACTTGCCTCGTGTCCAGGCTGTTCTTGATTCCCTCTTCAAAGAAGGTTTTACGGCAAATCCAAAAAAATGTGCCATTGGTCTAGAGGAAGCCAAGTATTTGGGCTACACTATTGGCCGTGGTGTCATAAAACCACAAGTGAGTAAAATAGCAGCCATCCAGGAATGGGCACGCCCTGCAAACAAAAAGCAGGTCAGGGCCTTTCTTGGTATTGCAGGGTATTATAGAAGATTTATCCCAAATTTTGCAACTATAGCTGCCCCTCTGACAGACCTTACGAAAGGGAAAGACTCTGTAATGGTGAAATGGTCCCCAGTAGCAGAGGAGTCTTTCCAGGTCCTGAAGAAGGCTCTGTGTGCACAGCCAATACTGTACTCTCCCGATTTCTCCAGAGAGTTTTTGGTTCAGACGGATGCGTCTGATGTTGGTATCGGGGCGGTACTGTCACAGGTATACAATGGGGAAGAACACCCTGTCGTGTACCTAAGCAGAAAGCTCAATGACCATGAGAAAAAGTATGCGGTCATTGAAAAAGAATGTTTAGCCATAAAATGGGCCGTGGACGCACTCAGATACTATTTGTTAGGGCGCCAGTTTGACTTAATAACTGACCATGCTCCCCTGAAATGGATGGCCCAAAAGAAGGAGACTAATAGACGAGTGAACCGGTGGTTTTTGGCTCTACAGGATTACTCCTTCACCGTAAAACACAGGCCAGGTGTGGAGATGGGGAATGTAGATGCCCTGTCCCGTGTTCAATCCTGTTGGGCCACAGGTGTTCCAACCCTGGGGTTGAAACAAGGGGGGAGGATATGTAGCAGAGCGTCCCAGAGAGAGCCAGGAGAAGTCCTGTTCGGGGTTTATACATCTCCCAGGCTCCTCTCATATACATTCAGAGGTCTCTGAGACATGATCCAGTTCGGATCTTAGTCCTCCTCTCCAGGCTAATTTAAGCTCACCTGAGCAAACAGCCTTTGCTCTCTGCCTGGGACACACAAACAGGGATGGTTTGTGAGGAGCCAAAAGGTTGGTAAAACCCTTTAAAAACTCTTTACAGAAACTGACAAGCAGTAGGCTTGCTCAACCTGATAGTTAGAGACGGTGTATGGTATAGTTAGAGCCGAGACACGGCTAGGACTTTTGTTTTGTTTTTATTTCTGTTTTGATATGTTTTCTGGAAGACTGTGCAGCACCTGTGTATGGACTTGTATTTAAATCAAATAAACCCAGCACTGTTTTCACTACCTCAAGTGGATTTGGTATCTGTGCCTTACTAAACAGCTCATCCCAGGGAGCTTTGTACCTGCTACCTGTCCCCCAGGTTACACCGCGTACACACGACCGGACTTTCCAGCACACTAGGTTCGACGGTCTTCCCGACGGACTTTCGGCGGAGTTCCGACGGACATTCGGAAACAAACGGACTTGGCCACATACGAACGGACTAAGTCCGGTCGAAAGTCTGTTCGTTCGAACGTGGTGACATAAACGGGACAAAAAAATAGCCAGTAGCCAATAGCTGCCCTTGCGTCGTATTTGGTCCATCGGACCAGCACACAGACGAACGGTCGTGTGTACGCAGCATAATGCTTACACCTGGACTGGCCGCTTGGTATGACAGGTTCTTTGTTTTTTTCCACGACTCTGAGAACTGCTTTGGCCCCATTAACCTACAATTAGATGCTGCAAACACCTATGAGCTCAGTTAGTAGTACAACGGTATTAGCATATATATCGATATGTAGTAGTAGATTAAATAAGTATATTATCACCAAGCAAAATAAATGGCAGGCAAAGGAGTCTGAATCCAATAAACTAACTGATGTTAACAACAGGCTATAATATGGAAGTTAATCTGGATCACTGTGGTACTAAGCAATACTACCCTAATATCAGCAGCACTGGTAAAGAGCAGCATAAACAGTGAACCATATGAACAATGAACTGCAGAAACAGTAAGGAAAAGTCTCACAGTGACCACAATGCAATAAATCACAGGTGTATCAGAGTGCACTCTGTATGTATCTACCTGAGTGTAGGTATATTTCCTGAAAGGAATACCTTGATTATACAGTATCTGGCACCTGACTTGCAAACCTTAGCCGGCTAATGGTGGGCCCAATCTGTACAGTGGTGTACTTTAATCACTGTCCCTTTAAGGCAGAATGCAGTGATCAATTTGGAGCTATCGGGAAAGAGGCAGTCTCCTCTGGAAATGAACTGCTAAACAGTGGTGCGTTAATAATAGTCGCAACCACTCACAAGTCCTGGCACCTAGCAAACCCTTTCCTGTACACTCTTCTTACTTTGGTCCTCAAGTACCTTATCCTAAGCATCTCAGTCCGTACAGTCTTGTCCTCAAAGCTCAGTCCTAACACTCCAGTCCTCTTAGGTTTGATTCCCAGCACTAAGGTTCTCAGTAGCTGTTTCTGGTCTCTGCACCCACAGAAACATGTCTGTACCACTCTCCGCACTGCAATAATAATCTTCGTCTCAAAGTCTGGAAAACCTTCTGTGTCCCTTTGGCATTGCTCTAAAGGGGTTGTGTTATGGTGGTCTCCCAGGAAGAGAGCTAGAAGAGACTGGTCTACTAAAAGACAAGAAATACATTACCTTGAGGAAGCATTTGCAGATCACCATTGCCAGCTCCAAGCAGCTGGGGTACATGCCTCACATCTGTTGCTGATTGTCCCAGGCCATAATCCCCACCATTGTTTTTTTATAACTATGCTCATTAGCCACCACTACAGCACCAGCCTTCCCCCACCTTGCATGAAAAACTGCCCTGAGCCCTCCTGCACCTCTTTTGACTGGTGTCATTTGATTCTTAGGCGTATTGACATGCCATAGTTTAGCTGGAAATTAAGACATTTTGAGTCCCCTTGATCTGAAATTGCATTATCTTAAAGGGATGATAACAATATCTATACATGTTTCATAAATTCTGATGTAATAAAACTATGTTAATAAGAAGCATCTAGCTGACTGTATCAATACATCATGATTAACCTAACACTAAACATGACCAGGCTAGGTCGGACTGTAGAGGCAACACTGGACGATAATGCAATTAAAGGATATATTTTATAGATACAAAATACGATGCAAGAAGAACGTACCACAATGAGAATTAAAATCGTGCACAGTGAGTTAAAATGTCATCTCATTGTGTTATGTTCTTCTTGTATTTTGTATCAATAAAATATATTTTTTAATTGCATTATCGTCCAGTGTTGCCTCTAAAGTCAGACTTAGGGCTCTTTTACCCGTTTTCCTCCCCTTTGTTTTTATATACAGTAGGCAGATTAGACATATTCCATCTTCTTGAAGTGATATAACCATCTGATATATATCCTATTTAGGTTCATTCAAAAGGTAGTTCCAGTTTACACAATAATATATTGGTTAGCAGACTGTAACCTGTTTGAAGATATGGATGCATTTAGAAAGCTGTATCTGAGGGAGTGAATGAAATGATCATAAACATACCAAACCAATCATCAAAATACCAACCAAACCCCTCTTTTCAGGCCCCCCAAGACCTCCTGCTCTCTAGCTCTCTTATTACCTGCTCCCATGCTTGCCTCTGGGACTTCTGCCTCTAACTAAAAGTGAACTTTTACTTTCTCCACCAGCTCACCCCCCCCCCCCCCCCCCAACAGTTATTACCTTTTTGTATTACTTGACCCTTCCTTTTAGATTGTACGCTTTAACCACTTCAGCCCCAGAAGGATTTACCCCCTTAATGACCAGGTAATTTTTTGAAATACAGCACTGCATCATTTTAACTGACAATTGCGCCGTGTGACGTTGTACCCAAACAAAATTTATGTCCTTTTTTTCCACAAATCAAGCTTTCGTTTGGTGGCATTTGAGCACCTCTGCGGTCTTTATTTTATGTGCTATAAACAAAAAAATACATTTTTGAAAAATAAAAACAATATTTTTTACTTTTTGCTATAATACATATAAAAAAAATAGAAAAAAAATGTATTTATCAGTTTAGGCCAATATGTATTCTGCTACATATTTTTGGTAAAAAATAAATAAAAATCACAATAAGCGTATCTTGATTGGTATAGCATCTACAAAAAAGGAGAAAGATTTGGGGACTTTTTTATTTTTATTGTTTTTACTAGTAATGGCGGGGATCATCGATTTTTAGCGAAACTGGGACATTGCGGCAGACAAATCTGACCCTAAGTGACACTTTTTGGTGACCAGTGACACCAATACAGTGATCAGTGCTATAAAAATGCACTGATTACTGTATAAATGGAACTGGCAGGGAAGGGGTTAACACTAGGGGACAATGTTTCCTAGGGATGTGTTTCGAACTGTATGGGGTACGGACTGACTGGGAGTAGAGAGAGGAACAGAGAGAGGAACAGCTGATCTCTCTCTCCTCCCCTGTCAGAACGGGGATCTGCCCGCAGTACCACATGCACAAACCGAGTGGCCTTGCTGCATTATATATGCAGAAGCTGGTCGGCAAGTGGTTAATGAGCAAGGCCTTCTGGTTGCTCCTGTATCGAATCAAATAATATTGTAACTGTACCGTCTGCCTACATTTTGTAAAGTGCTGCGCAAACTGTTGGCACTATATAAATCCTTTATAATAGTGTAATAACGATGTTTACACTGTTACAATGTTTTTTTTTTTTTTTTTTTAAACTTACAATTCTGACTTTGAATCTCATAATTCTGACTTTTAATCTCATAATTCTGACTTTCAAACTCAGAATTCTAACTTTCAAACTCAGAATTCTGTAAAAAAAAAATGTTTTCAAAAACATAATTCAGTTTTTTTTTTGTTTTTGTTTTTTATGATGGCCCCAGGGCTCTTCCATACGTCAGACCCTTCAAATGGTTATGTCAATTCTGTAACCACCCTCCTCAGGAGCCACAAAAAGCTGGTGCAACTGTAGCTTGTCAGTTCTCCATTTTCTATTGAAGTTATGCACCCATGCAGAGAGATTCATTCTATGGGCCAATGATTTTGATACACTAGATCTAGTTTAACCGCTTCAGCACCGGGCCATTTTTCACCCTTCCTTACCAGAGCACTTTTTGCGATTCGGCACTGCGTCGCTTTAACTGACAATTGCGCGGTCGTGCGACGTTACACCCAAACAAAATTGACGTCCTTTTTTTCCCACAAATAGAGCTTTCTTTTGGTGGTATTTGATCGCCCCTGCGGTTTTTATTTTTTGTGCTATAAACAAAAGAAGAGCGACAATTTTGAAAAAAAAACACAATATTTTTTACTTTTTGCTATAATAAATATCCCATTTTTTTTAAAAAAAACAATTTTTTTACTCAGTTTAGGCCGATACGTATTCTTCTACATATTTTTGGTAAAAAAAATCGCAATAAGCGTATATTGATCGGTTTGTGCAAAAGTTATAGCGTCTACAAAATAGGGATAGATTTATTGCATTTTTTTTTTTTTTACTAGTAATGGCGGCGATCTGCGATTTTTTTTTTTCGTGACTGCGACATTGCGGCGGACACTTCGGACACTTTTGACACATTTTTGGGACCATTCACATTTACACAGCGATCGTTGCTATAAAATCGCATTGATTACTGTGTAAATGTGACTGGCAGGGAAGGGGTTAACACTAGGGGGCGCTGCAGGGGTTAATGTATTCCCTATATGTGTGATTCTAACTGTGGGGGGAGGGGACTCAAGGGGAGGAGACCGATCATGTGTTCCTCCGTACTGGGATCACATTATCGGTCTCCTGCTCGCTGACAGGACGTGGAGCTGTGTGTTTACACACACAGCTCCACGGTCCCGCACAGTCCCGTTGTCTTAACGGGCAATCGCGGGTGCCCGGCAGACATCGAGGCCGCCGGGCACCCGCACCGGGTCCCCTCAGGCGGCCGGGAATGGGAGGACGTCATATGACGCCCACCCAGGATGGTAGATCCACCTTGTGGGCGTCATATGACTATGGGCGGGTATTGAAGGGGTTAAAGGATAAGTGCACCTTTAAAAAAAAATAAAAAATACACTTTTTTTGCAGGTATTTTTTTAGGAGACTGGAAAGTATTGTAACAGTGATCAGAAGATCATTGGAGCCATGCAGGTCTCCTGCAGACTGTCAGTGAGAGCTGGCTGTCCGTACACTGTACGGACAAGCAGTTTCACACTGACAGGAAGACTTATATAACTACCACAGCACTCAACAGCTCCAAAAGGCTATCTAAAAAACTTGAATCTTGCGAGCTACCATGTGAAAATTCAAAAGATAATTAGAGATGGTTAAAGGATAGCTGCTAGCATTGATCACGTCCCCATATGCTCGTGCCAAAAAGTTTTATACCAATATAATGCTGCGCTATCCAAATAGTTAAATAGTGGTGGTGAGATATTCTATTCCTATATAAAAAAAATCTAGTGAACATAATAATGCAATCTTATGCGATTATAAGTTGGGATCATAAACAATTAAAAAAATTAAAAATTGCAATCCTATGCCATCCTCCCAATGACAACCTGAGTAGCATACACACCTCTATATACACATGTAGCATTCATATGCAATAGAGTAGAGAAATTTGCAACCCTGTGCGATAATTGCGATACTTGCAGTGACAACCTGCAATTTACATAAATCTATATAAAAGTGCATCAATATACAATAATCAATATAGAAACAAAGTGAACCGTGTTTAAAGTGCTCTTGTGTCAAACTACTTCATGCATTAATCTGTGTCCATAAAATTGCAACATAAAGTCCATTCATAACTACTCCATTCTTCTGGTGCTCATTGCAGATGATAAAACAGATGATATAACAGTAAAGTGTAACAATCAGTTTTTCTTTTGCTTGAAAATTACTTAGAAGAACCCTTAAACATTATATATTATTTCAAAGCAGAGGCCCTAGAGAATAAATTGGTGGGTTTTGCAATTTTTTATGTCACAGTATTTGCACGGCGGTTTTTCAAACACAATTTTTGGGAAAAAATACACTTTTTTTAATTTTAGTGCAAAAAACCCCAATTCATAACCTGTTTTATTCTTTGTAAAATATAAAAGATGATGTTATGCTGAGTAAATAGATACCACACATGTTATGCTTTAAAATTTCACACACCCATGCAACGGCGACAAACGAAGTAAACAGTACTATCCATAGGCGTTGTTTTAAAAGCCTTTACAGGTTACCCCTTTAGATATACAGTGGAGGACTAGTGCTAGAATTACTGCCCATGATATGATGTTTGGGGCGATACCTCACATGTTTGGGACGCTTGCTGTTTGCGTGCGTGCATGCTGGACTTTGCGCTCTAGCGCTGGGTGATAGTGGCACTTTACTTTTTTTTTTTTTTACACTATTGCTTTAATTAAAAAAAAACTGTATTGCTGTCACAAGGAATGTAAACATCCTTTGTGACAGCAACAATATGCACGTGACAGGTACTCTTTATGGAGGGAACTTGGGTCTATAAGACCCCAAATCCCTCCTCTGTCCATGAAAGCATTCTAAACACCAAGATCAGTGTTTTTTAACACTTTTCGATTTTCAAAAATGGCACAGTTGACATCCAGGTAAACCAGACGTGATGTCATGTCATTGCTTCTGGGTTACCATAGTGGAGACCCAATTAAAGCCGATCCCACGGACATGCTGGCTAGTAGCTAGGGTCTCCTGGTGGGACTGGAGTGCCTGAAAGAGCGTCCCCTACTGGTGCTTGTAATAGCAATCGAGCACCTAGTTAGCTGCTCTGATTGATTTTACAAGAGAGCCGCCCTTCGGCTCTAAAAAACTATTAATAAACCATAAAAAATACTCTGCGCTTTGCAATCACAAGTGGTGCAGCCTAGCGCTAAGGTGTGTTCTATCACCAAAATTAGAATAAAGTGCATCGCAACCACAGCAATACTACAATAACATTAAGTAGGTTAAAACCAAAAAGAATAATAATACTATTATAAATTATGAAACAGTGTAAAAAAACATGCATGTATGCTTTTACAAACTATAAAGTACAAATAGTCCATAAACAGATAACAAATATTTATATAGACAAGAAGTGAGGATAATTTTCAACAGGGCCCCAGATAATACCAGAAACCTGAAAGGGGTTCTAACCATTCCCCACTCCACACCCTATTTCAAATCCTATAACAAAAGTCTTGCATTGAAATGTACAAAAAATGATTGTGTTGAGATTATATATTTATATGCGTGTGAAACTCTTGTGTGTGTGTGTAAACGCATTAGGGTGTGCTTCTCAAATATGTTTTTGTATGTTGTAATAAACCATGACCATTTTTTTTTGGGGTTAGAGCACCCCTCCCCCTCTTCATTACCTCTTATTTAGTGGCCACCAGTGCATAGGAGGAATCCCTTTAGTTCTCCCACATAGAGGAGTTTGGCTCCCATGGTTGAGACACAGGATCTTTCATTCTATTACTAGGGTAGGACCCACTAATTTGGGGTACTTTGTTGCAGTAAGTGGGCTTAGCACTATATAAGCATATAGTGTGACCAAACCCCCGTATTTTTTGAATATGTTCAGGTGTTTTTAACTAGCCCTGCATGAAATGTCATTCTTGAATGTGTGCGCTGTAATATGTTCGCTTGTGTGTGGCACAGTTAATAAAGTAGATTTTGTGTGTGTGAGAACTGTGGAATACAGTATGTGTGGTGCGTATTCAATAAGTGGAATCAGATTCTATTTATATATGCCCTTTTAAGTCCCTTTAAATGTCAGCACAGTGTAACCACCAAGGATAAGTTTAAAGCTGAACTTCATCCAAAAGGGGAAGTTCTGCTTGTTTGCATCCTCCCCCACTGCCACATTTGACACTTTTTGGGGGGAGCGGGTATCTGGTTTTGACAGGAACTGGCTCCCACGTCCAGCTCAGTTCGCCGTGGCTATCTGAGCTGCAAGTTCAGCCCTCCTCCTTCCCTCGCAGTCGAAGACTACGGGACCATTCACAAGGCACAGCACTGTTCGCGCATGTGCAGTAGGAAACTGTCTGTGAAGCCACAAGGCTTCCCTTCCTGTTTCACTTACTAGAGATGTCGGCACCTGCACCCAAAGCCGATAGAAGAATCAGCTTGAGTGAGGACATTGCTGGATCCCTGGACAGGTGAGTGCCTTTGCATTAAAACTCAGCAGCTACATTATTTTAAGCTACTGTCTTTAAATTTTTTAGGTGGAGCCTGGAGCTCCTCTTTAAGTTCGGCTCCGGGTTCATTCTGAACCCATGTTTGGTTGAGCCCTGAAGGCAGCTATCAGTGCTGGAGAAATGAGCTGCAGGCAGTGATTTCCATGCTCCTACAGCACTCAAAGGTTTGGGAATGCTTATGACATCATTGCCCTAATATGGCCATAAGCATCCCCCATGTGCAGCTTCCTGGTGCAGAATCCCATGCCTGCAGCTCATTGGCCCAGCACTGACAGCTTCTGGGTTTAGACCAAACCCAAGGTCATCCCACACCCACTATTTGCCACCTAATTGTCTCCTTGGAGCACCCAAAAGTGCCTTAGGTCTTTCTCAGTCTGAGTAACTCTTCTTCTTGTAGCAGTCCCCCACTTGCATAGAAATGGTAAGTAACTGGATGAGGGAGAAGTTGTAAACAGGACTTTTGTCAGCATTCCTGCCTTAAGACCAGTTCACATATAAAGCGGTGACCGGCAGTTTTCTGCACTGAAAGCATGCCAGTCACCGCTAGTACACAGTAGGTTTCTATGTGCCCTATTCACACTGCAACGCAGCATGGAGTTGTGCTGCAATAAAATGCAGACATGCTGCATTTTACCACAGCGTACAGGACTGGATTGCATGTCACGGTCCAAATTTTTCCTATTATGTCCCTTTTAGATAATCTCTGAAAACAAATTTCTTTAAGAAAGCCTATCCTGCCTCAACCTTGAAACTGTAATTCATCAACTCATCCTTTACAATGAATGTCTTTTGCCCCTCCCTTTAGTCTGTAAGCTTGTAACCCGCTTGTATTAATAAGTTTTGTAACTTTCTGTCTTTATCTTGTAAGGCTCTGCACAAACTTTTGGCACTGCACTATAAATCCTGTATAATAATAGGCTTGCACACTGGCTGTGCCGGATGTGCCTGGTCACACCTTAATCACCCCATACGCATTAGCATTATCGCTCTGTGTGCTGCAGGAAGATAGGAAAGATTTCCCTTACAGGCTCCGCCATAAGGCCTCTTTCACACTGGGGCAGGAGCGGCGGTATTCAGCCGCTAGCGGTGCAGTTTTAACCCCCGCTAGCGGCCGGAAAAGGGTTAAAACCGTCCGAAAAGTGCCGCTGCAGTGGCGCTTTGCCGGCGGTTTACCCGCGCTGCCCCATTGATTCCAATGGGTAGGAGCGGTTTAGGAGTGGTGAAAACACCGCTCCTTCACCGCTCCAAAGATGCTGCTAGCAGGACTTTTTTTACCGTCCTGCTAGCGCAACGCTCCAGTGTGAAAGCCCTCCGGCTTTCACACTGGAGTGAAAGGGGCCGTCTTTTTTCAGGCGCTATACAGGCGCTATTTTTAGCACAGAGTCTTGACCTCAATGCGATAGAACACCTTTGGGATGAATTAGAGAGACTGCGAGCCAGGCCTTCTCGTCCAACGACCTCACAAATGCGCTTCTGGAAGAATGGTCAAGCATTCCCATAGACATACTCCTAAACCTTTTGAACAGCCTTCCCAGAAGTGAAGCTGTTAAAGCTAAAAAGGGTGGGACAACTTAATATTGAACCCTACGGACTAAGACTGGGATGCCATTAAAGTTCATGTGCGTGTAATGCAGGTGTCCCAATACTTTTGGTAATATAGTGTGTAGCGGCCATAACCCCCTGAGAGGCGGCCTTGACTTTTTGGGCTTACCAGTTACCTCCTCGTGGCTTGTCGGTGATTGTCTAGGGCAGGCGTCTCAAACTGGCGGCCCTCCAGCAGTCCCATGAGGCATTGCAAGGCTGACAGTTGTAAGCATGACTCCCACAGGCAGAGGCATGATGGGACTTGTAGTTTTGCAACAGCTGGAGGGCTGCCAGTTTGAGACCTCTGGTCTAGGGGTTCCCATGGTTAGTACCCAACAACTTCAGATGCTGACACATAAAAGTCTTTTTCAAGGTTTTTATTTTGCAGTGGTAACATCCAACATAACACAGTTTCTGATGGGAAAAGAGGGCACGGGTGATGAAACTCTGGCACTTTGAACTGCTGACATCCACTGAATGACTCTAATCAACCCAGAGAGTAGCCACTCGCAGCTGGGTGCTTCACTGCCGGATAAACCTCTAACCATAGATCTAGCAGCCAACATGTGATCCGGAAACTTTGCAAAAGTCTCTGCCACAGACTAAATTGTAACTGAAGATGAATAGGACCCTTTCTCACAGTACCTGGAACTTTCTCTGTCTCCTTGGCAGTACTGTGGAAGTGTGGATTCTTTAATGTCCATACAACTCAGCTCCCAGGCTCTTACCGAGCAGCCAGCTTGTTGGCCCTCCTCCGAAGAGTCCTCCCCTGGTCACTTGCATGAGTTGCCGTGTCTCTCCAATACCGAGAGCACACCGGGACGCCTTTGAATCCTCCTTCAGTTACTGGGCCTCGGACTAGCCAGTTCCGAGACTTGGGAACAGACCGATCCCTGCCCCAGACCATGAGGGCCTCTGGGGTTGGTCGGATTTACCATGCTTGCGGGACGGCAAATGCTCTTAGGCCCGGGACCCCTTGCGGGGCTACCCTGGACCAGATCCAGGAACCAAAAGCTGCAGCCGAACCCTGAACACGTGACTTCAGCACCTTAAATACCCCTTCCCAGACTATGCAGTGGGGCCAGACGCGCCCACTGATTGGCTCCGGGAAAGATTGGTACCTAAGACGTCCAACTAGGCCTGGTTCTCGGCCTGTCATGGGTGCCTCATTGCACCTATGACCAGGCGGAACCTTAGTACAACCCAGCCAGACTGATGCCAAAGTAATTCCTATACAATTAACCCTCAGAACTCCATTACAGTTCTGAGAAAAACAAAATTTTCACTAATAGAGCACACTTGTTGAAGTGTGACCGCTACAAGTTTATGTTAAAGCCAAGCAAATTACTCATATCAAGAAGATGAAATAGCACAATTTGCATGAATAGAGGAAGTTTCAAGGTCCAGAGGATTTTATTCAGTCATATTCTTTCATGATAAGCCAAGGGGCAATGTGAGTAAGTTATTATTTATTTGCTTAATTTAGATATACTTGAAGACATGTTAAATATTGAAGGTGCACGTGCAAGGGTACAAAGCTTGTAGTTTTCCAGAAATCTATTTTATATCAGCTTCATCAAGGAAATTGGTAGGTTGTTGGCATTTCATGTAAGCCTAACTTTCCTTGGGTTTGGGCAGAGCAGAGAAGAGTTCAAAGTTTATATTTCTTTCTTTCTCTGACTCCATTGGGGAGATTTTCACTTACTTCATGTTCATGTGATCCTTGAAGAAATGGTGGGATTGATTGTCCCTGGAATGGGAAATGTGGATAGCAACAAAAAAAAATCCCTTCCCACTCTACTAAAAATGTGTTCTAACTAAATATAATTTTTTTCTGCCCTGCTGGAGAAATTTTACATTATTTCCTTGCTTGACAGGAAAGGAGAGGGGATCTGCCCAACAAAACACAGATGTCGATAAAAACCTGACAGGGGCTTGAACCCTTCCCTGCTCTATTCAAAACCAAATAAACGGTTTGGTCAGTAATCAGGCTTTCAGTATACTTAAAATAAGAATAATATGTAGAAATACAAAAATGTATATAAGATTGTTAAAGTATAACTAAAGGCAAATCTTTTATTTCAAATTGAAATAGAGTAGTGAGGGTTTTGAACCACTGCTGGTATTTATTGCTGTCTGTGTGAGCATTAGGAAGATTCACCCTCTCTAATTGCCCTGATCACCAATGTCACCACAAAAAAAAGTGAGGTTACATTAAATTCTTGAGTTGCCATGACAACTATTTATGAAGCGATTTTCCTCACTTTGGAAAGATATCCTCTACCTTCCCGTTAAGGTATAACTAAAGGCAAAACATTTCTTCTAGTTTTGGATAGAATGGAGAGGGATTAGAACACCTGTCAGGATTTATTGCTGTCTGTGTCTCCATTAAGGAGATTCGCCCTCTCTATTTGTCCTGTTTACCATTAGCATTGAAAGTGAAAGTAAAAAAAATCCCAAATGTTGGGCTGTCCCCAGAAAAATAATAAAGGGCAAATCTTTCAATGGGAACACTAGTTCTGCTGACCTAGGGGTCCCCAAGGGATTCCTTTAATTTGCATGAACTTCATCTCACTTCCTGTTTGGCTATGGGACACAAATTTGCACAAATGGCAAAAAAAAAAAAAATCTCACAGGGGTTTTAAACCGCTCATACTTCGTTCCAAAATAAAAAAAAACATGTTTTGACTTTAGTTGTACTTTAAGTGTGTTCCATACTATACTGGAATGAGCAGAACCTCCGAACTTCTAGAAATACAGATAGGTGAGAGGGAATATCACTGTCAGAAGGTAGAGATGGACTGAACACCCCCCTGTTTGGTTCACAGCAGAACTCCCAAACGGAGAAAAGTTCTAACCCGAACGGGGAAACCAATGAAGTCTATGGGAGCCGAACAGGAAAAATCAAAAGGGCCCATTTTGAAGGCTTATATTAAAGTAATTGCCCATAAAAGGATAAGGAGGTCTTGGTACTGCCCTGGGGAACATGTATCAATGCAATTTATTTTTTTCAGGAGCAGTGGTTTTATTAATGCTTAAAGTGCAACAATAAAAAAAGAACAATTCCTTTAAATATAGTGCCTGGGGGGTCCCCTTAGTTTGCCTGTAAAGTGGTACATCTGTAGCACATATAGAACATGCTGCAGCAAAAATGAGGGACCCCAGTCCATACCAGACCCTTATCTGGGCATGCAGCCTGGCAGGTCATGAAAGGGGGAGAACGAGTGAGCTCCCCCCCTCTCCTGAACCATACCAGACCACATGCCCTCAACATGGGGGGGTGCTCAGGGGCAAGGGGGGCTCTGCCATTCACCAAAAAAGTGTCAAAAAGTAATAAAAACACTCAGTTCTTGACAAATACTTTATTAAAAAATAAAAAATAGTGTCCCCCCGATGTATATCCATCGTCAATCACGCCACAAGCCGCACCCAAAAAATAAAAAAATATTTATAATATGCAGGCTCCGTTGTTTGACAGTTCTTATACAGGTAAGATGCGGAGCCACTTGGTTACGTCACCTGGTGGCACCGCCCCTTGTGACGTCACAGACTGGTGTATGCCAGCACGTCCCAAGGTGGCTTCCCGGCCCCGCTCCTTAACAACCAGCTTATACAGTGCCCTAATTGGGCAAAGCTTTGCCCAATCAGGGCACAAAATGCACTGTGCAGCGCTGTAAAACAGTTTGCCTAACACTATCTGGAGGGAACTGGTAAATCCAAAATGGGTTAAGCTTCTACATTGTCCCTTCAGACAAATCCTTCAATGATGGGGTATATAACCTTCAAAATGAAAATGTGTGCCTGACAGCTAATTATACACTTTTCTTAGTGTTGTTTGTGTAATGTCAATTGTTTGTCCTGCCTGCCTAGTTAACAGTCCATGGGTGGCTACAGGTGCCATGAATGTCAAGTGGCCGGAGATTTCCTCACATTCATATGATTCGTGTAGGGATGAGCTGAACACCCCCGGTGCGGTTCTCAGCAGAACATGCAAACAGGCAAATATTTGTGCAAACACCATTAAAGTCTATGGGACACGAACATGAGAAATCAAAAGTGCTAATTTTAAAGGCTTATATGCAAGTTATTGCCATAAAAAGTGTATAGGGACACGGGTACTGCCCCAGGGGACATGTATCAATGCAAAAAAAAGTTTTAAAAACTGAAGTTTCAGGAGCAGTGATTTTAATAATGCTTAAAGTGAAACAATAAAAATTAAATATTCCTTTAAATATCATGCCTGGGGATCCCCTTAGTCTGCCTGTAAAGTAGCACATCTTTCCCATATTATATTTCTAAAGGAAAAAATGTCATTTAAGATCCCGACAACATACATGTATGGATATTAAGGGGGACCCTGCGCCAGGGCATGCCCCAGGGCCCCAGGCACTATATACTCTGAACTGCAGTATACAGTATACGAACTGCACTATATACTCTGCAGAAAAATTGGGCCTTATGTGTTGGTGGTGCCAGAACCCTGAAACCCCTTACAGTTACTCTTGTTGGGCGCAGGAACGGATCCTGCTGTTATATATTATTTTAAAAAATTTTAATTACATGCCCATGTTAAACAGGAGCATAAAATGTGGGCCTTGGGTGGTGGGGGTGGTGCCACAACACTGTAACCCCTCACAGTTGCTCTTGTTGGGCGCAGGAACAGCCAACTGCTGTTAAATATTATTTTAAAAAATTGAATTACATGCCCATGTTAAACAGGGGCAGAAAAATTGGGCCTTTGGTTTTGGTGGTGCCAGAACACTATAACCCCCCACAGTTACTCTTGTTGGGTGCAGTAACGGGACCTGCTGTTAAATATTATTTTAAAAATTGTAATTACATGCCCCTGTTAAACATGGGCAGAAAAATTGGGCCTTGGGTGGTGGTGCCACAACACTGTAACCCCTCACAGTTACTCTTGTTGGACACAGGAACAAGCCCTGCTGTTAAATATTATATCAAAAATCATAACAACATGCCCTGTTAAACAGGGGCAGAAAAATTAGGCCTTGGGCGGTGGTGCCACAGCACTGTAACCCCTCGCAGTTACTCTTGTTGGGCGCAGGAACGGGCTCTGCTGTTAAATATTGTATCAAAAATTGTAATTACATGCCCCTGTTAAACATAAAAACTTGAGACTTGGGTGGTGGTGGTGTCCTAAACCAAAAATATTGTTGGAAGCTAGCATCATCAAGATTCAGGAGGAATAGGATAGGCAGCATAGGCAGTCTTCAAGGGATCCCAGATCCATAGCAAATTCAATTACATCAGCATCAGGTGCTTGATAGCTGCTGATCCAGAACTGATTAATTTTTGTAAATGTGAACCTATTAATGGATATTGGGGACAGGCGCACTCTTTGATCCTTTACAAACCCTTCAGCAGCACTGAATGTGCGTTCAGAAAGCATGCTGGATGCAGGACAGGCCAGTAGCTTGATTGCATAGTGAGCAAGTTCTGGCCAGTGGTCCATCTTCAAGACCCAGTAACCCAGTGGAAACTCTGTTGGAAAGGTCTCCAAGTCTGCTCTTGTCCCTAGATATTCCTGCACCATATAATGCAGACGCTGGTGACCTTGGCGCTGAGGACTGAAAAATTGTTTAAAGGCATCGGTCACATTGTCCAGCACCAGGAAATCCTAGGGTCTGGAAATGCGTTACACAAACTTTTCTTCAAGGCCTCCTGAAGGTATATCATCCTCTGCTCCCTCTGCGAAGGCAGGATGAGTTCTGCAGCTGAAAAGGCAGCAGTTGCAGTGGTAGCAATTTGGCCAAGCTAGCATTTAGACGCTGAGCATTTGGATGGCTGGGGCCGAATTTTTTTTTTACGGTACAGCAACTGGGGTAGGGAAATTTGCCTGCTGAAATCAATTGGTGGTGTACTGCTAGCAGATTGTCTGCAAGTACTTGTGACGCCTATTACTAAACCTTCATTCCTCTCAGTGCAGGTTTTTGAGAGGACTGAAGGTATAGTAGGGTTGGAGATCCCAGATGAGGCGCAAGGAGAAGTCCGCCTTTTTCTATGATGTGGGTCTTTCAAGTGCTGTGCCAACAGACTGCATGGCAGGTTCGTCATATGTGTGGTCAAGCATGTGGTGCCCAAGCAGCTGCTGTTTTATGCCATGCTTGATCCGCTTCAGACATAGGTTGCAAACAGTAATGATGCGATCTGCTGCACACATGTCGAAAAAGGCCCACACAGAGTCCAGGCTTGCAAAGGAAAACCCAGAGAGTACAGGTGTGCACTGGAGTAGCCAGAGAGTGCAGGCGGCACTTGAAAGCCAGAGACCCAAGCCTGAGGTCGCTGACAGAAGTCAGGAGGGCTCCATATGGGAGCCTGAGCAGTGGTGCTGCTGAAGAGAGCCAGGTGGCTTGGCATTTTTCATTTATATTGTTGCTGTGTAAAGCTGAATCCCCTGCGTGGGCAACTGTTCTGTTATTGGACTTATTTTTCTGTAGCGCCTGTACTCCTTATGAGTACGCGCTATGCTTTAAATTTTGTTTTTGCCCAAAACTGTAGTTGAGTTTTGGGGTTAATTATTCTAAAATCATGCTTAGGCATCAGTTTGGCTGGGCTGTATTGAGATTCTGCCTGGTCATAGGTGTGGGTGTCACCTATCACAGGCCTTAGAACGCAGTCTGGGTGGACGCATTGGGTACCAATGTCTCTCTGAGCCAATCAGTGGGCGCGTTTGTCTCGCTGTGTATTCCGGGAGAGGGTACTTAAGGTGCTGAAGTCACGTGGTTCAGGGTTCCGGTCCAGAAGTTGTTGCTGACTCCGTGGTCCTAGTCCTCCTGACCAGCCCCCAGAGGCCCTCATGGTCTGGGGTGCGGATCCATCCGTTTCCGAGCCTTGAATCTGGCTAGTTCGAGACGCAGTAACTGGAAGGAGGATTCTAAAGTGTTCCGGTGCCATCTCGGGTTTGGAGAGGCCCAGCAACTCTACATGCAACCAGGGGAGGACTCTTCAGTAAGAGAGCCACGCACGAGGCTGGCTGCTCGGTAAGAGCCTGGAAGTTGAGCTGTCATGGACATTGATTGAATCCACAATTCTTATGGTATAGCCGGACCGGCTGAAAGATTCTGGTACATTAAGAAAAGCTTCTACCTTTACCTTCCGGTTACAATCAAGCTTTTCAACCAAGTCTGTGTGAGAGACTTTGCAAAGCTAGAATTACTTGTTGGCTGCTAGATCCAAGCTCAAGGATTTATCCAGCAATTAAAGATTCCAGTTGTGAGTGGCTATTCCCTGGATTATGTACAGAGACTTTTATTGAAGTCAGCAGTTCCAAGCGCCTGAGCTAAACTTCATCCTTATACCCTCTATTCCTAACTTAGAGACTGAGTTTGTTCAACTGTTTTAAGCAAACCCTTATACCCTCTATTCCCAACTTAGAGACTGAGTTTGTTCAACTGTTTTAAGCAAATAAAAATCCTAAAAAGGAATTCAGGTGTCGGTCTCTACAGTTACTGGGTATCAACCCTGGAAACCCCTAGACAAGGACAATGAGTTACGAGCTGGAGGAGGTAATCGGTAAGCCCAAAAAAATTCAGCCACTCCTCAGGGGGTTATGGCGCTACATTTCCTTTAACCACTTCACATCCGGCCGTAGCCGAATGACGGCCATAGTGTGGATGTGAAATCCCGGGAGGACGTCATATGACGGCCTCCCCTTTCCTCGTTCCCTGTGCGCGCTCACGAGCGCGCAGCAGGGAAATTCTGTGTTGGCCATGTCCCTCGGACACGGCCAATCACAGATCGCTGTAAACGGCCAATCACAGCGGCCGTTTACAGCGCGATCGCCCTGGCCAATGAGAGATGATCTCATATGTAAACATATGAGATCATCTCTCAGCACCGCTCCCTCTCCTCACACAGAGACAGCATGTGAGGAGGGGGAGATGAACGGCTGCAGCACCGTAAGTTTAAAAAAATAAATAAACGAAATGCCATCTGTGCCCACTGCCACCACTGCAATCTGTACCCAATGCCAATTGCCATAACCATATGTCCCCAATGCCATCTGCAAGTGCCATCTGTGCCCAGTGCCAGCCCCAGTGCCATCTGCCAGTGCCATCTGTAGTCAGTGCCATCTGCCAGTGCCATCTGTAGTCAGTGCCACCTGTCATTAGTGCCATCTGTCATCAGTGCCACATAGTGCCATCTGTCATCAGTGCCACATATTAGTGCCATCTGTCATCAGTGTCACGTATTAGTGCCATCTGTCATCAGTGCCACCTGTCAGTGTCACGTGCCATCTGTTATCAGTGTCACCTGTCATCAATGCCACGTATCAGTGCCATCTGTCGTCAGTGTCAT
>CM053027.1:107174832-107205130 GCA_028564925.1 Lithobates sylvaticus
GGGGTAACTCCACAATAAAATCTAGGGAGATCATCCTCCAGGGACGATCTGGGACAGACAGGGGTTTAAGGAGACCCCAGGCCCTGTTTTTGGGATTCTTGTTCCGGATGCAGGTGGGGCAAGTGTCCACAAATTTTTTACAGTCAGCCCGTAGTTGCGGCCACCAGAAGGTACGCTGTACCAAGTCGGTGGTCTTAGCGACACCGAAGTGACCAGCCAGGGCGTGGTCATGGCACAGCTCCATAGTTGTTACCCGGAGCTGTTCCGGGGTGTAGATCTTGTCCCCGTACCAGAATAGTCCATCCTTCTCCTGTAGCTGGGTTTCGGAAGTGGGCCTTTGCCCTGCTGAGGCACGTTTGAATTTGGACAGTAAGTCCTCTTGAAGAAGGAGAAAGTTTCCAGGGGCCAGAATAGTGTCAGGGGGATCTTCTTCCTGGTGCTTGTGGTACATCCTAGACAGAGCATCTGGTTTGACATTCTTGGATCCGGGCCGGTATGTCACATGGAAAGTGAATCGGGAAAAGAAAAGTGCCCATCTGGCTTGTCTGGGTTTCAGTCTCTTAGCTGACTTCAAATATTCCAGATTCTTATGGTCGGTGAGTATTAGAATGGGGTGAGAGGCCCCCTCCAGGAGGTATCGCCATTCTTCTAGGGCGGCCTTGATCGCCAGTAGTTCTCGGTCGCCCACATCATAGTTCCTCTCGGCCGAGGACAACTTGCGGGAGAAGAAGGCGACCGGGTGCAGCAGAGACTTGTCCCCCTGTCTCTGGGATAGGATGGCACCCACCGCGATCTCGGAGGCATCAACCTCCAAGGTGAAGGGTAGAGAGGAGTCCGGATGCCTGAGGATGGGTGCCGAGGTAAACAGAGTTTTAAGGGCATCAAAGGCCCCCTGGGCCTCGGAAGACCATCGGAACCGGGTCCCTTGTTTGGTCAGTTGGGTGATAGGCGCCACAATGGCGGAGAACCCCCTGATAAATTTACGGTAAAAATTGGCAAAGCCAATGAACCGTTGGATGCCCTTTTTGTCTGCCGGAGTGGGCCATTCCAAGATGGCAGAGATCTTCTGGGGGTCCATTTTGATGCCTGTACTTGAGATGATTAGCCCAAGGAAGGGGATACTCTCCTGTTCAAACTGGCATTTCTCTGCCTTGGCATACAGACCGTGGATACGGAGCCGTCCCAGGACCTCCTTGACGTGTCTGCGATGGGTCTCTAAAGAGGGGGAGAAAATCAAGATATCGTCCAGATATACCACGGCAAACAAGTCCAGGAAGTCCCGGAGTACGTCGTTAATGAAGTATTGAAAGGTTGCGGGGGCATTGCACAGGCCGAAGGGCATCACGAGATACTCGTAATGGCCATACCGTGTCCGAAAGGCCGTCTTCCACTCATCCCCATCCTTAATCCGGACCAAATTGTAAGCCCCCCGTAGGTCAAGCTTCGTGAAGATGGTGGCCGTGCCAAGCCTCTGGAAGAGTTCAGGGACCAACGGGAGAGGGTAACGGTTCTTGACCGTAATGCTGTTCAACTCCCTATAGTCCACACAAGGCCGAAGGGTGTGATCTTTTTTCTCCACGAAAAATATGCCTGCGCCCGCAGGAGAGGTAGATGGGCGGATGAAGCCTTTTCGGAGGTTCTCCTCAATGTACTCTTTCAACTTGCCTTGCTCCACTTCTGTCAGGGGGAAGACCCTTCCAAAGGGGATCTCTGCTCCAGGGAAAAGTTCAATTGGGCAATCATAGGCCCTGTGAGGAGGAAGCACCTCTGCTGCCTGTTTGCTGAAGACGTCTAGATAGTCGTGGTAGGCCTGGGGAATAGCCTGACGGAGGTCCATCTCAGAGTCCCCACTTGACAGAGTAGCCAGCTGGGAGGAATTAGAAGGTCTGCAAGACATCTGACAATACTGAGAGGAGAAGGAAACCATCCCAGTGGCCCAGTCGATGACTGGGTTGTGGGCCTTCAGCCACGGCATGCCCAAGATTATAGGGGATAATGGAGAGGAAATAATGTCCATGCAAAGAAGTTCCTGATGGTTGCCCGAGATGGTCATGAGCAGTGGGATGGTCTCTTGCGTAACCGGGCCTGAACGGATGGAGGAGCCATCCGCCAGGTAAACTGACAGTCCCTGGGATTTAGACTGGAGGGAGATCCGGTGTTGGGCAGCGAAGGAAGAGTCCATGAAGCAGCTGCATGCCCCGGAATCAATAATGGCGGGTACCTGAAGGATTCTTCCCGGAAGCTGTAATGAGACAGAAAGAGCAAGGTGAGAGGAGACCCGGGTTGAGGGGTCCATGGAGCAAGTAGGCATGAGAGGGCACTTACGAGCCTTGGCCGGACAGTTCCTTACGTAGTGCCCAGGCTCACCACAGTAAAGGCACAAGTTGTTGACCCGACGACGTTGCCGTTCCTCAGGAGTTAGGGAAGGCCTCAAGAGCCCTAACTGCATGGGCTCGGAGGAATCAGGGAGGGTTACTGACCGCTGGGCCGAGCCAGTCTGCAGGTGACTTGGAGCCTTGGGGAGCATCCAGGTAGGATGAGTGACACCGGATGCACGTTCCGACCTGCGCTCCCTTAGTCGTCGGTCAATCTGGATGACCAGGTTGATCAGAGTGTCCAGGGTCTGGGGTACCCCAACTCTCGCCAGCTCATCTTTTAGTGCCTCAGAAAGTCCTAGGCGGAACTGGTGACGCAGGGCCGCGTCGTTCCACTGGGTATCCGCACCCCAGCGCCTAAAGTCCGCGACATAGTCTTCCACAGGCCTTCGCCCCTGCTGGAGGGCGCGCAGAGTGGTCTCCGCGGTGGCAGCGAGTTGGGGGTCTTCATAGAGTTGGGCCATAGTGTCAAAAAATGAATTAAGACCGGCCAGTGCAGGGTCTTTCTGCTCTAGGAGGCGGTGGGCCCAGGTTCGCGGGTCTCCGGAGAGTAGGGAGATCACGAAGCCCACCTTGGTGGCTTCCAGGGAAAAAGTACGTGGCTGCAGTGCAAAGAATAGTTCACAGGAGTTACGGAAGTCCCGAAAGAGGTTGCGGGCACCCGAGAATCTCTCAGGGATTGGTACCCGGGGCTCTGGAGGGAGCATTATCACTGATGGTCCTGGACTTCCCCCAGATGGGGCTGTTGGTGGTAAAGCCAGCACCCGTTCTTCCAACCGGGTGTATCCCTGCTGGAGATTCTTTACCGCCTCGGTCAATCCTGCCAGGTGTTGGCACAGTCCTTCCATAGGAGAGGCCCCCTGCTCAGACTCAGACATGGCTGTCTGCTACTGTCACGCTCCCTGGTGGTGATGAGTCTGATTGGCAGAGAAGGGCCTCCCTTGCGGCTCCCGCTCGCCGGTCCCCTGATGATGGGACAGTAGGACCAGGAGTCAGGAGGGGCACAGGTGCCTGGCAGGAATGGTCAGACCGGTACAAGAGCTTCCTGGATAAGCTCAGCGGATGAGGTAAGTAGGTAGCTGTAGGCAGACTGGAACAACAGGCAGACTTGGATCTGTATGCAGACTGGAACAACAGGTAAGCTGGATCTGTATGCAGACTGGAACAACAGGTAAGCTGGAACTGTGTGCAGACTGGAACAACAGGTAAGCTGGAACTGTGTGCAGACTGGAACAACAGGTAAGCTGGAACTGTGTGCAGACTGGAACAACAGGTAAGCTGGAACTGTGTGCAGACTGGAACAACAGGTAAGCTGGATCTGTATGCAGACTGGAACAACAGGTAAGCTGGAACTGTGTGCAGACTGGAACAACAGGTAAGCTGGATCTGTATGCAGACTGGAACAACAGGCAGACTTGGATCTGTATGCAGGCTGGTACAACAGGTAAGCTGGATCTGTATGCAGACTGGAACAAACAGGCAGACTTGTATCTGTGTGCAGACTGGAGCAACAGGCAGACTTGTATCTGTGTGCAGACTGGAACAACAGGCAGACTTGGATCTGTATGCAGGCTGGAACAGCAGGTAAGCTGGCTCTGGAATGGTCAGACAGGCCGGGTCAGATATCAGGCTGGCAGCAAGGTACAGATGGAGCAAACAATAGGATGGTCAAAGACAAGCCAAGGTCGATACACAGGGACAGAGCGGATGGTCAAGGATAGCCGGGTCAAACACAGGTAAACAGTCTTCAGATCAGGTTTCAGACACAGAACGTTGTAGAGCAGACAGCGGGGACCGTCAGTCACAGGAGGGTTTAAATAGCCTCACTGGCGCCAATGGAGGCGCGCACCCGTCCGCGCACGCTCGCCCTCGTCTGCGGGCGCGCGCGTGCACGCGCGCGCTCGCGCATGCGCAATGGCAGCCGAGAACGGGAACCAGAGATACTGAGGCGCCGATTACTGGCAGGATCATCAGGTCGCTGGCCACAGATGGAGCCCTCATGACAGTCGCATATAACCATTCCTGGCTGGAGCTGGTGTGGCATCAACCACCTCTGAGCCTGCCCCTGCAGAGCTGACAGAATCTCTGCCCCAGTGTGGCTCCTGTCTCCTAAGCAGACCAACTCAAGCACCGCATGGCATCTTTTAGCCTGACTGCTTGCAAAGTCCCTTGAACGCTTACGGAGCACTGCTGGTTCAGAGGACAAATCTGCAGAAGAGGCCATAGAGGAATAAGAAGAGGAGGGGGTGGAGGAGAGAGCTGTGGCAGATTTACCACTAGCATTTTGGAGGCGTGGTGGTGGAACAAGCTCAAACAACGCTGAACTCTGTCCTGCATCCTTCCCAGCTGCCAACAGAGTTACCCAGTGCGCCGTGAAGGAAAGGTAACATCCCTTCCCATGCCTGCTGGACCATGAGTCAGCGGTAATATGAACCTTACTGCTGACCGCCCTGTCCATTGAGGCCAAAACATTGCCTTCCACATGCCGGTAGAGAGCCGGAATGGCCTTCCATGAAAAGAAATGGCGTTTTGGAACCTGCCACTGAGGTACAGCACATTCCACAAATTTACGAAAGGGGGCAGAATCTACCAGCTGAAAAGGCAGCAGTTGCAGTGCTAGCATTTTGGCCAAGCTAGCATTTAGACGCTGAGCATGTGGATGGCTGCGACCAAATTTCTTTTTACGGTTCAGCAACTGTGGTAGGGAAATTTGCCTGCTAAAATCAGATGGTGGTGTACAGCTAGCAGATTGGCTAAAAGTACTTCGGACACCTATTGCTATACCTTCATTCCTCTCAGTGCAGGTTTTTGAGAGGACTGGAGGTATAGTAGGGTTGGATATCCCAGATGAGGAGCAAGGAGAAGTCTGCCTTTTTCTTTGATGTGGGTCTTTCAAGTGCTGTTGCCAACTGACTGCATGGCAGGTCGTCATATGTCTGGTCAAGCATGTGGTGCCCAAGCGGCTGCTGTTCTGGCCACGCTTGATCCACTTCAGACATAGGTTGCAAACAGCAATGGTGCAATCTGCTGCATTCGTGTCGAAAAAGGACCACACCAAGGAACTTTTAGAAGTCAGCGGAGAGACAGCAGCGCCCTGGACCTGCGGAGCTCTGCGGTGTGATGCAATAGGTTGGCTGCCCTTAAGCTGCCCCCTAGGGGACATCCTGCCTCATTGGAGTTGTGCCTCCTCCTCCTCCTCCTCTCTTCTCTCAGGCACACAAGTACAGTCAATGACCTCATTATCCCCTCCCTCCTTTTCACTGGAGCAAACTTGGCAGTATGCTGCAGCTAGGGAACATGACTACCAGTTTCTTGCACTTCTGTGGCACCCCCTCTCTCTAGGCTCACGTTACTCTCTTCCTCAACCTGGGAACCAACACCGGAGCCTTCAAATCGCTGCGTATCCTCCAGCAGCCTGTACCCGACACCGTGGTCAAATAATTATGGGGACTCCTCCATGTATGATGGTGGGGCTACGTAAGGAGTGACTGTGGACAAGAAGCCGGGGGAATAGGCCCCTTTGGCAGCTGCGTTGGAAGGCAAACTACTCTGAGCCTAGGTGACAGAGGATGAGGAGGATGAGAACGGCTTTGTTATCCACTCCATCAACTCTTCTGCATGTTCTGGCTCAATAACACGGCGAGCAGCAGAAAAAAAGGACACGTGTGCCCCACGGCCACCTGCAGAGAATACACCATGTCCACGACCACCACTGTTGACTGTAGACACAGAGGCTGCTTGCCCTCTTTTAGTGGCCTATGAGCGTCTGCCTCTCCTTGGTGGCCTTCCGGACATGATGTATTTTTTGTTTTGCAACACCACACTACACTGTATTAGATACTGTGTACATCGCCTGCACTGTATTAGCAACTGTACAATGGCTGCACTGTATTGTATACTGTATACACCACCAGAAGTGTAGTAGAAACTGTACACACTGTATTAGATAAAAATGTGAATGAGGGGTTAAAAACCCCAGAACCAGTGCAAAGTGGAAGGATAATTAGTGCAACTAGAATAATTAAACAGGTGAAAGTTGGTTAGGAGCAGCATGTTGTAAAAAAGAAAATGGATAAGTAAAAATCAGTACTAAATTGATTAAACCTCGCTCCTTCCCTAATAAAGTGCAAACATGCAAAAGTGATTTCAACTGCACATCAACATGATAATACAATAATATGTACATAAAAAGTCCAAACACAAAATAAGTTCAGTAGTGCTAATAGTAAATATTCAAACAATATATCAAAGTCTTCAGAAAATGTATCAACTTCTTTAGAAAGTGTACAACAATCTTCAAATCCATGCTGAACAGTAGGTAAATTTGACTGAAATATCTTCCACCACCATCACCTGTCATACGTCCTACTCACCAGTCTTCCATGACCTGTATTACAGGTAGTCATAAAGCGCATATGGGTATATCCAGCATGGGATTGCACTCTGCACCCTTTCCCCCCCCTCATCTCCAAACTCACCCCATAAATAATAAACACAATACTTTAGTAATTGGCAAAAATTGGCCGCGGCAACTTTATTGGTTTACACAAAATGATAATTCTCAACATAATATTATAACTCAAACTCAAATCAATAGCCAAATTGCCTAGCCTTGATGAATCAAGCAAATTATATTTAAATAAATTTATAATATCAGTCCCCATTATAATTAAGGTGACAAACCACATAAAGAGCGCGCAACGGGAGGGGGGTTGGGAATCTTTCCTTCACCAGACCTTCAGCCTGTCAGCAACATTTTGGAATGGTGGGCTCTTTCTTATATACTGAGCCTCACTACTTCCAGAAAATTCCTCTCCACACTCATTGGCCCCTTCTCATTTGTGAATTGGGTCAGTGGACCAATATAACCGCAACTCACTTTTTTAGTTATGCCCGTGAGGAGGGATAGGCCCAGGAAGGTCTTAAATTTGTGTAGCGCTGGTATTTTTGCCTGTTAATGCAAAGCAATGTTAATCTATGAGCAGTGTTATAGCTTAGCACCATCTAGTGGCCAATACAGGAATGGACTTCAATTATTTTCCTTTCTATAGCACTAGAAATATAACAGGAAGTGACTTTTCTGTTTACATTTTGCTATGACCTACCTACCCAGAATGCCGAGTGACCTACCCATGATCACTCAGTACTGAACTGCATGCTGGGTAGGCTATAAAAGGACACACACAGCCATTTTCTTTCGCAGAAGGAATACAAATAAAAGATAATAAAGTGCATAATGTACAGTCCCACATAGCGCTATATGTCTCAATATATACTGTAAGGAAAAGGGATAATCTAACATAAAGCGCAAATTGGGAGAATTCCCATATTAAAGGGGCACTCTAATTCATAAATATCAATAACCCAGAAATGAATATAAAAAGGCAATCAATCCGCGGCTTATTACATTGGCAGACACTTACAATACATATAAATACAACTTCCATATAAACAATCAATAATATAAGATTGATGATAAAATTAATAATATAAAATTATTAATAAAGAAATCGTCAGTAAAAAAATAGAAAATTATATTATATATAAAGTGACCTCTCCAATGTCGAGGGACTTTCTCGATACCCCAAAATTTTAAACATTTGGGGTCTCTATTGTGGCATTTTCTAAAGTGCCTGGATACACTATGGGTCTTTACCCCCCTTTTAATATTACTAATGTGTTCACCTATTCTTACATGGAGTGCTCTTGAGGTGCGACCCACATATTGCAACCCACAGTCGCACTCAAGCATATAAACTACTTTTATATGCTATTTTTAATCTTATATTGTTTACCTGTCACTGTGGCAATAAAATCTTTACGTTTTTTTATGTTTTTACTGGCATGTTTGCATGTAGCACACCTCCCACAGCCATAAAAACCAGAAAGAAAATTAAACAGCCTATTATCAGCCACTTTGGGTGGATCAACATCACCAGGGGCCAGGCAATATCGCAAGGAAGGAGCCTTACGATAAATAAATGCAGGTCGATCAGGTAGTACAGAACCAAGGATCCGGTCTAACTTTAGGATCGGCCAATGTTTAGCCATAATTGTCTAAAAAATTTTGTGTTGGATACTATAATCCAACACTATTTTAAAACCTGAAGATGTATCAGTCTCGTTAGTGGCAATTTTATCAGCTACAATAGACCTCCTATCAGTAAGAAAAAGAAAAAACTGCGCCAGGTAAATAAGCTAAAAAGTCTATACCCTGATAGAAACAGTCCAATCAAAGGCTGTTAGAACATCACTAGTGCATAAAAGACACAACAGTAATAATACTCTGAAGTAATGGTGGTGGATAGTAAGGTGATTGGCAGTAGCAACATATAGCCAAAAAAGTCCTGGATTATAAATCAAGCTGGGGACCATATACATATGGATCTGTGTGAAAGTGTGAACAGTTCATGGGGTGAGTATTGTCCTAGGATGAATTTCTGAGGCTGGGTGCATCAGACTAAATCTCCTGTCACACCGCTGTGCTCCACACCACACGAGAGTGCCACCACCAATATATATTACCCTTACCAGATGACAGGCAAGGTAAAGCCTTTCAGATTGAGCCCATAGACAGATCCTGACTTCAAAAAGGAACGATCGAACTCCAAATCAGAAAAGAAATCCCAGCATCTGCCAATCACACCGGAACCAGGACCTCAGACCAGACCCAATGGATAATCAGATCCAGGCTAGCACTCGGCGGTGCATCCAAATATGATCAAGAAAAACAAAAAAAAGGCAGACCATAGCATAATACGTTTTTAAAAACGATAATGAGTAATTTATTCGTAAAATGTACTCACATAAGCACAGGATAAAAGAAGCACATAAAACTCCACATGGAGTGACACAGAACGCCGGCCGGCATGTAGTGGAAACGGACCCTTCCTCCTTCAGGAGCGTTGAACGTGATGACGTCACTGCACGCCTTCCCAGAAGCTTTTCGTCTTACAAGACATTCTCAATGGGGATAGGGCCGTGCAGTGGGTCATGTCATTAAATAGGAAACGCCTCATTGTGGGAGGTGAGGGGACGGAGAGAAAACTCCATCTTAACTCAGGGAAAATTTGCCCTTAGATGACAAACTTTATGAGAGAAAACGGTGTATTGCTTAACCTGGTCACAACTAGAAAAAGAGATCAGTTGCTACCCAGGAGGAACAAAAGTACATGGACATAAATAATAAAGTGTAAATATATGATAGCAAATATATGTAATAATGTGTAATAATAATATAAAGCAATTAATCAAGAAACATTGGCACATTATCACCAATGATACCGTTCTTGGTAGTATTGTACCACCGCAACCAAGGGTCATTTTCAGGGGTGCACAGTCTCTGCAGGGCCAAGTGGCTCCAAACGTTCTCAATCCACCAGTGAGAAGCAAAGGGTTTTTTGATCATCTGAGTGGATTCTATCAATGTAAACGTTGTAGAGTCTGCCGGTTTAACTCTAATCCATCCAGAAGGATCACCTCTGTTGTATCTACAGCTACACAAAGGACATTCACGATTAAACCGTGTATTACGTGTGCTTCCACTGGAGTGGTTTATCTACTGCAATGCCCGTGTGGCTTGCAGTATGTGGGCCGGACTAAACGTCCATTGCAAGTACGCCTGAATGAACACATTACAAACATTATTTCAGGCTTCAAAAATCATTCTGTCTCAAACCATTACCGTCTAGTACATAACAGGGATCCTTCTAATACACTCTTCTTGGGCATTGATAAACATAAGCCCAATTGGAGAGGTGACCTTTTGGTCAGGGAAATCTCGAAAATGGAGATGGCCTGGATTCACCGACTAAAAACGTATGTCCCGTACGGAATGAACATTGAGACAGACGTGAATGCATTTATTAACAATGCTTAATCGATCTAGAAGATACCTGTATGCTTTCAAATAATGTAAACAATGTAAACACTGTTCAAAACCATTTTGTCTGAAACAGATGTAATTGGGTTTGTCATGGCCACCTTAGTTCGGGGATTAAGATCGTGCCCCATTTTTCTCCTCTAGAAACTGGTTTCTATAACTACAGCCTCCTGTGAGTAAGAACATTGTCTGTGTTCTAAACCACTCCTATTATTATTATTTCAGGAGCATATTTCTCACCCCAAACATAGAGACTTGGGTTTCCCCCCCTTCCCTCCCCCCTTTTGTTTCCCTTTTGCCCCTTTCCCTAACCTATACACTTTCGGTGGTGTTTAGGGATTGGTTGCAATTTAGTAGTCAATGATATTTATGTTATTGAATTCTGAGCCCCGAAATATGGTGCCATCAGACCTTATGCCTGTTAGGGTATGCTGGTAACGGACTTGAGTCTGGGGAACCCCTGGTAGATTGAGATTGGTCCAATGTTATTATTTACATATTTCACGTTGTTTCACTTACACTGTTTTCCTTTCTAAAAGCCAGATATCATTATCTAACAAACTATTATGTCACTACACATTATTATGGTTTTAACCATGAGGATACCCATGCTCGTCGCATTCAAGTGATAGTTGACAGGGTATTTTCCTCATTATTTAGTGTGGCTTTCTTTTCACGAGTTTTGTAGATTTGAGAGGAATATATATATTTCCCCTTTTTTTTCACGATTTTGGATTTATGAAATATTATATCTTAGTTTAATTTTTTAAAAAATGTAATTTGGAGACCAAGTCACCATATATTTTTCTTCCATTATTTGACCTAATGTAACTGTAATGGCCGCAAAGGTTCATTAATGGATATATATAAGAATTTTTTAGCTCACAATATATGCCCAAACACACACCGTCACGGGTTACATATATTTGCTATCATATATTTACACTTTATTATTTATGTCCATGTACTTTTGTTCCTCCTGGGTAGCAACTGATCTCTTTTTCTAGTTGTGACCAGGTTAAGCAATACACCGTTTTCTCTCATAAAGTTTGTCATCTAAGGGCAAATTTTCCCTGAGTTAAGATGGAGTTTTCTCTCCGTCCCCTCACCTCCCACAATGAGGCGTTTCCTATTTAATGACATGACCCACTGCACGGCCCTATCCCCATTGAGAATGTCTTGTAAGACGAAAAGCTTCTGGGAAGGCGTGCAGTGACGTCATCACGTTCAACGCTCCTGAAGGAGGAAGGGTCCGTTTCCACTACATGCCGGCCGGCGTTCTGTGTCACTCCATGTGGAGTTTTATGTGCTTCTTTTATCCTGTGCTTATGTGAGTACATTTTACGAATAAATTACTCATTATCGTTTTTAAAAACGTATTATGCTATGGTCTGCCTTTTTTTGTTTTTCATGATCATATTTGGATGCACCGCCGAGTGCTAGCCTGGATCTGATTATCCATTGGGTCTGGTCTGAGGTCCTGGTTCCGGTGTGATTGGCAGATGCTGGGATTTCTTTTCTGATTTGGAGTTCGATCGTTCCTTTTTGAAGTCAGGATCTGTCTATGGGCTCAATCTGAAAGGCTTTACCTTGCCTGTCATCTGGTAAGGGTAATATATATTGGTGGTGGCACTCTCGTGTGGTGTGGAGCACAGCGGTGTGACAGGAGATTTAGTCTGATGCACCCAGCCTCAGAAATTCATCCTAGGACAATACTCACCCCATGAACTGTTCACACTTTCACACAGATCCATATGTATATGGTCCCCAGCTTGATTTATAATCCAGGACTTTTTTGGCTATATGTTGCTACTGCCAATCACCTTACTATCCACCACCATTACTTCAGAGTATTATTACTGTTGTGTCTTTTATGCACTAGTGATGTTCTAACAGCCTTTGATTGGACTGTTTCTATCAGGGTATAGACTTTTTAGCTTATTTACCTGGCGCAGTTTTTTCTTTTTCATATTGTATTGTGTTTATCCCACTATCCTGCAGCCGGGTTAGGTATTATTTATATTTAGTATTTATTATTTTCATTTGCTCCCTTTCTTTAACCCTTTCCCCTTCCCCTCCCCCCCTAGCTCTATTTTGGTGAGCGCGGTTTTTTCTGTTAACCATTTCCTCCTATCAGTAAGCCTAACTTTCTCAATGAGTTGATCAAAGACTGTGTATATCCCTTTTGTTTAAAACGACTAGCTAAAATTTGTGATTGTGTTAAAAATTCATCCTCTGCCGTACAATTTCGTCGGAGCTGGATGAACTGTCCCCTGGGGATATTACACAGCCAAGACCTATGATGACAACTATTGAGTGGAATGTAAGCATTCCGGTCTGTAGCCTTAAAATGGATTCTCATATGGAAGCGATCGTCTTTTTTAAAAATTTCTAAATCAAGGAATGTGATCTGCTTGTGATTCATATTCCAAGTCAGCTGTATGTTTTTGTTGTTATTATTGAGTCTATTGACAAAGAACTGTAAACTAGACATGTGCAATTCGTTTTGTTTTTTTTTTCGTTTTGGTTTTTTTTCGTTATTTTCGTTCGTTCGTTTTCGTACGAATGAACGAATCATTCGAATGGTACGAATCCGAATAACGAATCGTTCGAATCCGACTAACGAATCATTCGAATCGAACGAATCCGAAAAACAACGAAAATCCGAAAAAAACTAATTAGAAACAACCAATGTACTAATGAAGAAAATCCGAAAAACGAACGAAAAAACTCGTACGTTCGTAACTTTTTTTTTTTGTTGAATTGGTAATTTTCCGTGTCCCTTACAATGGTGCTGCTAAACGTGCTTCGAATGGATTGAACAAAAAAATTCGTACATTCGTAACTTTTTTTTTGATTCGTAACTTTTTTTTTTTTTTTTTCGATTTGTAATTTTCTGTGTCTATTGAACCAAAAATTCGTACATTCGTAATTTTTTTTTCGATTCGTAACTTTTTTTTTTCAATTCGTAACTTTTTTTTTTAGTTTTTTTCTATTTGTAATTTTCCATGTCTCTATTGAACAAAAAAATTCGTACATTCGTAACTTTTTTTTCGATTTGTAACTTTTTTTTTCGATTCGTAAATTATTAAAATGTAATAATAGCATACACATTACATCAAATTATGAATTATGCTCCGATTACGAATCTACGAATGTTACGAATGTACGAATAAATACGAATGCGTCCGAAAAAACGAATCAACGAAAAAATAACTCTTACGAATGTACGAATCGTTACGAATACGAACACTGACGACTTACGAATTACGAATCGTTATGAATCCGAACAACGACGACTTACGAATGTACGAATCGTTACGAATCGATGGAAATGAAAAAAACGAAACTAAAAGAAACAATTTTTTTTCGGAAACGAAAAAACGAAACAAATTTTTTTGTTGTGCACATGTCTACTGTAAACTAGGCATGTCCCCATTCCAAATCATGATTATGTCATCAATATATCTTTTGTAGCATATCAATTGAGGTGGGTAATCTCAGTGATTTTGATGCTAAATAGGTTTTTAAATGGCAGGCATTGAATACTATGCAATCCATTAATCCTGATATAGTATCTATGGATACTTTGGAAGCAGTACCTACTACATCCACCCAGGGTAATTTTATTTATGAAGGACCTTGGATTCCTGCTATCCAAACTCAAGAAACACCAGTTAGAAAAAATACCCCCAAACCTAGGGGTCGTGGGGCCCCAAGAGCTAGGGGACGTGGATATCAGGGCCGGTCCGTCCCGTGGTGCACGGGGTGCAGTGCACCCAGGCGCCACAGAGGTGGGGGCGCTGGAGCGCCAGAGTGCTCCGCTCCCTCCTCCTCTCCTTGTCCGTAGGCGGCGCGGCTCTCTCCGCCCGTCGCGGCCGCGGCCGCGGGAGCGGCCGCGCAGTGACGCCACGGGGGGGGGGGGGGGGGGGGGGGGGGGCGCGCTCAGTGGCCGAGCCCGACTTGAACAGAGCGTGTGTGATGCTGGTGCTTGTGGGCAGGAGGCGGAAGTTAAACACAGGAGGAGTCCTGTGTTTAACTTCCGCCTTCTGCCCACAAGCACAAGCATCACACACGCTCTGTTCTCCACCCGGGCGGCGCGGCTGCACACTGTCCTCTCCAGCTGCCGCCCGGGTGGTTTTAATTAGCCTAGTGGTGGGGGGGTGGTTTGTCTAGGGGGGGTCTATACCAATGTGGGGGGGGGGGTAGTTTGTCTAGGGGGGGTCTATACTAATGTGGGGGGGGGGTTGTCCTGGGGGGGTCTATACTAATGTGGGGGGGGGGTTGTCCTGGGGGTCTATACTAATGTGGAGGGGTTGTCCTGGGGGGTCTATACTAATGTGGGGGGGGGGGGGTGGTTTGTCCTGGGGGGGGTCTATACTAATGTGGGGGGGTTTGTCCTGGGGGGGGTCTATATCAATGTGGGGTGGGGGGGTTTGTCCTGGGGGGTCTATATCAATGTGGGGGGGGGGGTTTGTCCTGGGGGGTCTATACTAATGTGGGGGGGTGGTTTGTCCTAGGGGGGTCTATACCAATGTGGGGGGGTCTATACTAATGGGGGGGGGGGTTTGTCCTGGGGGGTCTATACTAATGTGGGGGGGGGGTTGTCCTGGGGGGTCTATACTAATGTGGGGGGGGGGGTTGTCCTGGGGGGTCTATACTAATGTGGGGGGGGGGGGGGTGTCCTGGGGGGTCTATACTAATGTGGGGGGTTTGTCCTGGGGGGTCTATACTAATGTGGGGGGGGTTTGTCCTGGGGGGTCTATACTAATGTGGGGGGTCTATACTAATGTGGGGGGGGGGGGGTTGGGGGGGGTCCTGGGGGGTCTATACTAATGTGGGGGTTTGTCCTGGGGGGGGTCTATACTAATGTGGGGGGGGTTGTCCTGGGGGGTCTATACTAATGTGGGGGGTTTGTCCTGGGGGGTCTATACTAATGTGGGGGGGGGGGGTTTGTCCCGGGGGTCTATACCAATGTGGGGTGGGGGTGGGGTGGGGGGGGTTTGTCCCGGGGGGTCTATACTAATGTGGGGTGGGGGGGTTTGTCCTGGGGGGTCTATACTAATGTGGGGGGGGGGTGGTTTGTCCTGGGGGTCTATACCAATGTGGGGGGGGGTTTGTCCTGGGGGGTCTATACTAATATGGGGGGGGGGGTTGTCCTGGGGGGTCTATACTAATGTGGGGGGGTTGTCCTGGGGGTCTATACTAATGTGGGGGGGTTGTCCTGGGGGGTCTATACTAATGGGGGGGGGGGGGGTTGTCCTGGGGGGTCTATACTAATGTGGGGGGGGGGGGTTGTCCTGGGGGGTCTATACTAATGTGGGGGGTTTGTCCTGGGGGGTCTATACTAATGTGGGGGGGTCTGTACTAATGTGGGGGGGGGTTGTCCTGGGGGGTCTATACTAATGGAGGGGGTGGTTTGTTCTGGGGGGTCTGTACTAATGGAGGGGGGGGGGGGGGTGGTTTGTTCTGGGGGGTTTGTACTAATGTCGGGGGGGAAAGGTTTGTCCTGAGGGGGGGTCTATACTGATAAAGGGGGGTGTTTTGTCCTGGGGGTCTATACTAATGGGGGGGGGTCTGTCGGGGGGGGGGGGGGGGTCTGTCCTGAGGGAGGTATTTATACTTAGTGAAGGGTCTGCACTGACGGAGGGGGGGTCTATACTTAATGGAGTGGGGTCTGTACTGAGGGACGACTATAGTTGGTGGAGGGGGTGATACCATGTTTTACTGCACCAGGTGACACCAACCCTAGTGATGCCACTGCAGCTGCGGGCTCTTATTTCCCCTCTCCTCCTCGTGCGATGCTGTACTAGTGAGCGGCGCACTATGTTTCTTCCCCCGCCTTCATAACGGCCAGGGAAGAAAAAACAAAGGAGCAAAGAAAAGGATTGTGGGACATGTGGTCCCAAGGACTGGCAGCCCCACTGTAACATGGAAACTGCAGCCCAAACAGCATGCTCAGCTGAATGGGAGAGAGAAAGCCAGGAGCCCGGGGAAGCTTTCAGGGAAGGGCACCCAGGACTCCAGAGGGAGAGGGCAGTGCTGAGAGGACACCATCAGAGAGAGAAAAAACCACACAGCCTGGCGCCATCCCTGGTGGAGGAAGGAATAGAGTCATTGCAGGAATACAGGTCTGGGCTCTACCCAGCGGAGTCGCCACGGGCAATTCAGAGTGAGCTGACTCCTGATCAGAGGAACCGTTGTTGCTGTATCGCTGGGTCAGGTGAGAGGGCCGATCGGCCATTATTTACTACCATCTCTTGTAACATGTCTGCAGTCTCTGACCATCTCCTGTATTGTGTGCAGCCTGACCATCTCCTGTACTATGATTGCAGTCTCTGACCGTCTCTAGTATCATGTCTACAGTCTCTGACCATCTCCTGTACTATGTCTGGGGGCTCTTTCTAATAGACTCTCTAACAGAAGCCCCCTCTGTGTGCATCAGAGAGACTCCCCTCCAGGTCTCATTAGTGTACGCTCTTCCTGTATTTTATTTATTGGTAAAAGATCATGGGAGGATCCCAGGGTAACGAAGACTTCTTACGGGAACATCTCTGTGTTGAAGTCGTTGTCATAGAAACATTTGTAAAGGGGAAGAGTTGGTAAGATGACCACGCCCACGTGGGGGCGCCAGAAATATTTCTGCACCCAGGCGTCTGTGACCCTAGGATCGGCCCTGGTGGATATGATAGTGGGAATAATCATCCTTACCAAGATAATTATGATAATTATCCCGCCAATTCATGGAAACCAGTGCCATTCAGAGGAAGAGGCCAAAGAGGGAAAGGGAGTTATCCTGTTAGGACACCTCAGGTTCCCCTGTATAATAGTTATGCTCCTTTACAAGAATATTGGGGAGAACAACAACAACAATATAGTCAGGATTTTTTAGGACAGGAGAGGATTCCCTGGAGGGGACCTCCTCCGCTCACCCCTACATGGATGGGCGAAAGGAAGGACCATTGGGCCCCCCAGGGACAAGAAAAGAATGGACAGGCAAGCCTAAAAAGAAAAAGCAGAGAGGATGCGGGGAGGGAGACAGATCCAAAAGACAAAGGCCCCATTAGGCACAGGAATTTTTGATTTAAGTGGGATTCCTCTCACTGACAACGAAATTAAGGTTTTGGACAAAGGTCTAAAATTTGCACCTATTCGTAACCTTAATAAATTTCATACTTATGTCAATGTGCAGAAATTTATTTGAGGTCTAAATATGAAAAAATATTTTCTTTCCAACCCGATACAGCGTAATTTCTCTCAATCTGATTCCATAATCTCAAACCTACGGAATAAATGAGTTTTTAACCCTCAGTGTAGTGATAACAGGCATTTGGAGGTGTTTAGGAATGTGGTTTGTGATGATCTGGATAAATTACAAATTAAAAAAGTTAGAGACTGTCAGTATGTTAAAAATGGGATCACCTCTCTGGAACAACGCAACGATATTGTAATACGTCCAGCCGATAAGGGGGGTGACTTAGTAGTATTACTGTATTTTCTGGCGTATAAGACTACCTTTTACACCGAAATAACAGTCTTATACGCCAGGTGAAGAAGCCGCCAGATGGATATCAGTCCGCTGGGCGCTCTGTAAAATTGTAATATGTATACAGTATGCGCCGCTCAGCCAATCCCGGCAGGCGATGCACTCTGAATACAGAGCCTGCTAAGCCTGCTCGGATTGGGTAACAACCTCTGCCAATCCGAGCAGGCTACATGAGTCAGAGCGGCGCAGGCTGATGTCACAGCCTCTGCCAGTCCAAGCATGCTTTGTATCCATCAACAGATTAGTAAAATACAATGCCTGTCGTGATTGGCTCAGTAGTGCACACTGTCTGCACACTGTATTCTGAAGTGTACCTGGCGCTACTGTACAGCATCATATACTGTGTGTATTTGGTTACTTAGTTCACTAGTTTCCTTTTTCTGATGTTAAGTCTGATGTTTTTTTTTTTTTGTTTCTGATGGTTTTTTGTAAATGGTGTTGCCTCCGAAGGGGGGTAGTCTTATATGGCGAGTATAGCCCCAAACCTAAGTTTTAACTTAACTGGAAAAATAGGGGGTCGTCTTATACACCCAGTCGTCTTATACGCCGGCAAATACGGTAAGTAAAACTTATTATCATAATGAAATGACCAGGCTACTTAGCGACTGGGAGACCTATCTATTACTTCACGGTGACCCCATGTTCAAATTTAAAAACAATCTACATTCTCTGATCCAAGAAGGTAAACAAAAAGGGATTTTAAACCCCAAATAGTCATCTTATTTGGATCCCCTGTACTGTAGGACTCCGATAATTTATTTTTTGCCCAAGCTGCATAAAAATCCTGAACTACCTCCAGGCTGTCCAATCGTTAATGGTATAGATTCCGTAACCTCTCGGTTGGGACAATAGCTTGACTTTTTCTTGCAACCATTAGTTGTAAAAACTAAGGCTTATTTGAGAGATACTAAGCAAATAATCCAAATCTTGGATTCTCTGTCATGTACTTCATCTTGTGTATTGGTTACAGCCGATGTAGGTTCATTGTACACTATTATTGATCATGACGAAGCCTTGGCTGCAGTTCAATGGGCTCTAGGAACCACCGACCTGTCCAGGGTACATGTAGTATTTCTTTTGGAAAGCTTGAAGTTTTGTTTACTTAACAACTATTTTTGGTTTAATAAAGATTATTTTTTGCAAATACGTGGTGTAGCCATGGGCGCTCGTTTTGCTCCCAGTGTGGCTAATCTTTGTATGGCCCACTGGGAGGAAGAAGCCATTTTTCTAGATTACCCACCTCAATTGATATGCTACAAAACATATATTGATGACATAATCATGATTTGGAATGGGGACATGCCTAGTTTACAGTTGTTTGTCAATAGACTCAATAATAACAACAAAAACATAGAGCTGACTTGGAATATGGATCACCAGCAGATCATATTCCTTGATTTAGAAATTTTTAAAAAAGACGATCGCTTCCATATGAGAGACCATTTTAAGGCTACAGACCGGAATGCTTACATTCCACTCAATAGTTGTCATCATAGGTCTTGGCTGTGTAATATCCCCAGGGGACAGTTCATCCGGCTCCGCCGATGTAATAAGCCGCGGATTGATGTCATTTTTTATTTATTTCTGGGTTATTGATATTTATGAATTAGAGTGCCCCTTTAATATGGCAATTCTCCCATTTGCGCTTTATGTTATATTATCCCTTTTTACTATGAGAAATTTCCTTCCAGTATATATTGAGACATGTTGCGCTATGTGGGACTGTACATTATGCACTTTATTATCTTTTATTTGTATTCCTTCTATTGCTGCTATAAATTGTATTTATATCCCTATTAGAGATGCCGCTGAACGTAGTTTAGTTTTTAGACTACAGCAGTGATTCGCTTGCTGCATCTAGCTTCTCGATAGGCTCAATGAGGGTTGCCATGGCTATATATACATAAACAAGCGGGTCGTCTGCGTACAGCCTGCCCCACGCTGAGGAAGTCCCGCCTACGGACGTAACGCATACGGGGGTCAGGTGTCATGCATGACGTCACCCGCGGCCATTGCATTGGTTTGACACAGCGTCTGTTTCTGTTCACATGCCTGCACTCGGATCTGAGTGCGCTCGTTGTAAGTTAGTTTTTTGCTTTTATTTTGGTGCATTTAATAAATGGTTAAATAGAGAGCACTAGATCCTATCATTTCTTATCCCCATACATGATATCTATTAATGGACTGAGTCTAATCTGGATACTGGGAGGAACTGAGGATCTGTGAACTCTGCTTTATGTGCATTGCTCTGTGACCTGATTCAGGTCGAATGCTGGAGGTGAGAGACCATCTGTATATGTGGTGGAGGGATCACTGATTTACTCAGACCTATCAGCCTGCATTGAGTTTGCTCATCTTTTCACCTTCACCATTTCGGATTTTAAATGGACTTTCTTATTTAATTTAATTAATTGCGTAGCACTGTCTTTATTTTTTTGATACTTTGAGGGATTGCTTGAATTTTACCTTGAGTGCCTGCTTGCAGTATTTAACATTAATAGGTTTATTAGCACTGATTATTACTTTCTTTTATATTGACTTCTATGGCTTATGGACAGTTGCATTTTGTGAGTATTCACTTTTATACAATTTTTTTATCAATAAATTATCTTTGGTAATGCACTAGGTGTGCGCACCTTCCATTTTTGTTTTTCTTGTAGAAATTCGTTTATATCCCCTTCCATATAACAATATCTAGCAACTTATCTAAGAGGAGAAGGAGGGACACCTTTTAGCACAAAGTATGTAGCACATCACAATGACACCAAGCCCCCCCCCCCCCCCTCCCCGCCTTCAGTAACAACACAAACCTTGAAAAATAGGAATATATCGTACATAATAATATGCAGAAAATAATTGTGTAAACCTACAAGTACTTTTTTTCACCACTAGTTTTATTTTATACAGGCTTTTCAAAATAACAAATGCAATCATTTTGAGGCTGGATGAAAAATAAATGATACATTATTTGTAAAGGTCTGTACATCAGACCAAAACGATGGACAACTGACAAAGGGATTTGGTACCAAAAGAAGGACAGTTCCTCTATATATAAGGGAGTTGGAAGCTATGATATACCTAAAGTTCTCTAATTGGAACTTTTTTCAAAGGAAAACTTTTCCAATTGAACGATCTGGATAATTTTAATAGCCTATATGGGTATAACAAATAATATAATTTACAATGTGTATTATTTCACTGTCCTGCCCTCCAGTATTACATTTGCCAGATAAGTGGATTAACATTAGTTTTGCAATATTATAACATTATAGCACAGGCACTTCTGCAAAAGTCCAAGCCCCATATTGTCAAACTTAGCATTAGTATTGAATATTCCCTGTGCTGATAATGTTGAGACCTGAAGATGAGTAAACATAAAGCATGGATGCTCTGAAGACTATGAGGATGATTTACTAAATCTGGTGCAGACAGAATCTGGTGCAGCTGTGCATAGTAACCAATCAGCTTCTAACTTCAGCTTGTGGAATGCATTGTCGTCCCTTGATGGATGGAAGAAAAACGGATAGACGGTCCGTCCGTGCGAAAGGGGTCTAAAACCTGGAAGCTGACTGGTCGCTATGCACAGCTGCGCCAGATTCTGTTTTAGTAAATCTCCCCCTTGCAGTGATTACTGAGCACCTGTCATGTTGCACACCTATATGAATAACTAGTACTTACTTTTGCTGACACTACTATAGGCAGAGGGATAAAAAAGAGTGGAGTCAAAAAGATGATTAAATATTTTCTGTTCGCCAGCAGCCATCTCCGGACGGACACCATGTTATCAGTAGAGAATTGTACTTAAGAGGAGACTTCACTCTAATCCATATCTATTTAATCTGTGAGAAACTTGTGCTTAATTGTGGGTGTTTATGCTTGCTTCCTGAGTATAAGTCTCTGCCAATGAGGAAGGAGGTGAGTGACAAAGGGACAAGTACACAACTATTATAGCAGGTAACAACACAAAAAGTTAACTGTTTCCCAGTGACTCAAGTCATTAGATCTTGAATATCAATATATCAAACTCCTTCATAAAATCTAAAAAGTCTTTATTAAGGCATGCACTGCTTTGGTCTATTGAAAGGCTAGACATATACAACTTATATAGATAGCATTCCTGTTAAAGCCTAATTTAAATTTTTGTAGTTTTAGTGTGGTTTCTAGTTCTGTCTGTGAGCCCATTGGAGAGATTTTCCCTGACTTCCTATTCTAGTGACACCTGTGCAAGAAACAACAGGAGAGATAGTCATCAGGACATGAAGGCAAAGACATCCATAAAAACATTGTCAGAATTTCTAACATTCTCCCATGCACTAAAATTGTGTTTGTAATCGGAGTCTTCAAGTGGTAAATGCGATATTCCTAAGAACCAAGGCCTGAGGTGTGCCATGGCCTAGCTGGTCGGTATGCCTGAAAAGAGGGCATACCCTTGATGTAAGAATGAGAAGTACTATGAGTAAGTATGAAAGGCTGGGGGAATGGGAGGGTGGGAACCCAGAACGCCGACGACCCTGGCCCTAGCAGAGGAGGAGGCTTAAGTAGTCTCTCCGACTCCTCCCACAAATACAGGCTGGCCCTTCGGCCAGCCTTCACACTTGTAATCGGAGTCTTCAAGTGGTAAATGCGATATTCCTAAGAACCAAGGCCTGAGGTGTGCCATGGCCTAGCTGGTCGGTATGCCTGAAAAGAGGGCAAAAAGACACAAGATTTAGGTGAGAAGGGAAGGTAAAGATCCAACACGTAGATTAACGTGCGCCCGGATGGCAACAGTGAGTAACCGGTAAGTATCCGTTGTGACAGGAGAACCCACTGACTCCTGACTTGGTGATGAAAAGGAACCCCCTGAAGAACCTGCGAAGCTACGCAGAACCCACCCGAACGTCCTGTGAAGGATGGAATGAGCCTGATGCCCAAGACAACCCAGACATGCGGATTAACTGCTTGTGCATGAGAGGATACGTAGGGAAAAGGAAGCAAGGGCTGGCCCGAGGAACCCCTGCAAAATGATAGCCGAGAAGCATGGACACCAGCGAAGTGGCTCAGTGAAATGCCCCCGCCCCAACCCCTGGCCTACCCCTACTATGGTATGAGGACGTGAGAAGGAGAGGGCAAAAATACCCCTGACAGGAGTGCAAAAACCTGGATGCCTGATGGATGTGATGGAGTAGGCACTATGGCAATGAGCATCGTCAACATGGAGCAACCATGCCAGACACAGAACACTGGTCCCACCTGATACGAACGGGTCGTGCTGCAGCCAAGACGGCCCAACCTGAGAACATAAACTGGAGAAATGACAGACAACCAGACATGAGAACAACAACACCCCTCTGTGCCTACCTACGAATGAGAAACATGAGCAGAAATGTCGAAACCATTGTGCGTGATGAAACTGACGATGGACACCCCCCCCCTCCTCGTGTGAGTGGTGAATGAGCCCGAGTGACCTGCAGCGCAGAGACAGGTAGTTGACTTAAGAACTCAGGGCTGGTGTACCCACGGACCGTGGTGGGTAGTCGTATGAGTGTGGTGAATGAACATGCATCGTATGTCGTGTGGTATACGGGCGAGAAGATTGAGGACAACAATCAATTTAACAAAACGAAACCTCAGCCCGTATGGATCTGTAGACGTGACAGATCCTGACGTGTGAGCCCTAACTAACTGACCCAGGTACAAACATGAACACAGATACGATGAGACATGACAACCAACGAACAAAAACAGCTATCGGAGTATGCCCTGAGTGACCAACGCCCCTCTGAGAAACGCTGTGACTGAACACCGAGGGTGAAAACACCATGATAGAAATGCTGTGGCAGAAACGCTATGACAGAAATGCTGAGGCCGAACGTTATGACAGAAATGCTGAGGCCGAAACGTTGTGACAGAAATGCTGAGGCCGAAACGTTGTGACAGAAATGCTGAGGCCGAAACGTTGTGACAGAAATGCTGAGGCCGAAACGTTGTGACAGAAATGCTGAGGCCGAAACGTTGTGACAGAAATGCTGAGGCCGAAACGTTGTGACAGAAATGCTGAGGCCGAAACGTTGTGACAGAAATGCTGAGGCCGAAACGTTGTGACAGAAATGCTGAGGCCGAACGTTGTGACAGAAATGCTGAGGCCGAAACGATAGAAAAACGCTGAAGCTGAATGCTGAGGCAGAAACGCAATGCCAGAAATCCAGCGGGCAGAAACGCAATGCCAGAAATCCAGGGGGCAGAAACGCAATGCCAGTAATCCAGGGGGCAGAAACGCAATGCCAGAAATCCAGGGGGCAGAAACGCAATGCCAGAAATCCAGGGGGCAGAAAACGCAATGCCAGAAATCCAGGGGCCAGAAATCCAGGGGGCAGAAACGCAGTGACAGAAATCCAGGGGGCAGAAACGCAATGACAGAAACGCAATGACAGAACGTTGAGGCAGAAATGTAATGACAGAAACGCTGAGCCAGAAATGCCATGATGGAAAACCTGGGGCAGGAACGCAATGACAAATGCTGAGATTGAAATGCTGAGGCAAAACTGCAACGACAGCAATACTGGGGCAGACTGCTATGACAGAATGTTGAGGCAGAAATGCCATGACAGAACGCTAATGACAGAAAAATACACTGAGACTGAACACTGAGGCAGCAATGAAATGACAGAAATCCAGGGGCAGAAACGCAAATGACAGAAATCCAGGGGCAGAAACGCAAATGACAGAAATCCAGGGGCAGAAACGCAAATGACAGAAATCCAGGGGCAGAAACGCAAATGACAGAAATCCAGGGGCAGAAACGCAAATGACAGAAATCCAGGGGCAGAAACGCAAATGACAGAAATCCAGGGGCAGAAACGCAAATGACAGAAATCCAGGGGCAGAAATCCAGGGGCAGAAACGCAAAGACAGAAATCCAGGGGCAGAAACGCAAAGACAGAAATCCAGGGGCAGAAACGCAAAGACAGAAATCCAGGGGAAGAAACGAAAATGACAGAAATCCAGGGCAGAACGCAATGACAGAAAATGACAGAAATCCAGGGCCAGAAATCCAGGGGCCGAACGCTGAGACAGAAATGCAAGGACAGAAACCCTGGGCAGAAACGCTGGGACTGCCAAGCTGAGGCAGCAACGCAACGACAGAAATCCTGGGCAGAATGCTATGACAGAACACTGAGGCAGAAGCCATGACAGAACACCTGGGCAGAAACGCAAATGACGGAAACACGCTGAGACTGAACGCTGAGGCAGAAATGCAATGACAGAAATCCTGGGCAGAAACGCTGAGGCAGCAAAGCCATGACAGAAATGCTGAGACTGAACGCTGAGCCAGGACTGCTGGCAGCACACCGCAACAGAAATGCTGGGGCAGGAAGGCTATGACAAACGCAGAGACTGTACGCAGAGACAAACGCTGGGGCATGACCTGAATGCTGGGGCATGACGTGATTGACAGAAATGCTGGGGCAAACCGCCATGACAGAAACGCAGGGGCAGAACGCCATGACAGAAACGCAGGGGCAGAACGCCATGACAGAAACGCAGGGGCAGAACGCCATGACAGAAACGCAGGGGCAGAACGCCATGACAGAAACGCAGGGGCAGAACGCTATGACAGATATACCGGGGAAGAATGCGAAGACAGAAATGCCGGGCAGAAAACGCTATGACAGAAATGCCGGGCAGAAAACGCTATAACAGAAATGCTGGGCAGAAAACGCTATAACAGAAATGCTGGGCAGAAAACGCTAAGACAGAAATGCCAGGCAGAAAACGCTAAGACAGAAATGCCAGGCAGAAAACGCTATGACAGAAATGCCGGGCAGAAAACGCTATGACAGAAATGCCGGGCAGAAAACGCTATGACAGAAATGCCGGGCAGAAAACGCTATGACAGAAATGCCGGGCAGAAAACGCTATGACAGAAATGCTGGGCAGGAAACGCTATGACAGAACTTCCGGGCAGAAAACGCTATGACAGAAATTCTGGGCAGAAACACTATGACAGAAATGCCGGGCAGAAACGCTGTGACAAAAATGCCGCTATGAAAGGGGGAAAGGAGTTGGCGGCGGCCAATTCACCTCCCCCTGGCGGAATACCAGGAGGAATCAGGCGGCTCCCCGTGGAGCCAGATCAGCCCAGAAGAAGCAGCTGGCAGGCGGCCAAACACCCCCGCCAGCCTTACGCTTGTGGTCCATGAAGGATTTATATGTTGGAAATTTCCTTTGACACATGCTGCAGTGAAGTGCATTATCAAGACCTGTCTGGAGCAGCCTACAGGGAAACATTAACTCGAATAAACTTTCAGGTGTTGCAGTATTCCTGCATACCACCCCCGCACCAAGCCGCGAACATCCCCCCCCCCCCCCCCAAGCAGACAAGTCCCTCGTGGACCTGAATGGAGAGAGGAACACTCCTCCCGCACCAGGCAAGCGGGCGGGCGACGGGTTGGTCAGACAGAGCCCTGGGGAACCGTGAGAGGAGCATAGATGGACGGATCCCTCCCGCGTGAGCGCCGGAGAGCGGGCGGCTGCACGCCGAGTGGAGGATGGAAGGGAGGAAGGATGACACCCCCGCTCCCCCAGGCATGAGCGCCGGGGGGGGGGGGGGGGGGGTGGAACTGGCCAGATGGAGCTGGGGGGGGGCGAGATGCAGGACGCCCCCTCCCCGCTCCCCCCGGCATGAGAGCGGGCGACCACATGCCATGTGGAGAGTGGCGGAAGGAAGGAAGGATGGACTGACGCCCCCCCCCCGCATGAGCGCCGGGAGCGTGGTGGGGTGCAACTAGCCAGATGGAGCTGAGGGGAGAGTGCCGTGGTGGAGGATGGACGGACGCCCCCGCTATGAGCACCAGGAGCAGCGGGCGGCTGCCCCCCCACGGACCTGTGTGACATGTGCTGCACGGAGAACGGGCAGGGTGGCCTCCACAGACCGATGGCAACCCGGGGATGACGGGGGGGGGGCGGCACGTTGTCCCGATTGTGCCTGGGGACAGAAGTAAGCAGCCCAGATCCGTGGCTTGTAACGCATGGTGCGGCCGACTGCCGCTCCTAACGGTGGCAGGAAGTGACGTGCTTCCCAACCCAGAACGCCGACGACCCTGGCCCTAGCAGAGGAGGAGGCTTAAGTAGTCTCTCCGACTCCTCCCACAAATACAGGCTGGCCCTTCGGCCAGCCTTCACACTTGTCTTTGTACTTGCTGGAGAGATTTTTCATTACTTCCTGTCCTTGACAGGCAGGGCTGGTGCTAGGTGAACTAGGCAGCCACCTAGGGAGCACTGCTGCCACGGCCGCTGATTTCACTACTCTCTGCTGCAGGGACGTAGATAAGAGGGGGTTAGAGGGTTTGGAACCACCCCAGAGCACCCTGCTCAAATGCGCAATTAGACCTCCTCCCTCCTCTGTTCTTGCCCACCGCCTTCTCTGAAAGTTGGGGCCAGGGGACATTGGCAGTCCTAGCAACCAATCACATGCTTGCCCTGCCCCCATGCCCCAACATTCATAGAAGGAAGAGGACAAGGATGGAACTTCCTCCATCAGACCTACCTGGGCCAGGGAGTGACATCACTGCACGCAGAAAACTGGGACATAGGGCAGGCTATGCAGAGGTGTTGCAGGCTGACCAGCGGCACTGAGGGACTCAGGTGAGCTTAATATCCTGCTTCTGGTACCTGTAAAAATGTCTTACCACCTCACCCCTCTCCATCTCATCCACCCCTCATACTGCCTTACCTACCCTCCTATACCGCCTCACCTACCCCTCATATGAATGAATGAATGATTTGTATAGCGCTGCAAATGCAAACTGAATCGCCTCATACCACCTCACCTTCTCTCTTCCAGGTATAGCACCTCCCTCAATCCCTTGCTAATCACTGCGCCCTGTCCACCAACCTAACTCCTTCAGGTTATAGCAACTCCCACCCACCTTCCCATAATTCCACTTCTCTCCTACATACCTAAACTTTGAAACTTGAAATTTAAACAGTTCAAGTCCAGTGAAAATAACCTAAAATGGTACAATGGTAAGTGGTAAACTGTCAGAGGTGAAAAAAAAAAGTGTAGGTTAACAAAAACTAAGAAATAATGTACATTTCAGAGTTATGGAAAAGGGTCTTTTTTAGGGAAGACGTAATGGGTTAAAAACTCATAGTTGTTCTGCAGCAATGTAAGTAAATTAGGGCCAATTCACACTAAAATATTGTTAAATCTTAGAGCAGCTGCAACAATTCAGCATTCCAGAAGCTCTGCGTTTCTGGCTGGCTAGGGGGCAGTGTGGTGCATGATTTAACGCACTGCACCGTCCGTTTTTTTGTTTTTGTTTTGTCTCAGCTTTATTTGAATTGTAGGGTTGCCACCTAATTCCTTTAAAGCCGAACGCATATTAATTACACAGGTTCTGTGGCATATTAAGTTGCTAAATAAACTAACATGGTGCCTTATCTGCATTAAATTATCCTCAGAACCTGTGTTCGGGTTTAAAGAGATGAGGTGGCAACCCTAGCTGCGCTGCCTGACATTGCAGTGCAATCCAGGCCGGTGCACTGCAATAATTTGCAGCATGTTTGCATTTTAGCGCAGCGCTAGGCTGCGTTGCAGCATGAATGGGACACATAGGAAACAATTGTTTCCTGTGTGTCCCTGTGGCGACAGACCACATGCAGTAAAACGTCTGTCATGGGCTCATGGCACATAGTATGAATTGGCCCTAAGGCTGGGTTCACACTTGTACAACAAATGCTTTGACATTGGAGCTCATGTTACATGACGTGTGAAAATCAATGTTTCCCTATGGGAGCCGTCTTAACTGGTCCGACACAATTCGGTCCGACTTTGAAAATGGTCTCTGCACTACTTTGGTCCGACTTTGATCCTACTTCAGCACATTGAATATCACTGAAGTCAGATCAAAGTCGGATCGCTATCTTAACTGATCCGACTTTGGCATGCGAATTGTGCTCTGATCTTGAAGGGGAACACCATGCCAAAAAAAAACCTGAATGGTTTCCCCCTTTAAGACCAAGACATACCTTCGGCCCTTAACCACTTCCGGACCGCCTGCCATCTACTGTTTGAAGAGGGATATCATTGTTATGGCAGCAGCTAGCTCTCCGGTGCCGCTCTCCGGTATCCTCCGCTGCTGGCAGCGGCGGAGGAGATCGGGTCCTTCTCCCTGTTAGGTATGGAGAGTGAGGGGAAGATGGCCCCCAATCCATCTCCATACCATTGCAGGGCGGAATCGACATCAAAACTTAATTTCCACCCATAGCTCTTAAAGCAACATTTGATTTTTTTCAAATGACATTTGATAATTTTTTTTTTTTTTTATTGCATTTTAGTGTAAATATGAGATCTGAGGTCTTTTTGACCCCAGATCTCATATTTAAGAGGTCCTGTCATGCATTTTTTCTATTACAAGGGATGTTTACATTCCTTGTAATAGGAATAAAAGTGACACAATTTATTTTTATTTTTTTTAAAGAACAGTGTAAAAATAAAAGGTAAAATAAGTAAGTTTTTTTTTAAATGCGCCCCCATCCCGCCGAGCTCGCGTGCAGAAGCGAACACACACATGAGCGCGCGCATATGAAAACTGTGTTCAAACCACACATGTGAGGTATCGCTGCGAGTGCTAGAGCGAGAGCAATAATTCTAGCCCTAGACCTCCTCTGTAACTCAAAACATGCAACCTGTAGAATTTTTTTAAACGTGGCATATGGAGATTTTTAAGGGTAAAAGTTTGTCGCCATTCCACGAGTGGGCACAACTTTGAAGCATAACTTCATCTTTCACAATATAAAAAAAAATTGGGCTAACTTTACTGTTAAAGAGAAAAATAGCTGCGCTAAATGGTGAACAAAGAATATATATATGATCAAAAATTTCTAATAAAAGAGAGTAAAAAATGTCATAATATAATAGACATAAAAATCTATCCCAATGAGAAAAGCATAAAAGAATGTGATAAAACAATAAATGTGATAAAACACTATGAATGTGATAAAACACTAACGATGAAACGCCCAGAACTAAGTGCAAGTCAGGTATATTACAATTAGTCCATAAATCACATAAATTTGCATAGATGAGTGAATAGATGAAAACTTGAAAATAATACGTGATCCTCCACCACCAGTTGTGCACCGGACACCAAATAAATTGCACTTTTACCAGAAGGCAAGCTAATTGAGCTTGTGGCTATAAACCAAACCAGGGCCTTTATCCAGGGAATTCTAGGGCATCAACTCCAAAATGGTCAGTATGGTAGAGGGGAGATAGGCAGCCGACAGCCGGATTGGCTCGATCGTGCAAGGTTCATGGATTAAACTCAGATGTCACCCAGAAAAATGTAAATCAGATGTTAATATTTAATAAAAATAGAGAAAACACACTTACAATATAAGCAGGTAAAAACAGTAGCCGGCCGGCTTGCGAACGCCTATTCACTCAGAAGCACAAATGCGATGACGTCAGCATGTCAAAACCTCCCAAAGTAGCGGGGCATGATGGGG
>CM053027.1:107205604-107232927 GCA_028564925.1 Lithobates sylvaticus
TCTCTATCTTCAGCACTGCTGGTCTTCAGTAGAGGTGCTGGTCTTCAGGAGAGGTGCTGGTCTTCAGGAGAGGTGCTGGTCTTCAGGAGAGGTGCTGGCCTTCAGTAGAGGTGCTGGTCTTCAGTAGAGGTGCTGGTCTTCAGTAGAGGTGCTGGTCTTCAGTGGAGCTGCTGGTCTTCAGTGGAGCTGCTGGTCTTCAGTGGAGGTGCTGGTCTTCAGTAGAGGTGCTGGTCTTCAGTAGAGGTGCTGGTCTTCGGTAGAGGTGCTGGTCTTCGGTAGAACTGCTGGTCTTCGGTAGAACTGCTGGTCTTCGGTAGAACTGCTGGTCTTCGGTACAAACTGCTGGTCTTCGGTACAAACTGCTGGTCTTCGGTAGAACTGCTGGTCTTCGGTAGAACTGCTGGTCTTCGGTAGAACTGCTGGTCTTCGGTAGAACTGCTGGTCTTCGGTAGAACTGCTGGTCTTCGGTAGAACTGCTGGTCTTCGGTAGAACTGCTGGTCTTCGGTAGAACTGCTGGTCTTCAGTAGAACTGCTGGTCTTTAATTGTCTCTTATGTGGGTGTGTAAGGTGGAGGCCAAGGTTAATATTGAATGGGTTTTTATTTTGCTCCTCAAAGAGCCAAATAGCCAGTGGAGTTCTGGACAGGATGTAGAGAATATTTGATGGGAGAAATCTCCTTTTGGCTTCTCAACTCATGAGGGGAATTCCTCTGGGGCTACCGGTCCTTCTTAGGTGTAGCTTGAGCATTAAAGGTTCAGGAGTTCAGAAACAATGGAGGACTTCCAGCTAAAAAAAAACAACATAATTTTAATTTGGAAGACTGTGGAAGAAAAAAACATTTCCATTTCAGGGGTTTTGAAGGCCAACCTTATTGAGGGCTATAGGGTTCTGCTGGTTGGAATCCAGTGACATATGCAGGTATGCACCAGCACCTTGGATCATAGAGGCCAAAATTATTCCTGAAGTCTTGGCTTTTGTTAGAAACCCAACACTTTATTTGATGGAACACGCATAAAATGGCCAACACCTTTTGGAGTTTTGAGGATTGCAAGTGTAGGAATAATATCGGCTTCTAAGATCCAAGGCGCAAACTCACATGCTTTGGCTGGGGTTAGACTTTATGGGTGACCTCTCCAAAGCCAAAGGCCCCCCTATTTCCTTCTCCTTAGGTTCCCTTTAGTGAATGATCATTTCCCTCGAGTAGGTGTACCAGTTCATCTAGCTTGTTGTGAATACTGGGAGTTGTAGTACAACGGTTGGCATGCATTCACTTTATCACTGTGGTTGGTGACCTTATAATACGGAGCTCATCACTCTACTATGAACTTGTGTCCTCCTTGTGTCTTAAGGCATCAGATGCCTCCAATATAACCCCAATATTTATCTATTAGACGTTAAACTGGGGCTAAGGTCTGTATCGGCATATAAGCCTAATGTTATATTATCATCAACTGCCGGAAAACTCTCACAAACTAACTGTTTTTTGGAATTTTTTTCACCCCAGTAAAAAGATCTTATCTTGACGACCACTGTTCACAAAAAATGTAAAGAGAAATTCCAAAATGGAAAAAAATAATTTTTACTTGGGCTACTACTTGTTGGTCTTTTTTTTAGTCTAAATCTTTTAATCATTTTTTTTTTTTTATTTTTTTTTGGGGAATTTATTTTTGATTGGCAAAAAGGTAAAAAAAATTCCAAAAAGAAAAAAAAATTTTTATTTAGGCTACTTTACTATTTTTTTTTTAATTTAGTTTTGACTTTTTGATTGGCAAAAAGGTATTTATCTATTAGACGTTAAACTGGGGCTAAGGTCTGTATCGGCATATAAGCCTAATGTTATATTATCATCAACTGCCGGAAAACTCTCACAAACGAACTGTTTTTTGGAATTTCTTTCACCCCAGTAAAAAGATCTTATCTTGACGACCACTGTTCACAAAAAATGTAAAGAGAAATTCCAAAATGGAAAAAAAAAATAATTTTTACTTGGGCTACTACTTGTTGGTCTTTTTTTTTAGTCTAAATCTTTTAATCATTTTATTTTTTTATTTTTTTTGGGGAATTTATTTTTGATTGGCAAAAAGGTAAAAAAAATTCCAAAAAGAAAAAAATATTTTTATTTAGGCTACTTTACTATTTTTTTTGGAATTTATTTTTGACTTTTTGATTGGCAAAAAGGTAAAAAATTTCCAAAAAGAAAAAAATTATTTTTATTTAGGCTACTTTACTATTTTTTTGGGAATTTAGTTTTGACTTTTTGATTGGCAAAAAGGTAAAAAAAATTCCAAAAAGAAAAAAATATTTTTATTTAGGCTACTTTACTATTTTTTGGGGAATTTATTTTTGACTTTTTGATTGGCAAAAAGGTAAAAAAATTTCCAAAAAGAAAAAAATATTTTTATTTAGGCTACTTTACTATTTTTTTGGGAATTTATTTTTGACTTTTTGATTGGCAAAAAGGTAAAAAAAATTCCAAAAAGAAAAAAATATTTTTATTTAGGCTACTTTACTATTTTTTTTTGGAATTTATTTTTGAAAAAAATGTAACAATAATTTTGAAGAATAATTTTTTACCTTTTTTTTTTTTTTTAAATGTTTTTATTTTTTTTTTACTTTTTTTTTTCATAACCCGATAACCTTTAAATCGAACATGACTCCCATACAAAGTATACAATTTTATTTATTTTTGGCCAGCTGCTGTAAAATGACACAACATTTAAAAAAAAAATTGTATTATAAGCTGTCCTTTTATTTAAAAAAAATAATTTTTTGCGTGAAAATTTTGCCGGAAGACTGACAACGTTTTGGACGATTAAAAGAAGAGAAGGCAAACTGTGAATATCTGACAATGGTTGTTGGGCTGTAGGTTGGGATTTTTTTTACAATCGCTCTTTTTAGTCTCCTCAACTGCTGAAGGTTGTGAATGAAGTGGACAGATGTGCGCTGCACACACACTGCATGACCACCAACCGTCTCACCGGAGGAAAAAAACATCCACCGTCTCCTTTCAAGAGGTCATAATGTTCAGATTCCTGTTGTTTAAACATGCTGTGTACATTTTAATTCACTTTAACTTATTTAATTTCAAAATAAAAAAAAAGTGTAGTTTATAAATTCCTCTGAATGTTTTGGAGTGTTTATGATGGGAAAATAAACAAATTGTGAATGGGCATGCCTTTTATTGCAGAAGAGACAGGCATTGCATTTCTCCAGTCAGCCTATTTATTTGGCAACAATGTTGTCATTGCTTAAATCAACTACCGTATTTATCGGCGTATAACACGCACCCCAAGTTTAGGAGGGAATTTTAAGGAAAAAAAACTTTTAGGATGGGAGTTTAAGGGGAAAAAAAACAAAAAAAAAAACAATACATTTAAGTGTCCATTGCAGCCTTGTCCCCATTGCAGCCTTGTCCCCATTGCAGCCTTGTCCCCATTGCAGCCATGCCCCCATTGCAGCCTTGTCCCCATTGCAGCCATGCCCCCATTGCAGCCTTGTCCCCATTGCAGCCTTGTCCCATTGCAGCCTTCAGCCTTGCCCCCATTGCAGCCTTGTCCCCATTGCAGCCTTGTCCCCATTGCAGCCATGCCCCCATTGCAGCCTTGTCCCCATTGCAGCCATGACCCCATTGCAGCCTTGTCCCCATTGCAGCCATGCCCCCATTGCAGCCTTGTCCCCATTGCAGCCTTGTCCCCATTGCAGCCTTCAGCCTTGCCCCCATTGCAGCCTTGTCCCCATTGCAGCCTTGTCCCCATTGCAGCCATGCCCCCATTGCAGCCTTGTCCCCATTGCAGCCATGCCCCCATTGCAGCCTTGTCCCCATTGCAGCCTTGTCCCCATTGCAGCCATGTCCCCATTGCAGCCATGTCCCCATTGCAGCCATGTCCCCATTGCAGCCATGTCCCCATTGCAGCCATGTCCCCATTGCAGCCATGTCCCCATTGCAGCCTTGTCCCCATTGCAGCCATGTGCCCCCATTGCAGCCTTGTCCCCATTGCAGCCTTGTCCCCATTGCAGCCTTCAGCCTTGCCCCCATTGCAGCCATGTCCCCATTGCAGCCATGTCCCCATTGCAGTCTTGTCCCCATTGCAGCCTTCAGCCTTGCCCCCATTGCAGCCTTGTCCCCATTGCAGCCATGCCCCCATTGCAGCCTTCAGTCTTACTTCCATTGCAGCCTTCAGCCTTGCCCCCATTGCAGCCTTCAGTCTTACCCCCATTGCAGCCTTCAGCCTTGCCCCCATTGCAGCCTTCAGTCTTACCCCCATTGCAGCCTTCAGCCTTGCCCCCATTGCAGCCATGTCCTCATTGCAGCCTTGTGTGTCCATCGCCATTTAAAATTGGCGCCGACAGGACCCGGAAGCAAAGCGAACGCCGCCGAGATACACATGTACTCGCTACTTGGCTCTTGTCGGCTCTTCTCACCTCCGCTCACGTGACTGTGAGCGGAGCAGAGAAGAGCCGAAAATAGCCGAGTACACTCGCTATGTGTAGCTCGGCGGCGATCGCTCTGCTCCGCTCACAGCTAGCGGAGATCGGCGGGGGATCGCTGGGGATCGGCGTATAACGCGCACCCACGATTTTCCCCTGATTTTAAGGGGAAAAAGGTGCGTGTTATACGCCGATAAATACGGTAAGTTATGGCCCGTACACAAGATCCGAAAATCGGACATCAGATCTTATGACTTTTTTCGCTTAATTGTCGCAAGTAGAAATTGAATAGGTTACTAAAGTCACGAAAATTCTCGTACGACAGAAAAAAAAAAAAATCGGAAGTGATTTCATGTGTTGTAATGTATTTATATTGTGTTTTCGGACGACAACTGTACTGACTAAACGAAAATCGTACGATCTGGTATCGTGCAAAGAAAATTTTCGCGCTTGTCCGATCTAATAATATCGGGTGAATTATCGTGATCGGCTCTCGAAAGCTGTATGCGAACGATCAGATTATCGTACAATCGCAACGAAAGCGGTATTTTTTTGTCCGATTTTCGGATCGTGTGTACGGGCCATAACGCATCCTTTTTTTTTTTTTTGTACAGGACAAACAAAGCTTTATTTTGATAATATAGTCTTGCAGAAATTTTTATTTTCTACGCAATCCATAAACTAAAAAAATAAAAAAAAAAAATTAAAATTAAATTTATATATATATATATATAAATAATATAAAAATATTTAATTTTTTTATTTAAATATAAAAAAAAATATTTTATTTTTTTATATATTGCATAGAAAATAAAAATTTCTGCAAGACTATATTATAAAAAAAAAATATATATATATGTGTATGTATGTGTGTGTGTGTGTGTGTATATATGTATATATATATATATATTATTATTTTTGTTGTGTTAGTTTATATATATATATATAATATATATATATATATAAAATGTATTATGTGTGTATATGTTAAATACTTTTTTTTTCTCTACTAGTTTAATCACTTCAATAACGGGCACTTAACTTCCTGCCCAGACCAATTTTCAGCTTTCAGCGCTGTCGCACTTTGAATGATATGGAAGAGCCCTGGGGCCATCAAAAAAAAAAAAAAATACAGACTTATGTTTTTGAAAAAATACAATTGTACAGAATTCTGAGTTTCAAAGTCAGAATTCTGACATTCAAAGTCAGAATTGTAAGTTTTTGAAAAAATTAAATTGTACAGAATTCTGAGATTCAAAGTCAAAATTGTAAGTTTTAAAAAAAAAATTGTACAGAATTCTGAGATTCAAAGTCAGAATTCTGAGTTTTTTTTAAACTTACAATTCTGACTTTGAATCTCAGAATTCTGACTTTGAATCTCAGAATTCTGACTTTTTTTTTCAAAAACATAATTCTGTATTTCTTTTTTTTATGATGTCCCCAGGGCTCTTCCGTAGCTTAAAGTTTGTGTGTGTGTGTGTGTGTGTGTGTGTGTGTGTTTGTGTGTGTGTGTGTGTGTGTGTTTGTGTGTTTTTGTTTTTTTTTTTTTTTTAAATAGTTATTGTAAAAAAACAAAAAATCAAGGCTTTATTTTGATATAGTCTTGCAGAAATTAAAATTTTCTATGCCAGCTGTAGACAAAAATAAATAAATGGCTATGGGCAGAAGTGACGTTTTGATGTCGCTTCCACCCTGCAATGATATGGAGACGGGTGGGGGGCCACCTTCCCCTCACTCATCTCCATGCCAAGCCAGGAGAAGGATCCGATCGCCTCCGCCGCTACCGATTGGCTCCGGTAAGCGGTGGGGCGGGGGCACCGGAGCGCGGTGGGAGTCCCTTTCTCCCGCCACCGATAAGTGATCTTGCGGCGAATCCGCCGCAGAGACCACTTTTATCTGAAAGCCAAGAGAATAACGGGGTTATGGCAGCTAGCTGCTGCCATAACGATATTCCTCTTCAAAGTAGCAACGTAAAACTGCGGCGGGCGGTTCCGTAAGCGGTTAATGAATAATTACACTCGCCTGTAGTTGAATTCTTGGTAATTAGGATTTTGTTTTCTGAAATTTTAGCTTTGCTTCTTATGCCGCGTACACACGATCGAAAAGTGACAATAGAACAACTTGTCTTAAAGTGTCTTGATAAATCTATTTTTTAGTCGGGGAGGGGGAGGGGTTGAGGTGATGGATAGACAAGAGATTCCTGTGTCACCCTCCCCCCTCTCCAGCGAGTTTCACCTGTGCTGTCAGTGGCACTCAGGGAATGTCACCCAACTCCATTCTTTACAAATTTCTATCTCATTCTCTATCCTGAACTATGCAAATTCCACACGTAGAAGGGTGCGCTCACGCCTGTGACCCAAATGCCACAAATCTGATAAGAAACTCAACTCCTGTCCTTTTCACCGTTCTTTGTTGTATTACAAACACAAGTAACAAGTTGTGGAATAGTACGACTAAAACAAAAAAAAGGGTATTTGATGGGCAAGTACATACGCAGTTTCACCCATTTGGACCCAGAGGGAATTACAGAGGTGGCAAGGACCAAAAATGGGCAATGTTGTTGTGGTCGCCATAGGTCGATGGTGCTCCACCAATGGTACCCAGTGGAAGGTGATACCTTATGTTAGAGGTTGGTGAAGAAATGCCGCTTAGATTGGTGGTCAGTTGGTCAATGGGGGAAGGGCCCCTTACATTGGTACATATATAGTTCCACCCATCTAAACCCAGAGGGGATTTCAGAGCTGTCAAGGACCACCAAAGGCAGTGTTGTTAGGGTCACTATAGGTCGATGGTGCTCAACTTGGCACAGCCCATGGTACCCAGTGGGAGGTGCTACATTTTTTTGGAGGTCGGTAAAGAAAGGCCACTTAGATTGGTGGTCAGTTGGTCAATGGGGGGAGGGCCCCTTACATTGGTACCTATACAGTTCCACCCATCTAAACCCAGAGGGGATTTCAGAGGTCTCAAGGACCACCAAGGGGCAGTGCTGTTAGAGCCACCATAGGTCAATGGTGCTCAACCAGTGGAAGGTGGTACCTTACATTGTAGGTCAGTGAAGAAGGGCGACTTGGATTGGTGGTCAGTTGGTCAACGGGGGAAAGGGCCTCTTACATTGGTACATATAGAGTTCCACCCATCTAAACCCAGAGGGGATTTCAGAGCTGTCAAGGACCACCAAAGGCAGTGTTGTTAGGGTCACTATAGGTCGATGGTGCTCAACTTGGCGCAGCCAATGGTACCCAGTGGAAGGTGCTACATTACGTTGGAGGTCGGCGAAGAAAGGCCACTTAGATTGGTGGTCAGTTGGTCAATGGAGGCAGGGTCTCTTACATTGGTACCTATACAGCTCCACCCATCTAAACCCAGAGGGGATTTCAGAGGTCTCAAGGACCACCAAGGGCCAGTGCTGTTAGGGCCAGGGCCGCCATCAGGGGGGTACAGCCCATACATTTGTAAGGGGCCCCAGCGTCTGGATGGGCCCGGCCGACTAGCAGGCATGTGAGCAGGCAAGGGCGGGTACAGAGGAGCTCCGTGGATGCTTCTGTATGTGTGTGAGTCAACAGGCTCCTGCTCTGTTATTGAGCTGACATCGGGCTCTTTGCTGCCACCTCTGCACATATCCTGCATGTGGAAACAAGTGCTGGGACTAGGACCACCTTACAAGTAAGGGCTGTTGTGCAGGGGGGGGGGGGGGGGGGCTATGTGTGTGTCTGTTTACATGCCTCTGTGTGTGTGTGTACATTTCTCTGTATGTGTACTTGCCTGTGTGTGTGTGTACATGTCGAGTGTGTGTGTGTGTGTACATGTCGAGTGTGTATGTGGGTGTATGTGCATGTCATATATACACATGTGAGTGGTGCTGAAAGCGTACAGGTGTGAGGGAGGGCTAAGAGCGTACAGGTGATGGGGGGGCTGAAAGCGTACAGGTGGGAGGGGGCTGAAATATACAGGTGGCGGGGGGCTGAAAGCGTACAGGTGTGAGGGGGCTGAAATATACAGGTGGCGGGGGGCTGAAAGCGTGCAGGTGTGAGGGGGGCTGAAAGCGTGCAGGTGTGAGGGGGGCTGAAAGCGTGCAGGTGTGAGGGGGGCTGAAAGCGTACAGGTGTGAGGGGGGCTGAAAGCGTACAGGTGTGAGGGGGGCTGAAAGCGTACAGGTGTGAGGGGGGCTGAAAGCGTACAGGTGTGAGGGGGGCTGAAAGCGTACAGGTGTGAGGGGGGCTGAAAGCGTACAGGTGTGAGGAGGCTGAAAGCGTACAGGTGGCGGGGGGGCTGAAAGCGTACAGGTGTAAGGGGTCTGAAAGCGTACAGGTGGGGGGGGGGGGGGGGGGCTGAAAGCGTACAGGTGTGAGGGTGCAGAAAGCGTACAGGTGGCGGGGGGGGCTGAAAGCGTACAGGTGGCGGGGGGGCTGAAAGCGTACAGGTGGCGGGGGGGCTGAAAGCGTACAGGTGTAAAGCGTACAGGTGGCGGGGGGCTGAAAGCGTACAGGTGGCGGGGGGGCTGAAAGCGTACAGGTGGCGGGGGCTGAAAGCGTACAGGTGTGAGGGACAAATCCTGTGATCAATGTATCCTCAGACACACACACTGCACTATAACAATCATCAGATCACTGCATGTTCTACTCTGCCCAGCTCTGACTACATACATCTCCCTATATTCTTCTTGCTGTTCACTCGAATAAATTTATTTTCAGTCTGGTCTGTGGATCTGTGGTCTGTGCCTGTCTCAGGCTAGTGCATGAGATATGTAAATCACCTGTCACTCACAGCAAGGGGGCGTTTTTGACAAAGATTTTAGCACTTTGTCAAGATCTTTCTAACTGAACAATAAAATAGGATTGCTCAGGCCTGGAGTAAATCTGTGTGGCAAGACTGGGCTCAAATGAAAGGAAATCTTATTCTCTACATTATAAAGTCAATTATGGGTTTACATCCACTTTAAAGCTCTTGGAGTCATCAGCAGTGAGAGATCCCCACCACAATTCACAGTTGTGTCCAACTACTGCACTTTTACTTGGGCAAATGATCGCCCCCCCCCCCCCCCCACAATAATACGGAATGAAATGACTAAATGGACAGTTTAGCTATAAGAGAAAATACCTGAAATACCTCCATTATGATGGTGTGGGAGGGGCAATGACACAGTGCAGGGAAATCTTACCATTGGGGAGGAACTAAGGCAAAGTACTGCAAGGAAATCTCACCAAATGACTTCCCGATGTATAGAAATAATTTCAAACACTTTGAAAGATAAATGGTTAAAATAAAATGAAAGGAGGACATTCCCTTTCAGACTGAGAGATAAGAACTGTCGGCTACTATAGAGATGTAATTGTGTTCTGTATACCATCCGGTACAATGGATGCTGACAAAAGAACCAGCTTGACCAGCTCACCTCGCCTCTCACCAAGGTGTCACATGAAGATTAACCACTTGCCCGCTGGGCACTTAAATCCTTTTCTTAACCAGGGCAATTTTCAAATTTCAGCGCTCTCACGCTTTCAATGACAATTACTCAGTCATGCAACACTGTACCCAAATTAAATTGTTGTCCTTTTTTCTTTTCCACACAAAAAGAGCTTTCTTCTGGTGGTATTTTTTTTCTGTGCTATAAATGAAAAAAGATCACTGATATGGCATGGATGTGGCACGTATAATCACTGATGTGGCAGGGATGATCACTGATGTGGCATGGATGTGGCACGTATAATCACTGATGTGGCCCGGATGATCACTAATGTGGTATGGATGTGGCACAAATGAGCACTGATGTGACATGGATGAACACTGATGTGGCATGGATGAACACTGATGTGGCATGGATGTGGCACCGATGATCACTGATGTGGCATGGGTGAGCACTGATGTGGCACGAATGATCACTGATGTGGCACGGATGAGCACTGATGTGACATGGATGAGCACTGATGTGGCACGAATGAGCACTGATGTGCCATGGGTGAGCACTGATGTGGCACGGATGATCACTGATGTGACATGAATGAACACTGATGTGGCATGGATGTGGCACAGATGATCACTGATGTGGCACGGATGAGCACTGATGTGACATGGATGAACACTGATGTGGCACGGATGATCACTGATGTGCCATGGGTGAGCACTGATGTGGCACGAATGATCACTGATGTGGCACGGATGAGCACTGATGTGACATGGATGAGCACTGATGTGCCACGGGTGAGCACTGATGTGGCACGAATGATCACTGATGTGGCACGGATGATCACTGATGTGCCATGGGTGAGCACTGATGTGGCACGAATGAGCACTGATGTGACATGAATGAACACTGATGTGGCACAGATGATTACTGATGTGGCACGGATGAGCACTGATGTGACATGGATGAACACTGATGTGGCACTGATGTGGCACGGATGAGCACTGATGTGACATGGAAGAACACTGATGTGGCACAGATGATCACTGATGTGCCATGGGTGAGCACTGATGTGGCACGAATGAGCACTGATGTGAGATGAATGAACACTGATGTGGCATGGATGTGGCACAGATTATCACTGATGTGGCATGGATGAGCACTGATGTGGCATGGATATGGCACCGATGATCACTGATGTGGCATGGATGAGCACTGATGTGACATGGATGAACACTGATGTGGTATGGATGTGGCACCTGATGATTACTGATGTGGCACGGATGGGCACTGATGTGAAATGGATGAACACTGATGTGGCATGGATGTGGCACAGATGATCACTGATGTGGCACGAATGAGCACTGATGTGACATAGATGAACACTAATGTAGCATGGATGAGCACTGATATGGCACGGATGAGCACTGATGTGGCATTGATGTGGCAGGCATGATCACTGATGTGGTATGGATGTGGCACGGATGAGCACCGATGTGGCATGGGTGTGGCACGGATAATCACTGATGTGGCAAGGATGTGGCATGGATGAGCCATGGATGGGGATGGATGAGCCGGGGATGGAGCATGGATATGCATGAATGAGGATGAATGAGCCAGGGTTTGGCATGAATGAGGATGGATGAGCCAGGGATGGGGCATGGCTGAGTATGTGGATGGATGAGCCAGAGATGGATGGATGGATGAGCAAGGGATGGGCACAGATCAGCCTCCCACGCTGTACTCCTCCCACGCTGTACCGATTGGCGTGAGGAGAGGGGAGGAGCCGAACAGGATATGCTCCGGTTTGTTTACAAGTGGACGGAGTGATCATGTGGTAAAGGGCCGCTGCCATTGGCCCTTTACCCCGATCCGTGACACGCCGGGTCTGGGAGACCTGACGGTCAAGGACATTCCTAGGTCCCCCCCCCCCCCCTAGGGGGCATGCGGGAGCGTGATTCTGGTAGCATTTTAGTACGCCCTCCCAGAGTTATCTGACCGCGCTGTACCCGTTTTGTGGCTATGGTCCGGTTGGCAAGTGGTTAAAGAGGTCCTTTCCGTCGGCTGAAATCTTCCTTTATATTATACTCTTATATTATCTTCCCACCATCCTCTGCACAGCAGAGATCAGATTATGTAAGGTGTCGGTGATGTTGCATCAAAAATTTTAATTGAAGCTCCGCACCTCTGCTTAGTGGTCCAGATCCAACTTACTCCATCCTTCCGTTTGAAGATATCCCTAGGCAGGCTGTAGCAACAGCTCTCTTCCAGGCCAGAAAAATGATTCTGAGACACTGGAAATCCACTGAGCCCCCCACGTTTGCAGGAATGGGTTACCCAAATGGGTGACACCATATGATTGGAGAAGCTCATTTATCAACACAGGGGCAAAAGCGGCAAATTCGATAAATTATGGGCCCCATGGTCGAATATCCCGGGCCTAACCCCAGTAGATCTGGTGTATGACCGACTATTCTAATTGGAACTACATTTCCCATGATGCTCATGCACTCTGCAGTGTAGTTTAGAGCTTCATGGGAAATGTAGTTCCAAAACATCTGGGGTGCCAAGGTTCACCATCAATGCTCTATTGCTTGGCACAATGATGACATTCTAACATGTTTCAGGTTGTGGGAGCTAGAGGGGCGGTTGCTTAGGAGACCAACAAGAGAAGACCACCAATCCAGTTTGCAGGTAGCTGACCCAGCATGCCGTGGTAGCAAACCGTGTTATCACAGATATGTGGCAAGTGTTGTGTGCAGTGCCTAGGACAAGGTCATCCAGCGCCCATGGCAAAGATGCCAAACTGTGCCCCCCCCCCCCACTTCGCTTAGGGGTAGGGTCAACAGTGATGCCACTGTCCATAGTCCTATGAGTCTTGCAACAGAAGCAACTGGCACAGGGCACCCCCATCCCTGCAATAAACCATTGCGCCCAGGGCAGCTGTCCCTCATGCCCACCCCTTGTCCTGGCCCTGGTTGTGTGAGGCACAAGACCGACCAAACTGAATTAAAAATGTGTACAAATCTACTGGATCCCATCTGTGTGTGTGTGTCCTCACATTATCAGCAAAGACATAGTCGGAAAGCACTGTGTAAATTGTCAACACAATATAAATCCCTTTAATAAATACGTACATTTTAACAGTTCCTTGAAAAAGTATTCATACCCCTTGAAATTTTCCACATTTTGTCATGTTACAACCAAAAACGTACAATGTATTTTATTGGGATTTTATGTGATAGACCAACACAAAGTGGCCCATAATAGTGAAGTGGAAGGAAAATGATAAATGTTTTTCCAAATATTTTACAAATAAATATGTGAAAAGTGTGGGGGGTACATTTGTATGGCGCCCCCCGGAGTCAATACTTTGTAGAACCGCCTTTCACTGCAATTACAGCTGCAAGTCTTTTTGGGGATGTCTCTACCAGCTTTGCACATCTAGAGAGGGACATTTTTGCCCATTCTTCTTTGCAGAATATCTCAAGCTCTGTCAGATTGGATGGAGAGCGTCTGTGAACAGCAATTTTCAAGTCTTGCCACAGATTCTCAATGTGATTTAGGTCTGGACTGTGACTGGGCCATTCTACCACATGAATATGCTTTGATCTAAACCATTCCATTGTAGCTCTGGCTGTATGTTTCGGGTCGTTGTCCAGCTGGAAGGTGAACCTCCCCCCCAGTCTCAAGTCTTTTGCAGACTCTAATGCCGCGTACACACGGTCGGACTTCTCGTCGGAAAAAGCTCTGATGGTTTTCCCGTCGGAATTCCGACGGAATTTCGCTCAAACTGTCTTGCCTACACACGGTCACACCAAATTCCGACAGTCTGTAACACAGCGGCATAAAACACGTTCAATGGCACTATAAAAGGGAAGTTTAATGCTTCCGAGCATGCGTCAAATTGTTTCCGAGCATGCGTCGGAATTTTGCGTGTCGGAATTGCATACACACGATCGGAAAATCCGATAGAAAGGTTTTCCGTCGGAAAAATTGAGAACAGGTTCTCAATCCAAAGTCCGTCGGAAATTCCGACAGAAAAAGACCGATGGGCATACACACGGTCGGAAAATCCGTTGAAAAGCTCCCATCGGACTGTTTCCATCGGAAATTCCGACCGTGTGTACGCGGCATAACAGGTTTTCTTCTAAGATTGCCCTGTATTTGTCTCCATCCATCTTCACATCAACTCTGACCAGCTTCCCTGTACCTGCTGAAGAAAAGCATCCCCACCACATGATGCTGCCACCACCATGTTTCACAGTGGGGATGGTGTGTTCAGGGTGATGTGCAGTGTTAGTTTTCCCCACACATAGCGTTTTTCTTTTAGGCCAAAAAGTTGAATTTTGGTCTCATCTGACCAGATCACCTTCTTCCACATGTTTGCTCCCCTCCCCCACATGGCTTCTCACAAACTGCAAACAGGACTTCTTATGACTTTCTTTCTCCAATGTCTTTCTTCTTGTCACTCTTCCATAAAGGGCAGATTTGTGGAGAACACGACTAATAGTTGTCCTGTGGACAGACTCTCCCCCCTGAGCTGTGGATCTCTGCAGCTCCTCCGGAGTTACCATGGACCTCTTGGCTCTTCTTTGATGAATGCTCTCCTTGCCCGGCCGGTCAGTTTAGGTGGACGGCCATGTCTTGGTAGGTTTGCAGTTGTGCCATACTCTTTCCATTTTCCGATGATGGATTGAACAGAGCTCCGTGAGATGTTCAAAGCTTGGGATACTTTTTTTTATAACCTAACCCTGCTTTATACTTCTCCACAACTTTATCCCTGACCTGTCTGGTGTGTTCCTTGGCCTTCATGATGCTGTTTGTTCACTAAGGTTCTCTAACAAACCTCTGAGGGCTTCACAGAACAGCTGTATTTATACTGAGATTAAATTACACACAGGTGGACTCTATTTACTAATTAGGTGACTTCTGAAGGCAATTGGTTCCACTAGATTTTAGTTAGGGGTATCAGAGTAAAGGGGGCTGAATACCAATGCCCCCCACACTTTTCACATATTTATTTATAAAAAAAAAAAAAAAACCATTTATCATTTTCCTTCCACTTCAAATTATGTGCCACTTTGTGTTGGTCTATCACATAAAATACCAATAAAATACATTTTACGTTTTTGGTTGTAACATGACAAAGGACTTGTAGTGTGTTAGTGGCAGGCAGGCAGAGCTCCTATATTTTGTTACCAGAAGCACCTATAGGACTTGTAGTGTGTTCGTGGCAGGCAGGCAGAGCTCCTATATTTTGTTCCCAGAAGCACCTATAGGACTTGAAGTGTGTTAGTCCCACACACACAGAGCTCCTATATTTTGTTCCCAGAAGCACCTATAGGACTTGAAGTGTGTTAGTCCCATTACACACACAGAGCTATATTTTGTTCCCAGAAGCACCTATAGGACTTGAAGTGTGTTAGTCCCATTACACACACAGAGCTATATTTTGTTCCCAGAAGCACCTATAGGACTTGAAGTGTGTTAGTCCCATTACACACACAGAGCTCTATATTTTGTTCCCAGAAGCACCTATAGGACTTGAAGTGTGTTAGTCCCATTACACACACAGAGCTATATTTTGTTCCCAGAAGCACCTATAGGACTTGAAGTGTGTTAGTCCCATTACACACACAGAGCTATATTTTGTTCCCAGAAGCACCTATAGGACTTGAAGTGTGTTAGTCCCATTACACACACAGAGCTATATTTTGTTCCCAGAAGCACCTATAGGACTTGAAGTGTGTTAGTCCCATTACACACACAGAGCTATATTTTGTTCCCAGAAGCACCTATAGGACTTGAAGTGTGTTAGTCCCATTACACACACAGAGCTATATTTTGTTCCCAGAAGCACCTATAGGACTTGAAGTGTGTTAGTCCCATTACACACACAGAGCTATATTTTGTTCCCAGAAGCACCTATAGGACTTGAAGTGTGTTAGTCCCATTACACACACAGAGCTATATTTTGTTCCCAGAAGCACCTATAGGACTTGAAGTGTGTTAGTCCCATTACACACACAGAGCTATATTTTGTTCCCAGAAGCACCTATAGGACTTGAAGTGTGTTAGTCCCATTACACACACAGAGCTATATTTTGTTCCCAGAAGCACCTATAGGACTTGAAGTGTGTTAGTCCCATTACACACACAGAGCTATATTTTGTTCCCAGAAGCACCTATAGGACTTGAAGTGTGTTAGTCCCACACACACACAGAGCTATATTTTGTTCCCAGAAGCACCTATAGGACTTGAAGTGTGTTAGTCCCATTCACACACACAGAGCTATATTTTGTTCCCAGAAGCACCTATAGGACTTGAAGTGTGTTAGTCCCATTACACACACAGAGCTATATTTTGTTCCCAGAAGCACCTATAGGACTTGAAGTGTGTTAGTCCCATTACACACACAGAGCTATATTTTGTTCCCAGAAGCACCTATAGGACTTGAAGTGTGTTAGTCCCATTACACACACAGAGCTATATTTTGTTCCCAGAAGCACCTATAGGACTTGAAGTGTGTTAGTCCCATTACACACACAGAGCTATATTTTGTTCCCAGAAGCACCTATAGGACTTGAAGTGTGTTAGTCCCATTACACACACACAGAGCTATATTTTGTTCCCAGAAGCACCTATAGGACTTGAAGTGTGTTAGTCCCATTACACACACAGAGCTATATTTTGTTCCCAGAAGCACCTATAGGACTTGAAGTGTGTTAGTCCCATTACACACACAGAGCTATATTTTTTTTCCCAGAAGCACCTATAGGACTTGAAGTGTGTTAGTCCCATTACACACACAGAGCTATATTTTGTTCCCAGAAGCACCTATAGGACTTGAAGTGTGTTAGTCCCATTACACACACAGAGCTATATTTTGTTCCCAGAAGCACCTATAGGACTTGAAGTGTGTTAGTCCCATTACACACACAGAGCTATATTTTGTTCCCAGAAGCACCTATAGGACTTGAAGTGTGTTAGTCCCATCACACACACAGAGCTATATTTTGTTCCCAGAAGCACCTATAGGACTTGAAGTGTGTTAGTCCCATTACACACACAGAGCTATATTTTGTTCCCAGAAGCACCTATAGGACTTGAAGTGTGTTAGTCCCATTACACACAAAGAGCTATATATTGTTCCCAGAAGCACCTATAGGACTTGAAGTGTGTTAGTCCCATTACACACACAGAGCTATATTTTGTTCCCAGAAGCACCTATAGGACTTGAAGTGTGTTAGTCCCATTACACACACAGAGCTATATTTTGTTCCCAGAAGCACCTATAGGACTTGAAGTGTGTTAGTCCCATTACACACACAGAGCTATATTTTTGTTCCCAGAAGCACCTATAGGACTTGAAGTGTGTTAGTCCCATTACACACACAGAGCTATATTTTGTTCCCAGAAGCACCTATAGGACTTGAAGTGTGTTAGTCCCATTACACACACAGAGCTCCTATATTTTGTTCCCAGAAGCACCTATAGGACTTGAAGTGTGTTAGTCCCATTACACACAGAGCTATATTTTGTTCCCAGAAGCACCTATAGGACTTGAAGTGTGTTAGTCCCATTACACACACAGAGCTCCTATATTTTCTTCCCAGAAGCACCTATAGGACTTGAAGTGTGTTAGTCCCATACACACACACAGAGCTCCTCTATTTTGTTCCCAGAAGCACCTATAGGACTTGAAGTGTGTTAGTCCCACTTTAGTGTGTTACACACACAGAGCTATATTTTTGACTTCTAGTGTGTTTCCCAGAAGCACCTATAGGACTTGAAGTGTGTTAGTCACACAGAGCTCCCATCACACAGAGCTATCCTTTTGTTCCCAGAAGCACCTATAGGACTTGAAGTGTGTTAGTGGTCCCATACACACACAGAGCTGTTCCCAGAAGCAGCACCCATAGGACTTGTTAGTGTGTTAGTCCCATCACACAGAGCTCCTCTATTTTCTTTGCATAAGCACCCACAGGACTTCTAGTGTGTTAGTGGCATCACACAGAGCTCCTCTATTTTCTTTGCAGAAGCACCCACAGGACTTCTAGTGTGTTAGTGGCATCACACAGAGCTCCTCTATTTTCTTTGCAGAAGCACCCATAGGACTTCTAGTGTGTTAGTGGCATCACACAGAGCTCCTATATATTCTTCTCAGCAGCACCACAGGACTTCTAGTGTGTTAGTGGCATCACACAGAGCTCCTCTATTTTCTTTGCAGAAGCACCCATAGGACTTCTAGTGTGTTAGTGGCATCACACAGAGCTCCTATATTTTCTTTGCATAAGCACCCACTTCTAGTGTGTTAGTGGCATCACACAGACTTCTAGTGTGTTAGTGGCATCACACAGAGCTCCTCTATTTTCTTTGCAGAAGCACCCATAGGACTTCTAGTGTGTTAGTGGCATCACACAGAGCTCCTATATTTCTTCTCAGCAGCACCCACAGGACTACCGACTACAATGGCTGGAAGACCGCCAAGGGGAGGCAGAGCGTGCAGAGCCAAGAACACAGGGCAGGCAGGCTCTGTTTCTAGTGGACGTGGCCGTGGACGTGGACGTGGTCGTGCATCGTCATCAGCACGTGGCCATGGGACACGCGCGTCTTTGTTTTCGGCAGCTGGACATGTGGAGCCGCATCATGCTGAAGGCTTGGTAGAATGGATGACCAAGCCCTCCTCTCATCCTCCTCATCCTCTCTCACCCAGGCTCAGGGTACTGACAGAGCATCATCAGCCACCCCTTCCCTAGACCCACCATGTCCTCCTGAGGAGTCCCCCGAACTCTTTGAGCACAGTGTTGGGTACATGCTCCAGGAGGATGCCCAACGATTCGAAGGCTCGGATGACGATACCCAGCTTGAGGAATCTGGCAGTACAGTTCCACCAGCTGCAGCTTACTGCCAGGTTTGCTCTAGTGGTGAAGAGGGAGGGGATGATGAGGTCACTGACTCCACGTGGGTGCCTCAAGGGAGAGAGGATGAGGAGGAGGACGAGGAGGAGGAGGATGCGGCGTCACATGTCCAACGAGGCAGGATGCCCCCTGGAGGCCAGGTAGAGGCCAGCACAGCAACTGTACAACACCGCAGAGCTCCGCCTGTGCAGGGCGCTGCCTCTGCACGTTATCAGAAAAGTTCTTTGGTGTGGGCCTTTTTTGAGACGAGTGCAGCAGATCGCACCACTGCTATTTGCAATATTTGTCTCAAGCGTATCTCGCGTGGCCAAAACATCAGCCGCTTGGGCACACACAAGCATGACCAGACATATGGCGACCTGCCATGCAGCTCGTTGGCAGGCACACATAAAAGACCCACACCAAAGAACTAAGCGGACCTCTCCTTGCTCCTCCTCAGCTGGGATCTCCATCCCCACTACACCTTCAGTCCTCTCTGAAAGCTGCTCTGAGAGGACTGAAGGTGTAGAATTCGGTGTGTCACAACCAAGTACTTGCAGTACACCGACGTCCGAATGCAGCAGGCAAATTTCCCTGCCCCAGCTGCTGGACCGTAGAAAGAAGTACACTCCCAGCCATCCACATGCCCAGAGGTTGAATGCTAGCCTTGCTAAATTGCTAGCACTTCAACTGCTGCCTTTTCAGTTGGTAGACTCGGCCCCCTTCCGTGAGTTTGTTCAATGTGCGGTTCCTCAGTGGCAGGTTCCCAAACGCCACTTTTTCTCGCGGAAGGCGATTCCGTCTCTCTACCGGCATGTGGAGGGCAATGTCCATGCCTCGCTGGACAGGGCGGTCAGCGGTAAGGTGCATATTACCGCTGACTCATGGTCCAGCAGGCATGGACAGGGACGGTACCTTTCTTTCACGGCCCATTGGGTCACTCTATTGGCAGCTGGGAGGGATGCAGGACAAGGTGCAGTAGTGTTGGAGGTTGTTCCGCCACCACGCCTCCAAAACGCGACTACTGCTACTGGTTGTGACACACCTCTCTCCTCCACCCCCTCCTCTTCTTCTTCCTCCAGTGCTCTGTCCTTGGAACCAGCGGTGCTCCGTAGGCGTACAAGGGGCTACGCAAGTACGCAGGCAAAAAGATGCCATGCCGTGCTTGCGCTGGTGTGTTTGGGGGACAGGAGCCACACTGGGCCAGAGGTTCTGGCAGCTCTGCAGGGGCAGGCCGAGAGGTGGTTGACGCCACGTCAGCTTAAGCCAGGAATGGTCGTTTCTGACAATGGCACCAACCTCCTCTCCGCCCTGCGACAGGGGCAGCTCACCCATGTGCCCTGCATGGCTCACGTCCTCAACCTGGTGGTGCAGCGGTTCTTGGGCAGGTTCCCAGGCTTACAGGATGTCCTGAGGCAGGCCAGGAAAGTCTGTGTGCATTTCCGCCGATCTTATAATGCCAGTGCTCGGCTGACTGAGCTGCAAAAGGAGCTGAACCTGCCCAAGAACCGCCTAATATCTGACATGCCCACCAGGTGGAACTCAACGTTGGCCATGCTGCAGCGACTGCACACGCAGCAGAGGGCCATCAATGAGTACCTTTGCGACTACGGCACCAGGACAGGGTCAGGGGAGCTTGGTTTTTTTTCCCCACGTCAGTGGAGCATGATCAGGGATGCATGCACTGTCCTCTCACCATTTGAGGAGGCCACGAGGATGGTGAGCAGTGACAGTGCATGCATCAGTGACACTGTCCCTCTTGTCCACCTGTTGGAGCATACGCTGCGTGGGATAATGGACAGGGCACTTGAGGCAGAACAGAGGCAGGAAGAGGAGGACTTCCTTGCCTCTCAAGGCCCCCTTTATCCGGACAGTGTTCCTTCTGTCCCACCCATCACACAGGAAGAGGATGAGGAGGAGGAGGAGGAGGAGGAGGAGGAGGATTGTGTGAGCATGGAGGTGGAGCCTGGCACTCAGCATCAGCAGCAGCAGTCTTTTAGGGATGATGTACAGTCCCAACAAGCCAGTGGACTTGTACGTGGCTGGGAGGAGGTGGCTGGCGATCATGTCATCCTCAGTGACCCAGAAGACTCCGGACCGAATGCCTCAGCTAACCTACGCTGCATGGCCTCCCTGATCCTGCAAAGCCTGCGGAAGGATCCTCGTGTTCTTCGGATCAAGGAGAGGGACCATTACTGGCTGGCCACTCTCCTTGATCCGCGGTACAAGGGTAAGGTTGCGGACCTTATCTTGCCGTCGCAGAGGGAGCAGAGGATGAGACATCTCAGGGAGGCCTTGCAGAAAGGTCTGTGCAACGCGTTCCCAGAAACTGGGAGGCTACAAACTCCTGGTCCTGGGCGACGAGTTGCTGAGGCTTCGGTCAGTGGCAGAAGGAGCGGTGGGGAAGGTGGACGTCTGACCGATGCGTTCAGACAATTTTTTAGTCCGCAGCCCCAAGGTATGATCGGTTCCAGCAACCATCGCCAGCGTCTGATATACATGGTGCAGGAATACCTTGGGGCAAGGTCAGACTTGGACACCTTTCCCACCGAAAATCCTCTGGCTTACTGGGTCCTGAGGATGGATCACTGGCCAGAGCTTGCACAGTATGCAATTGAGCTACTGGCCTGTCCTGCCTCCAGCGTTCTTTCCGAACGCACATTCAGTGCTGCTGGAGGATTTGTGACTGATCATAGGGTGCGCCTGTCCACCGCCTCGGTTGATCGACTGACATTCATCAAAATGAATCAGTCTTGGATCACCACCAGCTACCAGGCACCTGAGGCGGATATAACCGAATAATTTTTAATGTCACATCCCTTCAAGACTGCCTATGCTGATGCTGAGTGACTGTCCTCTTATGTTCACTGACTATCCTCTTCCTCCTCCTCAATGATCCATGCCACCACACCAGTGCCTAAGGCACAATTTTTCAGCCCCTGTTTAACAGGGGCGTGTACTTACAATTTTTAAAAAAAATGCTTCGCAACACGTGTGACTGCTGTGCTCCAAGTACAGTCTCTGTGAGGGCCGTGTTGCAGTGTTGTGGCACCAGCACCAGTGCCTAAGGCACAATTTTTCAGCCCCTGTTTAACAGGGGCGTGTACTTACAATTTTTTAAAAAAATGCTTCGCAACACGTGTGACTGCTGTGCTCCAAGTACAGTCTCTGTGAGGGCCGTGTTGCAGTGTTGTGGCACCAGCACCAGTGCCTAAGGCACAATTTTTCAGCCCCTGTTTAACAGGGGCGTGTACTTACATTTTTTTAAAAAAATGCTTCGCAACACGTGTGACTGCTGTGCTCCAAGTACAGTCTCTGTGAGGGCCGGTTGCAGTGTTGTGGCACCAGCACCAGTGCCTAAGGCACAATTTTTCAGCCCCTGTTTAACAGGGGCGTGTACTTACAATTTTTAAAAAAAAATGCTTCGCAACACGTGTGACTGCTGTGCTCCAAGTACAGTCTCTGTGAGGGCCGTGTTGCAGTGTTGTGGCACCAGCACCAGTGCCTAAGGCACAATTTTTCAGCCCCTGTTTAACAGGGGCGTGTACTTACAATTTTTTTAAAAAAATGCTTCGCAACACGTGTGACTGCTGTGCTCCAAGTACAGTATCTGTGAGGGCCGGGTTGCAGTGTTGTGGCACCAGCACCAGTGCCTAAGGCACAATTTTTCAGCCCCTGTTTAACAGGGGCGTGTACTTACAATTTTAAAAAAAAATGCTTCGCAACACGTGTGACTGCTGTGCTCCAAGTACAGTATCTGTGAGGGCCGGGTTGCAGTGTTGTGGCACCAGCACCAGTGCCTAAGGCACAATTTTTCAGCCCCTGTTTAACAGGGGCGTGTACTTACAATTTTTTAAAAAAATGCTTCGCAACACGTGTGACTGCTGTGCTCCAAGTACAGTAACTGTGAGGGGTTGCAGTGTTGTGGCACCAGCACCAGTGCCAAAGGCACAATTTTTCAGCCCCTGTTTAACAGGGGCGGGTAATTACAAATCTTGATCTAATAGTTCACAGCAGGGCCCATTCCTGCGCCCACCAAGAGTAACTATGAGGGCCTACAGTCTTGTGGCAACACGTCCACCACCACCGCCAAAGGCCCAATTTTTCTGCCCTGTTCATCAGGTGCTTGCAATTACAAATCTTGATCTAATAACTCACAGCAGGGCCCATTCCTGCGCCCACCAAGAGTAACTGTGAGAGCTTACAGTCTTGTGGCAAACACCGTCCACCACCACCGCCAAAGGCCCAATTTTTCTGCCCTGTTCAACAGGTGCATGCAATTACAAATCTTGATCTATTAACTCACAGCAGGGCCCATTCCTGTGCCCACCAGTCTTGTGGCTACACCAACATCTAATAGGGCAAATTTCTGCAGAGTATATACGCCAGGCCCCTACTTTCAAACATCCAACTTACAAACGACTCCTACTTGCAAATGGAAAGAGAAAACAGGAAGTGAGAGGAAATCTACCCCTAGGAAGGGAAATTCTATCCTGTTAGATTTAATTTGGGAAAAAGGTATCTCCTCTCTACTGATACTTTATCACCAATCCTTGTTTCAATTAAAACCCCACTTTTTCCAAAAACATTTGTCATTGGGACGGAAAGTGAGGTGACATGTTCTGAACAGATGTGCAAAGACAGCAAATGTTACAGGGGTGATAACCCCTCCCTATGTTCTCCAAAAAGCTTAAAAATAGATTTTTTTGGGATGGAGCTACACTTCATAATGTACCTGTTCAGATTCTACTTAAGATCAAACCTAAAGCCGCAAGTGGTTTTAAATGGCTTCTTTTTTTCCTTTACAAATGTCATTTTGTGCAAGGACAGTTCTAAACACGGGAAACACATGCCACTTCACAGGCATACTTTGGACACCCCCCAGGTACCATATTTAAAGGAAAATGTCACTTTTTTTTTTTCACTTTATGCATCATTAAAATGACTGCTCCCGAAAAAACGTTAGTTTTTAAAAGTTCTTTTTGCATTGATATATGTCCCCTGGGGCAGGACCCGGGTCCCCAAACCTGTTTTATGACATTAACATGCATATTGGCCGTTGTAATTAGCACTTTTGATTTCGAACGTTCGCGTCCATTATAACGTATAGGGTTCGAAAATTCGCGCGAACTTTCGGTCCGTTCGAAGGTTCTGGTTCGAACCGAACCCGGGGGTGTTCGGCTCATCCCTACCTACAACTGAAAAGAGACCAGTCTGGATTCCTGCCATTCCGCTTGGTGATAACATCCTACAAGACCAGAGCTGACTGACAGGTTTGGGGGGATTCCATTGCCAGGGACAGAAGGCAAAGGCGTACACCCCTCCCATTCCAGGCAGAAACCGGATAAGCGACAATCTGCTATCTCAGACATCCAGGTATAACTGTACCTAAAAATGACCCCAACCTGAGCAAAAACTGCGATAAGAGGAAGGAGGTCCCAAGTCCTCTATATGGATCTTTATATCACTAGAGGGGTCACCATCAGGAGGAAGGAGGTCCTGATTCCTCTATATAGAGCTTTATATCACTAGCGGGATCACCAGCAGGAGGAAGGAGGTCCTGATTCCTCTATATGAATCTTTATTTTACTAGAGGGGTCACCAGCAAGAGGAAGGAGGTCCTGATCCCCCTATATAGATCTTTATATCACTAGATGGGTCACCAGCAGGAGAAAGGAGGTCCCAAAGGGGGGGGGGGGGTGCACTGGACTGCATCAAAAACACATAAAAAATGCACTGGAACGTACCAAAAATGTGCACGCAAAAAAGCATCTGGAGCGCATCCAAACTGCGTTTCTTATTGCGTGAACTGCCCCTAAATGATTCCTTATATAAACCCCCAAATATATTGCGATAGTTTTAATTCATCCCCCCATTCAACTATTTATGCAATATTAGTATTTATTTAGACCCCCCCCTGTATAATGCAGTATTTGCTCTTTTATAACCCCCCTACCACCCACACAATATAATGCATTATTTGCTCTTTTATAATGCCCACCCCACAATATAATGCATTATTTGCCCTTTTATAATCCCCCCCCCCCAATATAATGCATTATTTGCCCTTTTCTAATGCCCCCACAATATAATGCATTATTTTCCCCTTTTCTAATGCCCCCCCACAATATAAATGCATTAAGCATTTGCTCTTTTATAATGCCCCCCTCCCCATCCCACAACAGGGGTCAAGTCCTGGGGAAAAAAGCGTGGGAACTCCCACCCAAGATCCACTCCCCCACCAAAAAAAAAAAAAATGATACGCTCATATGCACAAACGCTTCAAAAGTGGTATTTTTCCATCCAATTTTCGTATTGTGTGTATGAAGCTTAACTGTTAGTACATAAAAAAAAAAAAAACAATCCTCAATAAACATAAATACGGTAATTCTCTGAATAATCAGCATTCATTCAATTGTGCTTCCATGCAAATGTGAACATCATGTTCTGATCTTTATTGGGGAATTTTATTTTGTATATAGAGTGTTTATGTGGTGAGTTTACACTTTTCATTGAACAGAGTTTGGATAACACAGGGTTAAACGGAAAGGTCATAAATTAACTGCACATTATCTGGACAGAATGCTTGGGGAGATAGTGATGTGTTCCTGCTTAGGAGATGTATGTTAGCTTGGGGGGGCTGCAAACTCTGCAGAGCTCAAAAACACACACACTCGCTGCTATTCCAACCCTTCACATATTTCCACATAAACTTCCCTCCTGGCATTAAACTTTGCCAGGTATTGTGCTCAGCTTACCACCCCAAACTGATGTTCCTCCCTCAGCTCACCTCTCTCCCTGCATGTCCTGTGAGCAGAATAGCTGTGCTCCTCCTCTGGGTTCTCTCATCATATGGCACTGAAGATAGAGGAGGGGGGGATTCAGCGGGACACACAGAGCAAGTATGCAGGAGACTGGGGGGGGGGGGGGGGAGATGAGGAGACAGAAAATCAGGAGGGGCCGGCGGGAGGAGCGCATCACGAGAGGTCTGACTAAATTACAATCTCTTAGCAGCAGGGACCTGATCTACCAGTCAGCTAGCTGTGATTGACAGGTAGATCAAAGCGGAAGCTGTCATGGGGCCCCCTACTGGCAATGCCTGAATGGTCAGGTGTGCGGCACTAACTATTGCGAGCTGTGTCTGCAGCTGCTGGTGTAGCGCCTGCCACACAGCTCGCATACTTCAAAGTCTTGCAGGACACGGCTGCTAACGGGAACTGAGTTCCTGTTGTGGAAAAAGTACAGGAACTCCGTTCCCATGCGTTCCCGCAGGACTTGAGCCCTGCCGCCCCCCCCCAAAAAAAACTCTATGCACCACCTTGGATAGGAGCCCTGAGAAGACCCCACCCCACTGCCAGGCTCCAGTCCCCATAGAGGGCTCCAGGTCTTCTGTGCAGCTTCCAGCAGAGTCTATAAGTATCAGTGGAGGGGGCGAGGCGGAGACATTCCACCTGATACAGAGCTGGAGGACAGGTGAGTACAGGTGCTCTCTGCAAGGGGGTGTCCTTATTTTTTCAGGAACTGTACCCCATTCATCTAAGTAAGATATTGATTGCCCTTTTTTTTTTGAAAGCTGCAACTGCGCCACATTGCCAGGACCTAATGTTAGCTTGGAAATGTTTTGATGCTGCAGCAAATTTTGGAGGTTTTGTTCATGCAGAAAATTTGGGAAAGTTTTTTTTTTTTTTTTTTGTTCAGGGTGTGTCACCCTTTTTAATGTTTCCTAGTTTTTATAATAATTTTGTAAAGTAAGAAAGAGTCACTTTGCATGCTTGGTTCAGTGTTTGCATCCAAATTGTGGTAGAGATCAGTGGCGTTGCTAGGGGGTGGCTTTCGGGGCTATAGCCCTGAATCTGGGGCCCATAGCCCAGAGTTTCTGCAGGGGTCCCCAAGGGGAGGCTCTCTGGAGACCCCTGATTTAAGGGGGAGGCTCTCTGGAGACCCCTGATTTAAGGGGAGGCTCTCTGGAGACCCCTGATTTAAGGGGGAGGCTCTCTGGGGACCCTGATTTAAGGGGAGGCTCTCTGGGGACCCCTGATTTAAGGGGGAGGCTCTCTGGGGACCCCTGATTTAAGGGGGAGGCTCTCTGGGGGGACCCTGATTTAAGGGGGAGGGCTCTCTGGGGACCCCTGATTTAAGGGGGAGGCTCTCTGGGGACCCTGATTAAGGGGGAGGCTCTCTGGGGACCCCTGATTTAAGGGGGAGGCTCTCTGGGGACCCCTGATTTAAGGGGAGGCTCTCTGGGGACCCCTGATTTAAGGGGGAGGCTCTCTGGGGACCCCTGATTTAAGGGGGAGGCTCTCTGGGGACCCCTGATTTAAGGGGGAGGCTCTCTTTTTTTTTGGAGGACCCCTGATTTAAGGGGGAGGGCTCTCTGGGGACCCCTGATTTAAGGGGGAGGCTCTCTGGGGACCCCTGATTTACGGGGGAGGGCTGGCCTCTGGGGGGAGCTGATGTAAGCGGGGGGCTCTCTGGGGGGAGCCTGAGTAATGTAAGCGGGGGGCTCTCTGGGGGGTGCCTGATGTAAAAGCGGGGGCTCTCTGGGGGGAGCCCTGATGTAAGCGGGGGGCTCTCTGGGGGAGCCTGATG
>CM053027.1:107233427-107279906 GCA_028564925.1 Lithobates sylvaticus
ATTAGCAGTAAATGGCTTCAAAATATTTTCATTTGTATTCTACTATTAACTGGAAGTTACTTAGTAATTTGACATTAAAATACATTTAAAATCCCATTAACTGTAATAAAAACTCTATATCCGAAGCAGTAAAAATATCTTCCATCTGAAAGTTTCCTAATTTCCTTATGTTTTAGTTATGTAGGTCAATACTTGTGACAAGGACACGCAAAGGTGAGCCACCTTGCGAACGTCAGCTTTTTCTTAATCTCCTTTGTTAATAGCCTAATGCACTTTTCAGAAAAATAGAGAGCTAATTGAGACAGGGAGAATATGCTCTACGCCACACTGTCAGATGGAGAAGTTAAATGTCCTTTGAAAAGATGTGTCCCCTAATCATTAGGGGATGTTGCTCTAAGAAAGTGAGATGATTAGATGGAAATTGAGGAGGAAAGGGAGCGATGGCAAACTCTGGACAATTATCAGAGTACATTTCTTAAGAGTCTCTTAGCTGGAAGCAATCCAGGGATACCTGAATGGGCCAGGAACGGTAATGTAAAAATAATTTTCTAGGGAGTGAGCTTGGTGAGTTGTCAGATATTAAATATGGCACTTGGGAGATGGCTACAAACTTTTGACATCTTATTTTCCAGTTACTGCAAGAGAAATTTGTCTTTCTTTCAATAAAAATAATTGAGTTCTATAATTACATGGAGATGTGATTTTCTGAATGTGCATTTTGTCGAAGAACTCTGAATGAGACACTGAAAACTGTCTGGTGTGGTTAGCTGTCACTGTCACACATAAATAACATTAAAAGTGAATCTATCACATGTGAAGCAAGGATAATACTGTTGCAGAGAAACAATTCTGAAATTGTACTTACTGCAAAAGTGCAGCCAACAGCATAATCACATAGCTATTAGACTAAGGTCGGCCATACAAGGAGTGAATTTCTTCCCTGTAGTCACGGGTTACAGCAAAGAAATTGTCTCCATTCCCCCATGGCTGCTAGCCTGCTATTAAGCAAGGGGGGAGAGTCTCAGTAGGGCTTTGTGTTGGGTAAGAAATTGGCTGATACTAATTCAAAATTGGACAACCATCACAGGACTTTTTTTGGATAATGAATCTCTCCTCCCATAGATAGAATCCTGCTGGACTCTCCTCTTACACTTTAAAAGCTGGAGGCTGCCATACATTTGCTAGCTTTCCTAATTGTAAGTCACCAGGTCTAGATGGAATTCCTTTTGAGCTATACAAAAAATTCAAATGGGTCCTATTCCGGACCCTACTTCGGACATTTAATGTTGCTCTAGATACAGATGTTTGAAGCTATACTATTATGGGTACTTCGACACCCATGCACACCTCATTTGCTTTGTGGTGTGACTCCCTTGCATATGCATGGAAGTGATGTCATTGTAGCCCAGCCAACCAAGCAGCCGATAGTGTTGCCACCTGTCCAGGATTCACCCACACAGTTTGGGTTTTAAATCATGTGTCCAGGGTTCAGTCCACCTGAGACCCAGACACATTATTCAGACCTAATCTCATCTGGATTTCCCTTATAACAACCAACACCTGTCATCCCCTCTCCACATACTGTTCTTTTTCTTCCAGCTGCTTAATGCCACCAGCTCTTCCCCTCCCTCTGCACCCTTGGCCTCTCACCACCACCAGCTCTTCCCTTCATTCTGCCCCTTCAGCCACTCACTGACACCAGCTCTCCCCCTCCCTCGACATTTTCAGCTTACACTCTACCCCACTACAATGTTTCCATTCTCACTCAGCTGCAATAGCTGGTACTACTTCCTGAGCCTCTCCTGCTCCTCATCCATCCATATTTAATCCACCTCTAATGTAACACAACATATAGTAACTGTGCCTTTCATTCAAATTATACACTGTTCTATCTCTCACTCCCACTAGCACTGCCACATCTCACCAATACCGCCACTCTCTCATTCATTCAGCCTCTTCCTTCTCCTCAATGCTGACTCTGGTTCTCCCTTGATCACTGCTTGCTGTCCTCATTACAGAACCACCCAGTACAAACCCCTTTCCAGCCAAACACCTCAGTACAGACCTCCCTGGTACAGACCCTGTCAATACAAAACTTCCCCAGCAGAACCCCCCTTTCCAGCCTAACTTCTCAGCACGGACCCCCTCACTACAGATCCCCCCAGTATAGACACCCTTCCTAGCCTAATCCTTTAAAACAGACCCCCTCAATACAGACACTCCCAGTACAGATTTCCCCCAATACAAACTCCCCTCAGTAAAGACCCCCCCGGTATAGACATCCCCCAATACAGACATCCCCCAGTACAGACACTATCAATACAGACACTCCCAGTACAAACACTCCCCAGTACAGACATTCCCAAGTACAAACACTCCCTCAACTCACCAGACACAGTGGCAGTTTTAGACAGATGGGAAATCCTTCTCTTGGCTTTGTCATGAGACCGGAGTCGAGGATGCACCTTCCCCAGGCTCTAAATTGCTGCAGCCAGACTAGCAGAAGCAACACTGCAGTGCTATGCATGGTGAAACACAAAAAAGGAAAAGGAAAAAAGCTGGCTTGCACCCCCAGAGTGCTAATACTTAGTGTGGCCCTCACCCCTCTAAGTACACCACTGACTGGGTAGGGAACTTTGGCACTCCAGCTATAGTTACACTACATATCCCATTATGCCTCTACCTCTGGGAGTCATTCCTGTCACTCTTGCAATGCCTAATGGAATTTGTAATTTCCCCACACCTGGAGTGCCAAGGTTGCCTACCCCTGCTTTAAGATATTTATGTAATCATAAAATTAGGATAGATGCTAGGAGCATATAACATGATAATTGTTACTGTTTCTTTTTGAAAAAGAGAAGTACCATTTTTGTATGGAAACCAGTATATGCAAGATAATCTATGGCACCTAATAATGAGATTGCAATTGATCTTTTTTTTTTTTTTATCGTCTAACCAAGAATTTATGATTGTCAGAAAAACAAATTGTTTTTATATGCAAAAATACAATTTGGAAAGTTTTAACTAATTTTGCTGTTGAAAATCTGCACATTTTGTTTTTTGTTTCTCTTGAGGTAACTTAATTATGGGGGTATGGTTATGCTGAAACAGAATTATTCTCTCTGATTCCACCATCTAATTTTTCATTAGTTTCCCAGCTGTACTCTGAGGGTCATCTGAAATCAACAATAACAACTTTATTCAGCCCACTCTATACACAAAAACTAATTTTTCCAGTATTTAATACTGTATGATACTGTATGATACTACATGCTCATCTAGGTGCTACAAGCACGGTTGACCCAACTCCACGCTTTAATTAGTTGGTTAGGACTGCCAGAATAAACTGAATAATCTCCCTCTTTAATACATAGTTAACTACCAATTTTATACTTTAATTCCCTCTAATGTATATGCAGGGGTGGAAAATTAAACCGTGGCACATTTTGGAGGAAACCCAGAAGGAAATGCTACAGACATTTTCACAGATATCTTTTTTTGCTTCTCAATTTTTTTATTTCTCCTTGAGTCCACTGTACCCCAAGATTCTAAGGGATGTCTAAGGCCCCATACACACTATTAGATTTTCTGAAGATTTTTGTCTTCAGATTTACCAAAACCATGTAGTGCAAGGGCCTGCCTGATTGCACACAAATTGAAACTCTTAATGCTTGACCATATATTATATGGTTTTGGTAAATCTGAAGACAAAAATCTGCAGAAAATCGAATAGTGTGTATGGGGTCTAAGGGATGACTCCTGCTGTGCTAACTACGGCTCCAACCAGGGAGACCTTGTTATTGGGACAAATAAATTTCAATTATTATCATTGTCCTTGGCACCTCACTGAGTAACACACCATTAGCCTGTATCCTGGGATACTTTGACTCCTCTGCATTGAAAAAGTAATTACCTCAGAGGTGGGATTTTTAAGGCAGTTTTGAAATACAACAGATATATATTCAAGAAAGTTTTATTAAGACAAAAAACATCAACATGATAAAAAATTCCCAATTAGGGTAGTATGATAGAAAAAAAACACATGTACATATCTCATGATATTGCATAGAGATCATCTAAAAAGTGGTTGAACCCCACTACACATGGTTAAACCATCCATACAAATTCCAAATGATGGTGAGTAGTGAGAATGTCCAATTTGTGGGAGATTTGAGATCGGCCTCTGTACACGGCTGTGCCCCCCTGTGTAGGTAGGTATAGGCCTGCGTACATGGGTGTGCCCCCCTGTGTAGGTAGGTATAGGCCTGCGTACACGGCTGTGCCCCCCTGTGTGTATGCAGGTATAGGCCTGCTTACATGGGTGTGCCCCCCTATGTAGGTAGGTACAGTATAGGCTTGCGTACACGACTGTGCGCCTCTGTGTAGGTAGGTATAGGCCTGCACACATGGCTGTGCCCCCCTGTGTAGGTAGGTAAAGGCCTGTAGACACACACACAGAAGGTGACTCACCTCCTCGCCCTCGGCTTAGGCCTCCTATCAGTAGCAGGGCTGCCATGGAAATCAGATGATTAGCAGCGCCGTGTCCTCTCTCTATGCCGCTCCATTTCTCTCTGCCAAGTGGCTTTCACTGGTAGCCAACTGTAGGTGTCCTGTCAATTAATGCCTCCCATCAGATAAGGCATCTATGAACCACGTATGTGCAGCGATGGCTCTGTATGGCATTTGATGGCACTGTATGGCATGTGATGACTCTGTACGGCATGTGATGGCACTGTGCGGCATGTGATGGCACTGTACGGCATGTGATGACTCTGTATGGCATGTGATGGCACTGTACGGCATGTGATGGCACTGTATGGCATGTGATGAAACTCTTCAGCATGTGATGAAAATGTACAGCATGTTATGGCACTGTACAACATGTAATGACACTGTACGGCATGTGATGGCTCTGTATGGCATGTAATGACACTGTACGGCATGTGATGACTCTGTACGGCATGTGATGACACTGTACGGCATGTGATGGCTCTGCACCGCATGTAATGACACGGTACGGCATGTGATGGCTCTGTGCGGCATGTGATGGCTCTGTAGGCATGTGATGAAACTGTAAAGCATGTTATGGCTCTGTACGGCATGTAATGACACTGCACGGCATGTGATGCTGCTGTACGGCATGTGATGACACTGTAGGGCATGTGATGACACTGTACGGCATGTGATCAAACTGTACGGCATGTGATCAAACTGTACGGCATGTGATGGCTCTGTACGGCATGTGATGAAACTGTACTGCATGTGATGGCTCTGTATGTCATGTAATGACACTGTATTGCATGTGATGACACTGTACGGCATGTGATGAAACTGTACAGCATGTGATGGCTCTGTACGGCATGTAATGACACTGCACGGCATGTGATGGCACTGTACGGCACGTGATGGCGCTGTACGGCACGTGATGACGCTGTACGGCACCTGATGGCACTGTACGGCATGTGATGGCACTGTACGGCATGTGATGGCTCTGTAGGAAATGTGATGGGACTATACGGCATGTAATGTGATGTGTATTTACAATAAAGGAAACATTATTACTATAGGGGTACTAGGTAATACACCAATTATGGGGGAGCAAAGCTCTGTCCATGTCTGAGGAGCTCTGTGCATCAGTATGAAAATACAAGTAGATGTAAATGTAAGGTTTCATTGTCTCATATAAAAATCCAGATAGTCATTAAAAGGATTCATTCACAATGTTAGCTCTGATTTTATTTCATTTTACTATACCAGTAATGCATGGAATGCCTTTGTACTGTCACATCCATATGTATATTCTGCTTTACAAATATATTGTTTTCACTCTGGTAGATAGTAATATGTAGAGGACATTTACATACACAGCACTATCAGTGACTTCTCCTACCTTAGTCACTGACTGAAGTGCTCTTACCTCTGCCAATTCTTCTGACCATTGGAACAGACTGCAGAGGAGAAGGGAGGGGGGAGGAGGGAGAAGAGAAGGGAGAGGGAGGAGAGAGAAGGGAGGGGGGAGGAGGGAGAAGACAGGGGAGAGGAAGGAGAGAGAAGGAAGGGGGAGGAGGGAAAAAGGAGGGGGAGGAGGGAGAAGGGAGGGGGAGCAGCTACACTCTGTGAATTCTCGGGAACGAGCAGAGAGCCAACATCAATCAAGCAAGATGACAGGAAAGTGGGTGGATCCAGACTCCAGAGCCAGACCATTGTCAGTATTACACTGTATGAAAGTCTGTAGACCCTCCCACAGATATTTAGCTTGATTTTAACAGAATGGGGGCACTTCTGAGAGGGCTGGAAAGATTTTTAGATATCAGCAGCTCACACAGAATAGATGTAAGCAAAAAAAAAGGAAACCCATACTTCTCTTTTAAATGTGTCTCCAATGCCCTACCCTCTTTAGGAACTTGGATGTCAGAACTTGACAAACTTGCTGCTTATCAAAAAAATCACTTATCAAATTTGGAGAAAGTTGTAGAAAGAGTTAAGCCCCATACACACGGTCGGACAATCCGCGGACCAGGTCGGTCGGATTTTGTCCGTCGTACTTTGTCCGATGTTGGTGTTGCGTACACACGGTCGGACTACGTTGTCGGAATATCCGGTCCGGAAGAACGTCGTGACGTAAGTCGTCGTCCACGAGATTACAAAAGGGAAGTTCAGCACCACGTCAGGCACCCGTTGGGCTCCTTCTGCTGATCCCGTGTTTATCGAGAGTTAGTGGAAGTTTGGTGACTTAAGATTCGCGCTTCTCAGTTTTCTGACTCAGATCGTTACTGCTCTTCAGTTTGTGCTTGTCGTGCGTATCTGTTTATTAGTGCGTGTAGTCAGTTCGCATTTGTTGGTCATTGCGGCCTATATCTGGATATAGGACGCTTTGATTTGCACTGCTTATTGTCTGCTCGTTGCTGGTATTCATTTAGTTCTTTCAGGCCTTGCTGTTTATCGGTGCTTTCTGTTTGTCCGTTCTGACCAGCCGACCTTTTGTGACCTTGTGAGCGATGTTTCCCGTGCGTACTCGTCGCCGAGTTCGTGCTGTACGCGGAATTGGTGTCGGGCTTTTAGCTTTGAGCCAAGACCCGTCCATGAACAGAGTGACGAGGAGTATGTGGACCAAGAATTGGTTGCTTCAGCGTGACCAATTCTCGCACATGCCTTTGCTTCGTGAGATCCGGGAGAATAATCCTGATGATTTCAGGAACTTTCTCAGGATGACGGACCCCGATTTTCACCGTCTTTTGGCTTTGCTGACCCCCTTTATCAGCCGGCAGGATACCTGCATGAGACAAGCCATTACTCCGGAGCAGAGGCTTGTTGCCACGTTGAGGTACTTGGCGACAGGGAGAAGTCTTCAGGATTTGAAGTTCTCTTCAGGTATCTCTCCCCAGGCCCTGGGAATCATTATTCCAGAGACCTGTTCTGCCATCATTCAGGTCCTGCAGGAGGACTATATTAAGGTAACATTTCTACTTTACTATTCCCTTCTATGTATGCTCTGTTTGCTAATGTCTTCTATTTTTGACCTCCTTCCCTAATTACCATGATTGCAATATGTTCTAATATGCTGTGCCCCTTTTCTCCTTCATGCATTTTTCCCTTCACTTACCTCCCCAGCATGCTCTTCTGCCCCAATAGACACCTATGGCCTAGTCACTTAATCAATGTGTTTTGTCTGCTGCATAGTATTGTTTGCCCCCAAACACCCCCTAAAATATGCACAAATGTTTGCTGTGTGGTTTACTTCATGTAGAGCCCCTTTAGAATTTTTTTTTTTTTTGTTGGGGGGGGGGGGGGTGGCAAACTCATTAGGAACCCCCTCCCCCAACTGCTCTGTCAGATGGTACCAATCCTTTATCTGCTGGCTTTCCCAAGGTCCATACACACTATATACCTACCTCTTTATAGTGGGCATCTTTAGGGATGAATTCAGCAAAGCATGTAGTGCAAGGGGCTGCCTCCATACATTCCATTTCCTAATTTTTGGTCTTCTTTCCCTCCTATTAGCTTGCTTGGTAATTTCAGAATGTCACAATGTGCCTGCCTTTTTTTTTGGGGGGGGGGGGGGGGGGGGGTTGAAATGTTATTTTATCTTTCCTGGGGGCTGCCAATAGTGTTAAGTACAGAGGGTCTGGCCAAACTAGCACACATTATTGAGCCATTTGCCAATCAATGAAGTGCAGAGGGTTACCTGTCCCCCCCCCCCCCCAAAACCCTAGTTATTGCCAATGGCCCATCAGAAGTGGGGGGATTGATGGGGGGTGAGTAATCTGTGAAGGGGAGCCTCTACTTTTCTGTGCAAATACTTTCCAGCCTCAAATTTTATACAATGCTCTTGTTCCAAGATGTTGATTGTCTAATCTGCTTGCAATGTTTAAGTGCAAAGTGACTAATTTTTTTTTCTTGTTTCACTCCACAGTTCCCTTCCACGCCACAGGAATGGCAGACTGTGGCCTCCCACTTTGCCAGCCGTTGGGACTTTCCTAACTGCGGAGGGGCAATTGATGGGAAACACGTCCGCATCGTCCCACCGCCCAACTCGGGGTCCTACTATTATAATTATAAAGGGTTTAATAGTGTAGTGATGTTGGCGGTGGTGTCGGCAACATACGAGTTTATGTATGTGGACGTGGGGATGAACGGCCGGATCTCGGATGGTGGTGCCATTACGCACACGGAGTTCTACTGGCGTCTCCAAAGTGGCAGTCTGTGCTTGCCACCTCCAGAGGAGAATGCCGAAGGACTCCCCTTCGTCTTTGTCGCAGATGAAGCGTTTGCGTTGACTCCCCATGTGATGAGGCCGTTCCCGATGAGGACCCTCACCCCGGACCAGAGGGTCTTCAACTACAGGCTGTCCAGAGCCAGAAGAGTGGTGGAGAACACTTTTGGCATCCTGGCGAGCCGCTTCCGCCTGTTCCTGACGGCATTTAACTTTGCGGAATACAAACTGAACCACATAGTTCTTGCCTGTTGCATATTGCACAACTTCCTCAAAAGACATAACAGGAACTATGTGGTGCCCGTTGGCCCAGATGTGGAGGGCCCTCCAAATGCGGACCTCACAGCCCTTCAAGTGGCACGTCCAGGCTTGCCCCCTCTAAATGCCCGCGTGGTCCGCGAGCAATATATGGAGTACTTTGTGGGTAGGGGGGCCATTGCTCTGCCTGACGATGTGTGACAGGCATTTTTTAATAAATCTGATATTTTAACCAACCTATGATTTCTTGTCATTTCAGTCTTCTTTTTAGCTTATTTTACCTTGACATTTTTTCCCTTTGCCTTCGACAGTGGGAATGCACTTTCTGGGCAAAAGGAGGTAACAGTCTCTTCTTCCCAAAAAGATTATTCTCATGTTGTGTGTTTGCTTCCTAATCTTTGGTCTAGAGAAGGTTTGTACTGCATAACTGACACCCAAAATACTCCTTTTCATCACCAGGTCTGACATGTGTGTATTCTCAAAAATGCTGTGCTCCGTGTTTTCGTACAAAGCACTGTGGGTGTCATTTACATAAGTCAAATCCGCTATGCTCTACAAGTGCATTGAAAAAGTTCCCTGGGCAAGACAATTGCAGTGCAAAGTGGATTTGCCTTTAGTAAATAACACCCATTGCCCCCCATATCCTTTACATTTTACATACATAATGCATTGTGTTTTTTAAATAAGGAAGCCACACATTTCGAAAAATAAAAAAGTTTACTTGGAAAACATTCACAAGTGCGTTTACAATCTTCACGCCAAAACTGACAACATCTTGGTTATTTACAACATTGTTGTTTACAAACATTCCGCAATTGGTAAAACCAGGCATGGAGCTAACCAGAACCTATGAACTAGGAAAGTTCAACTTTGTAAAGTGAAGACAAGATCAGACATGACTATATGTTCAAAGTGTGTTTGATCTTGCCTTCATCACATGGGGGGGTCACCCCCGAAAGTGGAAATTTGGAACATGCACACAATTTGGGTCTGAAAATGGTCATTAGATGGTAAAACACATGCCTAGAAGCTTCAAAAGTGCCATTTTCCATCATGGGGATGAATGGACGTTTTTTGGGGGTGCAACCCCTTCACCACAACCACTTTCGTAGTTCGTAAAGTGTTTGCACCCCCAAAAAAACGTTGGCATTCATCCACCATGATGGGAGCTAGCACATGTGGACACAATGTGTGCATGTTCCAAATTTGACACAGTTTTTAAGTTGCAAATGTGTTCAGAAGCTGGCACAAATGTGTGTTAATTACTTGGTGCGTTTTCATATTTTTCCTAAAACATCAATGATGTTCTTCAATTTTTGTTGAACATCATTGATGTTTTGCTTTATGTAATCTAGATCTCTATTGCAGACCATTATCTCCCCGATGAGTACGTGGGCACTCTCTGTGGTAAAGTGCGATTTTTCTTCCTCAACATCCACGTCACCTAAAAACCACAAACAAACAAAAATGGGGTGTTGGAAATGAGGCAGCCATACATGGATTAGCTTACCAGTAGCTGGGTTCTCCCACACTCACCTGTTGTGGTGACAATTTCTCCAAGTTCGATGATCTCTCCTTCCTCCTCCTCCTCCTCCTCTGCTTCTGCTCTTTCCCCTTTTTTGGGAGGTGTTGGTTTGGGGGTTTCCGCAGACGGCCCAAGTTTTCGCTCCCCTATGAGAATGTACAAAAGGAAGATTTAGCAAGACTATCTATTGAGGGCAGAAATAGGAAATGACAAACATTGCTTGAAAGTGACGGACACTATTTTAGTTTGGCCAGTTACAAATGCCAACAACATGAATGTAGTCACTTTGTAAAGGTGCTAAACTGACTAGCTTTTTGGTAGAAGTTTGTGTGATGGAGACACCCCTCTAGTATCCACTGGAGCACATGTGTGGAAAAGCCTAATAAAAAGGGGGTTTGGGTGTCCCAGCACTAGTGCTCTAGAGTCCAGATGGGTAAACAGCTACTGGGTGACCTCTCCTTTACATTGAATAAATTGGCTTTACATTCTTGATGACATTTCTAGTGAGAACAAACTTCCTTTCCCCAAAAAAAACACCAAACCACGTATTATAAGTGGCCGAACGTTCGAGGTTGCGTACGATCGAATGGACACACACACGACCATGACAGTGGCAGAAAGATCGAGGCTGAGTACGATCGAATGCACAGACGAACATGAAAGTGGCCATTTTGGAATGTACAACTTTGTAAAAATCAAACCACATGGAGCAGTATGCAAGCAAGAAATCAAACACAAAACACAACTACTTACTTTTTTGAAGAATTCGCTTGATCTTTCTGTACTGATCGGCCTCCCTCAGTTTCAGGTCTGACCAGCGTTTCCTCAGTTGCTCCTTGGATCGTTGTACCCCAAAATTATTGTACAGCCTTCTCACAACTTTAGACATGATCTTGGCCTTGCGGACATTGGGGTTGAAGTAAGGCCCATACTTCCCATCATAGTCGCTCCTCTTTAATATGTCCACCATCTCCAACATTTCTCCAAATGACATATTTGAGGCCTTGAATTTCAGGCTCCGGGATCGGGACGTTTCTGCCTCCGGACTTTCCTCGTCCTCCTCCTCGTTGGGGGGATATTTGGGGCACACCTGCTGTGTCCCCGCCATGTGCTCTCCCCACTGCGCCGTAAAGAGAAGGGGTGGGGAATAGACGAGAAAGATCGTCAGGGGCGGGCGGAGTTTGACGCATGCGCACTGTATATAAAACGTCACACGCCTGTGTCGTAGCCACGATCTGGGAGACGAGGGGAGAGAAAGCTCACGCACGAGACGATCGCTACAAACGAAGGTACAATTTGACGTTGGTACATAACTAGCCTAGACTGATTAGAACTTGAGGCTTCTTTATGGAGAAGATTAGGAGAGTTTAGGCTGACATTATTTATATTGTTTGGTGTGGCGTTGTGTCTTGCAGAGGTGATGGAGGCCTTCTACGACGTGAGCTTTCTACCCCTCTTCATTGATAAATACCGGCAATTCCCCCTCTTATGGCAGGTGAAACACAGGGATTATAGCAACAGACCAAAGAGGTAAGCAGCCCTGCTGAAACTTGTGGCATTTGTAAAGCCTACCCTGCCCATGGCAACCGTGGCAAACTTAAAAGTGAAGATCAACAACATGAAGAGTACCTATTTCCGGGAGCGCAATAAGGTCCGGAAGTCCCTAGCATCTGGAGCTGCAGCAGCTGATGTCCATGTCCCCACGCTCTGGTACTATGAGAGGCTCCACTTTCTCAAAGACCAGGCTACTGTCAGGAAGTCACTCTCGACTCTTCCTTGCACGCGTCCTTCCACGCACGCCACCCCTGATGAGGCTTCCGAGGACCAACCTGGGCCTTCCAGTATGGAATATGTGCAGGTGCCCAGCTTGTTCCAGGTATAGTAGTTTTGTAACCAGTTTGGGGAATAATGAATGATGTTCAGTTAATTCAGGATCCCCAATTGCTTAGTTCCTAACGTGATTGACATATCAACAGACAGTGGTGTTGGAGACATTTTTGGGAAGAATGTAAACTGCAGGGCAGAGAATTGTATGGTTTTCTATTTGTAAACATTTTGCAACAGTCACTAGATGAGAATTGTGTGTGTTTGATGAACAAATAACTGAAACTATGTCCCTTTTTCATACACAGGAAGACTTCAGCCAGGAGGTGGCTGTGGAAGGTGGCAGTCAGGAGGAGGCAGGGGGTAGTGGCAGCCAAGAGGGGGGTAGGCGTAGGAGCCTGACTGTCTCCCAAGTCTCTCCCCTCCGCCTTCCCTACAGAAGGGCGAAAAAACATGGGGGAGGTGGGAGAGTCAGCGCTCCAGCTGATCAGAGATGCCTCAGCCTCCCTCTATGCCACACCCACCTACGAGGAGGCCTTTGCCTCCTTGGTTGGCAGTAAATTTACGGGTATGGAGGCGGGGCAACGCAGCATGTGTGAGGAGGTCATCCTCAAAATACTAAATGAGGGGATGGCTGGGGAGATGACTCCCCTCACACATGTTTGCGAGAGTGACCTTGCTCCGCCTCCTCCTCCTCCTTCTGCCACCCCACCAGCACCAGCACCATGGCGTGGAAGGAAGCGTACAAGGAAGACAAGAGAGTGATGACCTTGATTCAGTCTGGTCTGAGAGAAGATGGAGCCTCTCGTAGGACCAGAGCCTGGGGACCTAGATGGCATCTGCTGCAGTTCCGGATGTTTTGGACTTCAGGACCAGATTGCGCTCCCTTATTATTTAGATAGGTACTCTTCATGCCCCCAATTGTTTAAGCCTGTAAAATGATGGTTGCCATGGGTGTCCAAGGCTTTGCAAATTCCCCAAGTTTCACCATGGCTGCGTTCCTCTTTGGTTTGTTGCTGAGACCTAAATAAATGTTTTTTGGATTTGAAATAATCATTGACTATTGTGTTTTACTTTTCTACAATGACAGTTTTTCTTTGAGTAGGCAGGTACATTTCACTAATCCTAAAGTAGAATTAACAAGGGGCACCAACAACCAACAAACTCCTAGTAAATTTAAGCAAGAAATACAAATGTTAATAATGTGGTTTTGCTAAGTTGAGACATACAACCCCCCTCCAAAAAAACAAACAAATTCTCCTTCAAATATGTATTCCCCAAAAAAAAAAAAAAAAAAAAAAATCATGGTAAAAAAAAATAACAAAGATTGTTTTACGATCTGAGTAAAAATAAACATGTAGTGTATAAATGCTGCAAAGTAATAAAGAAGTAAGTTTGTGAGAAGTGCGGGTGAATAGGAGCAGCTAAAACATGTCATTCTTGTTGCATTGTAAAGAAAAAGAGAATGCGCTGCATTAAAGACATTTTAACATTGCAGCGTGACTAATGTGCTGTGTCGATTAGGAAAGGTAGTTTTACCTGACCGAGCGCTTCCGTCACAGAATTTCTTCTGAGCATGCGTAGCACTTTGTCCGTCGGACAACCGTACACACGATCGGATTTGGTGTGATCGGACCGTGTTGACGGCAAATCTTTCCAGCAGGAGATAAGAATTTGTCCGTCGGACAAACCGACGAACACTGTCCGATGGTGCATACACACGGTCTGATTTTTCAACAACCTTGTCCGATCGGACAGAATCCATGAAAAAGTCCGACCGTGTGTATGGGGCTTTAGTCAGTAGATAGGCAGCACTCACAAAATGAAAGGAGATTTTTCAAATAAGCTTATATCAGACTGTCAAAAAAAAAAAAAACACTTGTATTGCTATTACAATGCTATGAAATGAAAGTGTATGTTGTGACTTTAGATCTCCTTTAAAGTGTACTTAGAGTCTTTTTAAAGATTTTTCAAAAAATAAGCTTATATCAGACTGTCAAAAAAAAAAAAAACACTTGTATTGCTATTACAATGCTGATGGGAAAGTGTATGTTGTGACTTTAGATCTCCTTTAAAGTGTACTTAGATTTTTTTATATGTTTATCTGGAGTTCAGCTTTAAATTTATTTAAATACTATAGGCCAGGTCAGGTTTACTATTTGAAACAAAAAAGGGACAATCCCCCACGTTGGGGTTTTTAGGCAGCGTACAATGAAGGGAAGTCAGAGTTTGTAGGTAAAAAAGTATAAAGTTTATTTATAAAAAATGATTGAAAACATTGAATTGAAACATGAGCTCCAATGGGAAAACAGAAGAATACTATACATTTAAGTACAGGGGGAACATGGATATACAATGTGCAGACTAGTATTCACAAAACAACAGTACACAATCTGTCGTAAACATGAAAAAAATATCCATGACGCGTTTCAACCCGAAAAGGGTCTTCCTCAGAGGGAAAAAGGAGGTCTGCTAGACAAAGAGGAATAAAATGTCAGTGTTAGTGGCAAATACAGTTTACAGAGTGAAACAGGCTCATAGAATGTAAAGAGCTGAGTGTGTCAGAACACATTGGAGTTTATATTTACCACACTGGTGTATATCCTGAAGGTAAAAAGTGAGTGGTATTCCCACTGGAGGTTTGTTTTGGAGCGAGGAGGGTGCCGTCCACTCAGATGGGGTACGCCAGACAAGTTCCACCAAACACCACCCAGGTCCTGGGGCGCCACACGTCTTGCGGGAGGTCACACGCTTGGGGTTCCCCTCCTGAAGGTCCCGCTGATCAAGCAGGGATACCAGGGGAGGGGAACAACCTGGGAAGGCCTAGAAGCGCGCAGGCACCACCAATAAAAGAGTCTATAAGGGAATAAGGGTTATGTTAAAACTTGGTGTCTTAGCGGGTAGAGCAGTATAAAGCAGCTAAGGGGGAGAGGTTAGATAATTAATTAAACATCTATATGTAGTTATTAATGTCAGGTGGGGTGACCAGAACATGTACTGGGTGAAATGTGTGCTGGAAAACGAGGTGGAAGCACAGTGTATAACTGAAAAACAAAGAAGGGGAAAAAGGAAACAAAACAAGAAACGACAAACATGAACCAAAAACCAAAAGACCCAAATCAAATCGACCAACCCAGAGGACAAAAACTCCCCTCTGGGAGAAAGGAGAAATTGAAGTGCAAGATTGTGATGGGGCAAAGGTGTCTATGTGTGGTGTGTGAAGAAGTGAAGGGATAAGGGGAAGTGTTGAGGGGAGTGAATGGGGGGTGATGTGGGGTTAGATACAGGAAAGAAAGAAGTGATGGAGCGGGAAAAAAGGGAACGACAGGAGGGAAAGAAAAGGAGACGGTGGGGAAAACGGGGAAAGGGAAGGGGGAGGGGGGGGGGGGGGGGGGGGGAAGGAAAGAGGGGGGGGGGAGAGAGGGAACGGGGGAGATGGGGGAAACGAAGGAAAAGAAAAGAGAAAAAGGGGAGGAGGGAAGGGAAAAGAAGAAGGAGAAAATAGGGGGGAAGGTAAGGGAAAGAGGGAAGGGGGGGGGGGCAGGGATGAGAGGAAGGGGAGTGTTGGGGTGAGGTGTGAAGAGGTGAATGGTGGCGGTTCTACTTGTTCAAAATGTGGGATAATAATAATGGAGTGTTGTATGTGTGCATGAGCTGGAATTATAGTCCTACCTGAGGTGAGGAGATGCTGGAATAGTGCCACAGGCTGCTCACCGTGGGGTTATATCACAGTAGCCGATGGTACGTTCTGGGAAAAGACCCCCAGTCTTAAATCACTAATATAGTGATAGTGTAGGGGGACTGTTAGATCGATTAGCTGAAAGCAAAAAGTAATGGTGATCAGTAAGATCAAACAACAAATCTAATGATCGAATATATAGCAAGGCTGTCCTATAGGAACCACAGGGGGGTCTGCGGGAATAGAGTGATGGATATAACCATCAGACCATGTCCATGCTTACCGCATATCGTTCTCGGTGGTGGTCTGGTCCTGTTAGGGAGGCAGTGATGTGATCTAATGTTTGGTGGTCCTTTTATGGGTTGAGGATTGCTGGTGACCGGGGGTGTGTCACCGGAAACTGTCAGCAAGGGCTGACTCTATTGGTAGGTGGATGTCTGCGCAGAGTAGGCCCTCCTTCAGGTGGGGGCGGCCGCCAAACGGGCAGGCCTCGTGTGGCGTCCCCGGCGTTCCTGGCGGCCATCTTGTGGCCCGTGATTGACGTCATCCCTGACGTAAACCACGTGACGTACACTCGTCATGCGCACCAGCGGCGTCCCGCGCGTGCGCAATGGCGAGCGTCGTCCAGGGATGTCCAGGAATGCCGCCGACGAGGGTGTTCCAACGGTCGATCGCACGGGACCAGCCCAGGTGCGTCGATCGTGGAGAAAGAGGAGGCGCTTGGTGGTGGAACGTGGCGTCGCTCCTTACCCTCGTCGGGAAGGCGTGATGGCGCCACCTAGGGACCCAGATGGCGCGGCGGAGTCAGGCAACCCCCAGTGGCGGACAAACATCCTCCCCGCCCCAACCTAGTCAGCCTGCGGTAGAGAGATGGTAAAGAGATGTTGAGCTGGGGTGAAGGCAAAGGAAAAATGATAATAATAATAAATAAAAAATAAAAAGGTATAATAAAATAAGATAAAATAAAAAAAAAAAAAAAAAAAATTAATAAAATAAATATAAAAATAAAAAATATAAAACGAAAAATAAATAAACAAAATATAAGTTAGTAAAATAGAATAAATTAAATAGTGCGAAAAGAAAAAGTGAAGAAACAACGGTGACAAGTGGACCACAGCATCAACCAAGCCGCAGGAAGGTCATTAACAAAAGGCTCAGTTATTATCATAAATCACAAACAACTCTGACTTATTCAAGTATTGAAAACATAGAACAAAGGTATTTTCACAGTTTATGTTAATATATTACATACTTTGGTTTGTACAAAACTATATATAGGAAACATTTATTAGATGTACATCATATATATACATAAAACTCCGGTTGAAAACTGTCATTTTAGCTGTGTGTAACCTGGTACGGTCTCATCCAAATGAGGAGCATAATACAAGTAGAATGTTGTGAACATAATACTGTATTGCGTTAAAAGTTCAGTTAGATGGGAGTATACAGTATATCCAGGGGAAAAAACAGAAGACTTCACAATATCTTTATTGATAGAGAGATCTATATGTTTATGGGCTGTCATGGAGGAGAAGAAGAAAGAAGAATAATGGGGTGGGGGAGGCGAAACAGGAGCTGCAACAACGAAATGTCCAACAAAGGGCGCACTCATAGGGTGGACTGGGGTAAACCACAAGGGATAATTTACAAATGAGTGCCCTTATTGAGTTTTGCCAGAAACAAAGCCTTTTAGAAAGGGAGCGAAAGAGATGGACTCGTTTAGGCCCGGCGCCACTGTGGCATTGAGTCTATGGATCCACCTCTGTTCGCACTGAAGGAGTATTTTGTTCCAGTCGCCGCCTCGGTCGGGTATATGAATCCGATCGAGAGCGGCGAATGCGACAATGGGCATTACATAATTATGTACGGTTACCACATGCCGTCCTAAGGGTAGGTAGTGATTGCCAATCTGCATGCAATAAATGTGTTTGGACATACGTTTATGGAGCTCCTGTTTCGTCTTCCCTATAAAACGCCCCACATTCACATAACATGATGTAAACAATCCCTTTCGTTTGACAGTTCACAAAGTGAAATGGATGAAATGTTACCCCATTGGGAAGGGGAAACGTTTTTCCACGTTTTACATATTTGCATACTGAACAGTGGCTACAGGGGAAGGTACCCAGGGTAGAACAGTGTTTAAGCCTTTTGGTCTCGTTTCTATATTCACTTTGTACGAGTCGATCACGTAGTGAGATGGCCCGTCTAAAGGTTATTGCGGGGCTATCAGGGAGAAATTGGCTGATTTTAGGGTCATCCTTTAAGATAGACCAATACCTTGAAATGATTTTTCTAATGATGTCATGCTGTTTGGAAAATCTCATGATGATCCTGGTGGATTCCACACCAGGGTAATTTTTGGCCTTCTTTGGTGCGAGTAGGCTTGGTCGGGACTGCGCAAGGGTACGGTTGTAAGCCCTGCGCAGGCACGACCGGCTATATCCACGTGCCAGTAATCTGGACTGGAGTTGACCAGCCTCAGTATTGAAGAGTATATCATTAGAACAGTTCCTACGTAGGCGCAAGTATTGGCCATAAGGGATAGACCGTTTCAGTGTAGGCGGGTGGAAACTCTCCGCATGGAGGATTGTGTTTCCCGCGGTGTCTTTCCGATAAAGGGTGGTGTAAGGGGAGTTGTCGGAGGAGCGACCAATTAGCACATCGAGAAAGGTGAGTTGATTCCGGTCATGTGTCATGGTGAATTTAAGATTGTGCTCATTGTGGTTAAGATGAGCAAAAAATTCTAGTAATAGATCCTCAGGTCCATCCCAGACGACAAGGACGTCGTCAATGTACCGTAGCCATACGGTAATGTGGCTAGTGTACATGACGAGGTCCCTGTCGTCCAGGAGTGATTGTTCCCACTCCCCCAGGTACAGGTTGGCGTAGGCCGGGGCACAGCAAGTGCCCATGGCCACGCCCTGCACCTGGAGGAAGTGGGAATTGTTGAACATGAAAAAGTTATGATGTAATATATATTCCAATCCGTCAATAATGAACTCATTCAGTGAATCTTCATATTTCGGATTCAGTGTTAAGGTTCTCCGTATGGCAGCGACTCCCTTGTTATGGGGGATCGAACTATAGAGTGCTTCGACATCAATAGCCACCAGAATGGATTTGGTGGATAGAGTTGTAGTGTTGATAGTCTGTAACAGGTGTATAGTGTCCTTCAAAAAGGAGGGCAAAGACGTAACAAAGGGTTGGAGATAGGAATCTATAACTTTACTTAAATTTTCCGAAATGTTACCTCTACCGGAAACAATGGGGCGTCCGAGGGGTTGGGCCATACATTTGTGTATTTTTGGCAAACTATAAAAGGTTGCTACTTTGGGATATTTAGTTCTAATGAATTCGTAAATGTTCTGAGTGATAGCTCCTCTACCGAATGCCGAATCAACTAGATCATAGAACTTGCTATAGTATGCTTGTATTTGCTTTAATGGGATTGGTTTATACCAATCCTTGTTGTCCAAGATCCTTTGGCACATCTCTACATAATTAGCATTGTCCATGACGACTACATTGCCCCCCTTGTCTGAGGATTTTATGGTAATATTGGTATTAGGCCGTAACGCCTCAAGGGCTTTAGATTCCTTTTTGGTTAGATTGTAAGGGTGTGTTTTCTTATATGAAATCTTGGATATGTCACGGGTGGTCTGTTTGACAAAAGTGTCAATACTCGAGCTTAGGCTTAGGGGGGGAAACTTCGAGGAGGGTTTTTTAAATTTTGTATCATGCTTGGGTATAGGTGGATTAACACTGTCCAACAGACTATCTAGATCTATTTTGTCTATCAAATCGAGGGTGTTGTTCTCCTGGAACAATAGGGTAAGGTCGCGTAAGGCTTTAAACTCCCTCATGCTGAAGGTAGACCAGTCGGTAGTGTCGTCAGGGATGTCGGTCTTTGCGTGCAGGCTCTTGAGTAGGAGCCTGCGCGCAAAGAGTTGGAGATCCGTGACGACTTCGAAGAGGTCAAAATTGTTTTGTGGACAGAAGGTCAGTCCTCGAGCAAGGACATGGGATTCCGCTTCAGATAGATGGTGTGAGGAAAGGTTAATCACGCTGAGTGATTCGGAGGGATCCGTGTGACAAAAGCGTCCAGATTCCCTGTCCCCCTGTTCGGTTGGGGTGAGGGGGATCCCCGTGTGGGGTTTAAAGGGGGTGGGCGCATAGCATTGGCTTGTCCTATCATATGCTGGTTGGTAGTTGAAGTCATAGGATTCACAGATCCCAATGCTTCCATGGGTGGGATATTGTTTAGATTATCAATATTAGTAGAAATATCTTGACTAGTAGATCTAGATTCGGAATCCGTGTCAGTAATACGTTTTTTGTTCTCTTGCTCGGGTGAACCCCTGTTGTTGCGACTACGCTTGTATTTGCCTCTTCCTTTTTGTATTGTATTGTCGTGCTCATTGTGTTGGCTGGTGGGGGGACTGCCTTTCTTTTTTAGGGTCTTCCTAATGTTGTTAGTGGGTTGTGTAGTCCCTGTAGTTTTCTTAGTGGAATTCCACCTGTATGCTCGTCCCTCCTGGAAGGCTGTTTTGTCCCTCCAATATTTGAGTTCTTTTTTCTGTAAGATATTTTTGTTGTGGACCGACAGGTCACTACGTAGTTGGTCTTGTGAACTCAAATACAGAGGATGTTGTACAAACGGGCCAAGGGCTAATTCCAAATTGTTGATCCCTATATCTAGGAGTAGCATTTGTCTGGTATATTCTTTTTTAAGAATGCCCATCATTTGCTGTGAGCATTTCTTTAGGTTGTCCTCCCATTCGAGTTTACACTCGTTACTGATCTGGTCCAAGTTTGGAAAAATTTGGACTCTAAGTCCCAAGGGGTTTATATTTTCTTGGCTGTATCTGTCAAGGGATTTTATATGCCAATATAGTGCTGATTTTTGTTCAAGGATTCTAGTAAGCTTTGAGGTGAGTGTGGAAATTGTGGTTTCAACACGATCACCTTGTTCAAAATCTGTTTCATACCCCAGCATGAGGGTAGCCCATTCCTCACCCTGGAAATTACTCATCGTGTGATTCAAAGTAATATACTGAAACAATATGCAAAAAAGAGAGGACTATATACCAAGTATCATAACAGATAACAAAAACAATTTACATCCCGGAGCTCATGTTTTAACTCTTTGTGTCATAGAGGGGAAGGGGTGTTTAGCCACCCAATAGTTATAGCGCAAAGGGGAAGACACAGACCCGGAGGTCAAAAAAGAGTGCTGCTCACCCCTAAAGGGTAGAAACAAAAAAGGGACAATCCCCCACATTGGGGTTTTTAGGCAGCGTACAATGAAGGGAAGTCAGAGTTTGTAGGTAAAAAAGTATAAAGTTTATTTATAAAAAATGATTGAAAACATTAAATTGAAACATGAGCTCCAATGGGAAAACAGAAGAATACTATACATTTAAGTACAGGGGGAACATGGATATACAATGTGCAGACTAGTATTCACAAAACAACAGTACACAATCTGTCGTAAACATGAAAAAAATATCCCTGGCGCGTTTCAACCCGAAAAGGGTCTTCCTCAGAGGGAAAAAGGAGGTCTGCTAGACAAAGAGGAATAAAATGTCAGTGTTAGTGGCAAATACAGTTTACAGAGTGAAACAGGCTCATAGAATGTAAAGAGCTGAATGTGTCAGAACACATTGGAGTTTATATTTACCACACTGGTGTATATCCTGAAGGTAAAAAGTGAGTGGTATTCCCACTGGAGGTTTGTTTTGGAGCGAGGAGGGTGCCGTCCACTCAGATGGGGTACGCCAGACAAGTTCCACCAAACACCACCCAGGTCCTGGGGCGCCACACGTCTTGCGGGAGGTCACACGCTTGGGGTTCCCCTCCTGATGGTCCCGCTGATCAAGCAGGGATACCAGGGGAGGGGAACAACCTGGGAAGGCCTAGAAGCGCGCAGGCACCACCAATAAAAGAGTCTATAAGGGAATAAGGGTTATGTTAAAACTTGGTGTCTTAGCGGGTAGAGCAGTATAAAGCAGCTAAGGGGGAGAGGTTAGATAATTAATTAAACATCTATATGTAGTTATTAATGTCAGGTGGGGTGACCAGAACATGTACTGGGTGAAATGTGCGCTGGAAAACGAGGTGGAAGCACAGTGTATAACTAAAAAACAAAGAAGGGGAAAAAGGAAACAAAACAAGAAACGACAAACATGAACCAAAAACCAAAAGACCCAAATCAAATCAACCAACCCAGAGGACAAAAACTCCCCTCGGGGAGAAAGGAGAAATTGAAGTGCAAGATTGTGATGGGGCAAAGGTGTGTAAGTGTGGTGTGTGAAGAAGTGAAAGGATAAGGGGAAGTGTTGAGGGGAGTGAATGGGGGGTGATGTGGGATTAGATACAGGAAAGAAAGAAGTGATGGAGCGGGAAAAAAAGGAACGACAGAGGGAGAGAAAAGGAGATGGTGGGGAAAACAGGGAAAGGGAAGGGGGAGGGGGGGGGGGGAAGAAAAGGAAAGAGGGGGGGTGAGAGAGGGAACGGGGGAGATGGGGGAAACAAAGGAAAAGAGAAGAGAAAAAGGGGAGGAGGGAAGGGAAAAGAAGAAGGAGAAAATAGGGGGGAAGGTAAGGGAAAGAGGGAAGGGGGGGGGGGCAGGGATGAGAGGAAGGGGAGTGTTGGGGTGAGGTGTGAAGAGGTGAATGGTGGCGGTTCTACTTATTCAAAGTGTGGGATAATAATAATGGAGTGTTGTATGTGTGCATGAGCTGGAATTATAGTCCTACCTGGGGTGAGGAGATGCTGGAATAGTGCCACAGGCTACTCACCGTGGGGTTATATCACAGTAGCCGATGGTACGTTCTGGGAAAAGACCCCCAGTCTTAAATCACTGATATAGTGATAGTGTAGGGGGACTGTTAGATCGATTAGCAGGAAGCAAAAAGTAATGGTGATCAGTAAGATCAAACAACAAATCTAATGATCGAATATATAGCAAGGCTGTCCTATAGGAACCACAGGGGGGTTTACTATTTGCTGTTTTTGGCACCTTCCATTTATATTGCAGTCTCTAGAGCAGAGATTTACAGTACATAGAGTCAGGGTCTCTTCATACTGGTTTCTACCTGGGCACTGCAAATAATGATTTAAAGATGGCTGTACAGTAGTTGCAGTTTATCTTTTATTGCACTGAAACATCAGAGATCTTAAAAGCTTTGTGAAAGAAAGTTAATTTATGTAAATAACTGGGGCATACCCACAGGGGTCACAATCACCAGCCCCATACACCAGGGGGCCTGTGTGGCTTCCCTATATACCTGGAAAGGAGGGGCAGTGGGGGAGGTGGCTTCTATATAGATATTATAGATCCCCCTCTATTTTCCTTCTGCAACCGCTTAAACCCTGCTTCTCTTCCTCTCCCTCCTACAGGCATTCAGCAGCTGCAGCTTTCCCCCTCCCCTCTTTGACGGCTGCTGCAGGGGATGTGTCAGGATGGAAAGCAAGGGAAGGGGCTGGTAAATATGCCATTTACCAGTGCCTTCCTTTTGTTAATGGACAGAGTTAGTGATTGGTACCAATCAATGTTTCAGTTTATTCATAACAGAAGCATAGTAAACTGTGTTTACTATGCTTTGGTTTGTGAAAGAATAGGAAGCTCTGTACAGAGCTATTTCTGTCCAATCATTCAGTGCAGTTGATGCTGCAGAGATGGAGATTGAGTGCTATGTCCTTAATCTTTTTTCTCTGTCTCAAAGGTGGCACATCGGAGGTCTGTTTAGACTCCTGATATCTCACCAAAGTGCCCTAATGCTGTTCCTAAAAAATTGTAAAAATTACAAAAATAAAAACTACTGACACCCGTGGCAGAACTACCATGGTCACAAAGGTCACGCTTGTGACTGGGCCCTGGTGTACCGCCATCATGGTGGGCCCTAAAATGGCAGGAAGAGGCCCACAGCAGAACACGTGAACGGGGCCCACTCCAGGATCAGTGGGAATGGCCCCGGGCCTGGAGGGAAAGGTCCCAGCCAGGGGTCAAGTTGGCCCTTCATGATTTTATGCACCACGGACCTGAAGGTTCTAGTTACGGCTCTGGTAAATAATAAACAACTGCATGTTCAAGCATTCTGTTCTTAGTGACAAATTTCCTGGACATACAATAGAGTAGGACTCTACAAGTCTATATATTATATGTCGTCATGCAAATATGGAACATCAACCATGTAAAATATGTAACTCACGCACAAAGTGACTTTCAGGTTAAAGTTACACTAATGACTCAAATTGGTGTATGCTGTTAAAATGCACCATAATTCTCTTTTAAGACTCACACCAACAACATTGCTGGATATAGCATGATAATGTCACGCAGTCTCATTTGCTGCAAAGGTCACAGATGATGTGCAAAGCACAGCAAACTGAAAAAACAAAATCTATTTTTCTTACTGCACTAATAAAGGTTAAAGTTGCATACTAGAAAGAGCAGAAATGCTACATATTTTATTCAACCAGACAATTGTACTGCTTATGTTAGGGGGGACTTAACCAAGGTAGTGGGGGCACATGCCCCCTTCTCTCCGTTTTTTTAGTTGCCTGGGTCCAGTTTGCAAATTTAATTTTTCTGTGTGTTATCTACCAGATCTGCTCTGCTTTTAAAACCATCTATTTTTAATACCTGTTTGGAGTTACATGGGCACTGATGTAGGTATACCTCACTATACTTCAGGAGGAACATCTGATAGGCTTTGTGAATCAGTTTTCACATGTGAATATGAATGTAGATCATATTGTAATCTACAGATACTGAATTGTCAATGCTAAGCACAGTATTTGGCTTTAAAGGGAATGGACACTGGTTTTCTTTTTTTTTTCCTTTTTTATGTTATGTTCAAGTGTTACTAAACCCAGGACCCTGCATTCATTATATTTGGTCTCCCACAGTACTCAGAACATGGAAATGCAATTATTTTACTAAATATAAACTTATAAATATCCTTTCTCATCAGCAGTGTAAAGCAGCCTTGTGACTTCTATCAGTGTCCGACCGAGCACTGATTAAAGCTTGTAGGAGGAGTTTTCTGACTGCCCTATGAGGCTGCATGACCCCTGACTTTCTGTCTGTACAGTGCTGATTGGCCCTGTGCTGACCACATGCACCCTCCCAAAAAAAAAAAAAAAACTTTCTAGCAATGCACACCAAACTGAGCATGTGCAGAGTGCCCCCTCAGTAGATTGATTTTGGACAGTAAAAGAAGGGGAGGATCAGAGAAGACAGGACCAAACAGCCTTTTTACACAGTGTGGTGGATTACCCCTTAGGTTCCACAGTGAGCATAATAAGCATGCTTCACTGCTTATACAGACTGATTTTACTGTTGTGGGTTTAGTAACTTTTTCAGGAGTAAAAAATGCAATTTTACAGATTTATAAAGGAGGCCAGCAGATTAATACAACCCCCTATCCCATCTAGATCCCCAGGCTGTAGAAGCAGTCAACAAGTGTATAGCTAGTGATGGGCCTTCTTATTAGGCAGCCTAGCATGCACAGCACACTGGGTTTGATTTCCACTAAAAATACTGTTTATGTGGCATTTATTTGCTTCCCTGTGTTAGTATGGGATTCCCCCAGGCACTTCACTTTCTTCCCCCAATACAAGAAACAAAGTAGTAGGTTCACTGGCTTCTATACAAGCCAAGACTCTATAGTTCTACAGTCTATTACAACACTACATAACAGAGTTGGTTAAACAAATTACTCTGACACTGTTTTTCCTAATAGAGGATGGCATGTTATAGGCACGGCTCACCTTCCTCTTTGTCATGTGGCCTAAATGAACAAGGACAGCAGGAATGCCAGCACACAAAGTATGACAAGCAATGAAGTTATCACTTACCTGGTGAAGACTGGAATGTTGTGAAGGCCTCTCTTGTACCTCTTGCCCAACACTCCTAAAGGTGCATACAGAGAGTGTGAGGGCAAGGAGTGGCATGAGTGCCTGAGTAGTTGGCTGGTGGTGTCTGCTCTTTAGGTTGGTAGAGCTGGAAGTTGCAGTCTTCAGGACAGGATACTGAAGCAGCTTGTCACCAGAGCAGGAGATGGTAGCAAGGCCGGGCACCATGATAATCGGGCAGCAAGGGACTGAATTATCAGGCAGAGCAAGTCCAGGAACCAGCGCAAGGTCAGTAACAGCTGGATAAAGCAGTACAGAAGCAGCAGGCACAGACAAGTCCAGTAAACAGGCTGAGGTCAGAGTAACCAGATGAGCAAGATTGAGGCAAAGTGCAGAGGCGAAGTCTAGGGAGAAGCTGGGTTATACACAGATAGGCAAATACAACAGATCCGGACACATGGAGCAAGCTGAATGAAGTTATCACTTACCTGGTGAAGACTGGAATGTTGTGAAGGCTTCTCTTGTACTTCTTGCCCAACACTCCTGAAGGTGGAGACAGAGAGTGTGAGGGCAAGCAGTGGCACAAGCCTCAGAGGAGCTGGCTGGAGGTGTCTGCTCTTTAGGTGAGTGGAGGTGGAATTTGCAGTCCTCAGGACAGGATGCTGAAGGAGCTTGGCACCAGAGCAGGAGATGGTAGCAGGGTTGGGAAGCAGGCAGCAGCCAGTGACAACCGAGCATTAAGGTACTGAATCGTCAGGCAGCACATCTCTAGGAAGCTGGAAAAGGTCAGTAACAGCCGACAAAGCAGTACAGAAGCAGCAGGCAGAGACAGCAGCAGCAGGGGAAGCCAAGGGGAAGCCAAGGGAAAGGAAAGACAGATTCTGGTGGTAGGGGACTCAATTCTTAGAAGGACAGAAAGGGCTATCTGTAACACAGACCTGAAGTGCCAAACTGTATGCTGTCTACCGGGCACTTGGGTTCGGCACATCACGGATCTGGTGGAGAGATTACTGGGAAGGGCTGGGGAAGACCCGGCTGTCATGGTGCACGTTGGCACCAATGAAAAAAGTCAGAGGCAGATGTAGTGTCCTAAAAAAACGATTTTAGGGACTTAGGAGTAGGGATGTTCGACTCAAACATTGCCTGTTCGCTTGTTCACGGAACAGCGAACAATTTGGGGTGTTCGTGGCAAATTCGAAAAAGCCGCGAACACCCTGTAAAAGTCTATGGGAGAAATCTAAAGTGCTAATTTTAAAAGCCTATATGCAAGTTATTGTCATAAAAAGTGTGTGGGGACCCGGGTTCTGCCCCAGGGGACATGTATCAATGCAAAAAAAAGTTTTAAAAACGGACGTTTTTTCAGGAGCAGTGATTTTAATAATGCTTAAAGTGAACCCCTCAAAGCACCATGTCCCCATGTTGATGAGGAGAAGGGTCTCTTCCCCACAACCCTGGGCGGTGGTTGTGGGGGTCTGCGGGCGGGGGGCTTATCAGAATCTGGAAGCCCCCTTTAACAAGGGGACCCCCAGATCCCACCCCCCCTGTTTAAAATGGTAAGGGGGTACAAAAGTACTCCTACCATTTCACAAAGAAAGTGTAAAACATAGTTAAAAAACACACTGACACCATTGGGAAAAGTCCTTTATTAAAAAAAAAAAAAAAAAAAAGATTCCAGCGGTGGTAATCCACTCTTGCTATCCAGCGATGGGTGGTCTCTGCTCCGGGGTCCAGCGATGGCTGATCTCTTCTCCGACGTCCAGCGCAGCGCATCCTGTCTCCACACTGCGGGAATCCCATCTTAGCAGAGGAGGACCGGGCCACTCCGTCACCTGACCCCTCTGATGTAACAGAAACCTGCGTTACATCAGAGGGGGGCGGGGTCACCCATACGTCACTGGGGAAACCCAGGCTTCCCCAGTGATGTAAGGGTGACCCGCCCCCTCTGACGCAAGGGAAAAGCTGGGCTTCCCCAGTGACGTACGGGTGACCCCGCCCCCTCTGATGTAACGCAGGTTTTCCTTGCGTTGCGTCAGAGAGGGGCGGGTCAGATGACCAGTGGCCCCGTTCTCCTCAGTTAAGACCTGGGATTCCTTCAGTGTCTCCATGGAGACAGGATGCCCTGCGCTGGACGTCGGAGAAGAGATCAGCCATCGCTGGACCCCGGAGAAGAGACCACCCATCGCTGGCTTGCAAGAGTGGATTACCACCGCTGAAATCTTTTTTGAATATTTTTTATTTTTAACAAAGGACTTTTCCCAATGGTGTCAGTGTGTTTTTTAACTATTTTTTACACTTTCTTTGTGAAATGGTAGGGGTACTTTTGTACCCCCTTACCATTTCAAACAGGGGGGGCAGGATCTGGGGGTCCCCTTGTTAAAGGGGGCTTCCAGATTCTGATAAGCCCCCCGCCCGCAGACCCCCACAACCACCAGCCAGGGTTGTGGGGAAGAGACCCTTCTCCTCATCAACATGGGGACATGGTGCTTTGAGGGGTCACAGCCCCCCAAAGCATCCTCCCAATGTTGAGGGCATGTGGCCTGGTACAGTTCAGGAGGGAGGTGCTCTCTTGTCCCCCCCTCTTTTCCTGCGGCCTGCCAGGTTGCATGCTTGGATAAGGGTCTGGTATGGATTTTGAGGGGGACCCCCACACCATTTTTTTTTTAATTTGGCGTGGAATTTCCCTTAAAATCCATGCCAGACCTGAAGGGTCTGGTATGGATATTTAGGGGAAACCCCACGTCATTTTTTTTTATTTGACCCGGGGTTCCCCTTAATATCTATACCAGACCTGAAGGGCCTGGTAATTGAATTTTTCGGGGAACCCCACGCTTTTTTTTTTTGATCAATGATTTTCAATGACTGTTCTCTGTATTACGGGAGCCGACAATTCATTATAGCCGCGAGTGATTTTAAATAGCTTTTTTTGCTGCAAAAATGACACTTTGTGCAGGGACAGTTCTAAGCACGGGTAACATGCGCTCCTTTACATGCATACTATACACACCCCCCAGGTACGAAATTTAAAGGAATATTACACTTTTATTGTTTCACTTTAAGCATTATTAAAATCACTGCTCCTGAAAAAACTGGCATTTTTAAAACTTTTTTTTGCATTGATACATGTCCCCTGGGGCAGGACCCAGATCCCCACACACTTTTTATTAAAATAACTTGCATATTAGCCTTTAAAATTAGCATTTTTATTTTTGACCGTTCGAGTCCCATAGACTTTAATAGGGTTCTAAAGTTCACACGAGCTTTAGGTCTGTTCGCAGGTTCTGGTGCCTAGAGGGAGATTAGGGAAGTAACCAAGTAGCTGAGGAGCTGGTGTAGTAAGGAGGGGTTTGGATTCCTGGAGAACTGGGCCGACTTCTCAGTCGGTCACCAGTTCTATAGAAGGGATAGACTGCACCTAAATGAGGAGGGTGCAGATCTGCTGGGAGTGAAAATGGCTGAAAAGTTAGAGGGGCTTTTAAACTAAGTGACGGTTGGGGAGGGTCCAGAGGTAGAGATAGTCAGCACAGAACATATTCCAGAGGTAGTATTGGGGGGCATTAGTGGTAGGTTGATTAAAGCACATAAACCCGAGGTAAGTATAATAACAAGTCCTATTTGCAACCTCGGAACACCAAATAAGAAGACAGTATGCGACCGGTCTAAACTACGTGGCATGTTCACCAATGCCAGGATGCTGGCGGACAAGATGGAAGAACTAGAAATACCGTTGTACGAGGAGGATTTCGATTTTGTGGGAATTTCAGAGACTTGGTTCAACAGCTCTCACGATTGGCTGGCAACCATTCAAGGGTATTCCCTTTATCGCAGGGATAGGGAGGGTAAAAAATGCCTGTATATCAAGAATAATTTACAAGTGAATGTGAGAGGTGACATCACTAGGGGAGCAAGGGAGGAGGTGGAATCCTTATGGGTAGAGCTCCAAGGGATGAAATTAAGGGAGGAGGGGAAGACGGACCTCCTATCACAAATTGGATTAGCGGCAAGGATGGGAGGTGTCATCATAATGGGGGATTTTAATTATCCAGACAGACTGGGCAGAAGGAACCGCACTTTCATCTAAGGCTCGCTAGTTCCTACATGTCTTGCAGGACAATTTCATGGGTCAGATGGTAGACGCACCAACTAGAAACAAAGCGTTACTAGACCTACTGATTACCAACAATACAGACCTGATCACGGATGTGGAACTAAGGGGCAATTTAGGAAACACAGATCACAGGTCAATTAGCTTCAGTTTAAATCACACAAATAGGAAACATAAGGGGAATACAAAGACACTAAATTTCAAAAGAGCCAACTTCCCTAAACTACGAACCTTGCTATAAGATATATATTGGGATAAAATCTTAGGAACAAAGAACATGGAGGAGAGATGGGTTTGCTTTAAAAGCATATTAAATAAGGGCATTAGCCAGTGTATCTCATTAGGAAATACATTTAAAAGAGATTTTTATAAGAGAACAGAAGTCCTGGATGGCTTAACTCCAATGTAAAAATGCATATAAAAAGCAAAGGAAAAGGCTTTCAAAAATATAAGGCTGAGGGATCATCATCAGCATTCAGACTTTACAGAGAATGCAACAAGAAATGTAAGGGTGCAATTAGGGCGGCTAAGATAGAACATGAAAGACACATAGCGAAGGAAAGCAAACAAAACCCCAAGAAATTCTTTAAGTATATAAACACTAAAAGAGGGAGGACAGATCATATTGGCCTCATAAACAACGAGGACAGACATCTGGTTACAAAGGATGGGGAGATGGTGAAGGTATTGAATTTATTCTTCTCCTCAGTCTTCACAAGGGAATCGGGGGGCTTCAGTAGCCAAAACTGCAGTGTTTATCCTCATGACACATCACAGGAAGCACCCTCATGGCTAACAGAGGACAGAATTAGAAATAGACTTGAAAAACGTAACATTAGTAAGTCACCGGGACCAGATGGCTTGCACCCGAGGGTCCTTAGGGAACTCAGTCAAGTAATTTGCAGACTATTGTTCCTAATTTTTTACGTACAGTCTACTGACTGGAATGGTACCAGCTGATTGGAGAAAAGCCAATGTAGCACCAATATTTAAAAAAGGGCCAAAATACATCCATGTGAATTACAGACCAGTTAGCCTAACATCGATAGTATGCAAGCTCTGGAGGGAACGATAAGGGACTATATACAAGATTTAAGTAATGAAAACGGTATCATTAGCAGTAATAATTAGCATGGATTCATGAAGAATCGTTCTTGCCAAAACAATCTATTTAATCTTCTATGAGGAGGTGAGCCGTCATCTAGATAAAGGAAGGCCCGTAGACATGGTGTATCTGGATTTTGCAAAAGCATTTGACACAGTTCCCCATAAACATTTACTATACAAAGTAAGGTCAGTTGGCATGGACCAAAGGGTGAGTACATGGATTGAAAACTGTCTATAAGGGCAAGTTCAGAGGGTAGTGATAAATGGGGAGTACTCTGAATGGTCAGGGGTGGAAAGTGGGGTCCCCCAGGGTTCTGTCCTGGGACCAATCCTATTTAATGTATTCATAAACGACCTGGAGGATGTGGTGAACAACTCAATCTCTGTATTTACAGCTAAGAGTGGCTATCATTTCTCTGCAGGATGTGGAAACCTTGCAAGTAGATCTTAGGTGTAGGGTGTGGGTGGACCAAGGGTTAGAGGGAGGGGTAAATCATCATAGGTGTATGTGGGGAGGGAGGGACTTGTGACATGTGATGCTGGTAATTTTTAATTCACTATAAAGAACATATAAGGAAGTAGCTCTTGGGTGTGTACACATTTTTTGTTATTTTCAGTATTTTTGTATGTTTGCACAGACCAGCCTCGAACCTCCTCTTCTCGGGTCCCCCATCAGTGCTCCTGCCCCCCCCCCCTGCCAAGTGCCCCCAGATCAAAAAGCTTGCTGTGGGGCACCCAAGCAGGCTCGCTCCAGAGCCGCTGCTCTGCGTGTCCATTCAGACACAGAGCCGCGGCTCAGCCCTGCCCCCTCTCTCTTCTCATTGGCTCACTGGCTGTGACTGACAGCAGTGGGATCCAATGGCTCCTGCGGCTATCTCAGCCAATGAAGAGAGAGAGTCCCTGGAGAGCCGAGTCTCTCGTGCACATCGCTAAATCGCAATGAGGTTCAGATTAGTGTGGGGGGGGGGGCTACTGCGTTCAAGTTTAAGCTTGAACCTACAAACAGTATTTCCTTACTGAGAGCTAGTATTCAAACCTTTTATAAGGAATTAAGTTATGTTCTACTTCTGAGTCATATGGCTGTGCTACGAAAATAAAGTCAGATCATTGCTATCAAAGTTATTCAAGTAAGTCAGGGGGATAAGGTAATGACATTTGTAATTTTTTTATCAAATGCATTAAGTATATTTTACTTAGAAGATGTTTTATGAAATACTTTTATATCCATTTTCTTTACTAAGACTGGGGACAATTAAATCTATTTGCTGCTATTTTACTCTTTGCACATATTAAATAAGTCAATGGGTTGATTTACTAAAACTGGAGAGTGCAAAATCTGGTGCAGCTGTGCATAGTAGCCAATCAGCTTCTAACTTAAAGTTAGAGTTCCCACTATAAAAAAAATGAATAAATTAAAAGTCAGCAGCTACAAATACTGCAGCTGCTGACTTTTAATAATTGGACACTTACCTGTTCCAGGGTCCAGTGATGCGGGGGATCGAAGCCCCGCTCGTCTCCCCCTCCGCTCGGCGGCACTGGCATTTTAACTGTGGCTTCACAGCCGGGCACCTACTGCACATGCACGAGCAGCGCGCCGTCACTGGCTGCACAATCATCTGGGACCGTTTACATGTCCCAGATGATTGACAAGAGGGAGGGCGGGAGCGGCGATCTACCTTCCTGCGCCGAGGGAAGTGACGTCAGTAGCCCAGGTACTGAAGGAGGCAGACTACGAGTGATCCCCTAGCAACAGGCATTTAGAGGTGAGTAAAAAAATAAATTTTCTCCAAATGTTTATTTTTAATTTTTTTTAAGCACATTAATATTTTTTTTTTTTGGTGGTAGAACTCTGCTTTAAGCTTGTTCAATTAGGCTTTGAGAAAAAAAAAAAAAAAAACCTGAGAAGCTGCAGCAGATTTTGCACTCTCCAGTTTTAGTAAATCAACCCCAATATGTAATAACAATCTAATATAGATTTTCTTAAATAAAATAGAAGGCAGTCTGCTTAAAACTGCAGTTTCTGTACCCCAAGAATATTTATTCGTTTTACAATAATTTTTGAAGCACTCACTATATAAAGGGCATTTCTTGCAAAAAAAAAAAAAACATTTTCTGAAGAAATATATCATTTTAAAGAGCTCCTGGAGTTCAATCCATCACTGACAGCAGATACCTTTTCTTCTATATGACAAAACAGTAGGAAATCCCAAATTAAAAACATAGGGCAACGATTCTGGGATACTACCTGCAATGGGCTACACAATTGTCTTTTTTTAGAAACAGTCTATTCTGCTTTTGGAGGTAGGAAAAAAAGATATACTCAGCATGTCCATTTTCCTTAATTCCAGGGGGGCTTATTTAAAAGGACAGCTGCTGATTTCTACAGGATCAATCACATTCCTATTTTGTGTACTAAACCTATCAAATAGTTATACCAAAAGACAAGCAGATCTGATAAATGTGCTGAAGAAACAAATGACTGTAGGAAAGTTAATCCATTGGAGGCGTGCTCAATTTAGAAGATATCATTGGTGGCCATCAAATATCATTCTTTTTATTATTAGTGCATGTTTATGAGATATATCACCAGTGGCTTCTTTTAACTTTGAACTAATTTTAATAACCCCTCTTCCATACCAAAAAATAAATAAAAATATTCCAAAATTGTTTAACAACACCATGAATACACCTTAAAGCAATAATGTATATTCTTAATGTTATTCACCTCCTTCCAATAATAAGTATTAAAAAAAACACACACATTACATTTAATATCCCAAATAAAAAAAAAAAAACACCTCCCTCTACAAACAGCAAAGTGACTAATTGTTCTATGCTTCCATTCTACAGATAAGACACATTTCACAAAATGAAAAAATCAAAACCTAACATTGTTAGGTTGGTATCAAAAATGTGCTCCGTAGTGCTCAGAGATCTAATAACATTGAACCAATAAAGTGCAACAAAAGGCATTTCCATTGCATTACTGAAAGTCCCTAAAGCAGTATTAAACCCAAAAGCAAACATTTATTATATTGCAGCTTACCAATTCTTAGATGTGATGGCCGCATTCGTTTTTTTTAAGGCTTTAATTTAATTTTCACCTGGTGATCCTGTCCATAAGTCTGTTGTTTTTCAACAGATCAAGCTGTCCTGTAGATGTAGCAGTTTAAAACCATTTAACATTGACGTGGATGCATACAATGATGAGCTTTTATTTATGTAAAATCTGTATCCCAAAAGGAACAAAACTGTTGCTGTAACTGCCTAAAAAGTGTTAGCTGGAGTTTGTCTTCAATTTGTTTAGTGCATCTAAATGTGCTAGTACATTTTGGTCTGATCTGTATAGATGTATATAAAATGCACTTTTTATCTATCAAAAAGTGTTTTCCTGCGTTTAACCTTTCATCTGATTTCTAAATTGCTAAACAAAAGTCCGATGAAAACTGAAAAAAGTTTGTCCGATGGAGCGTACACACGGTTGTTGCCTTAAAACAGCTAATTTGCATGTTTGCTGTCAAAAAGTCTGATCGCGTGTATGGGCCTTTAGTGTAAAAAATCCAAAACTGAGGAGATGTATTAAGGCCTATACACACGATCTGACTTTTTGACGGCAAACATGCAAATTAGCTGTTTTAAGGCAACATCCGACCGTGTGTACGCTCCATCGGACAAACTTTTTTGTTTTTCATCGGACTTTTGTTGGCTGTGCGAACGAACAAACTTTCCGGCAACAAATGTCCGATGGAGCAAAGTCCGATCGTGTGTACAGAAAACCATAGGACTTTTGTACAAAGTACAAACACGCATGCTCAGAACCAATGCAAAAGATTAGACAACAATACAGAAGTTGACCAAAGGTGGCGGTAAAGAGCAGAAAAACCACGTGATTTGGTGAAAGTTGGCTGAAAAAGTCCTGCCCTGTGTATGCAATACAAGTTTACGGCTGACGCCCTTTGTACAAAAATCCACAGGAAAGTTTGTACAAAGTCCGATCGTGTGTACAAGGCTTTAGAGGAAGCTTTTTATAATAAAATCCAATAACATTTGCTTGCATATCTATGATTTTTTCTGTTTCAGACATCCTTTTCTGGGAATAATATTTTAATAAAACAATATCCCTTTCTCAAATAAGAATTGAAAACTCGTTATCTTAATTTATTGGTGTGTTAAGTTTGAAGTGATTCATCTGTGTGTAGATGAAAAACATCTAATAGTGATCTGAATAAATTAGATTTTGATGTGACTATTATTAAATCTCCTTGTCTATATCTTGTATATATGAAACCAACCACTATAACAATCTCAGTGCAAGAAATATAATGAAAAAGAAATTAGCATTGTCTTCTGCAGTGCTGCACAAATAACTCATTCCTAATTTGTTTGGTTAATCAGTTGGCAGAATACTTTACACAAAATCCATTTTGGCTTTCTTTAAAAGAACCCGTTTTAGCTCTGAATTATTTGTTGCTTTTACCTTCCTTACTACTAATTATTGCTTATTAGGTTCATTCTCCCACTTACTGCCTCTGCTTAAACTTTAACTGCAATTTGTTTTAACAATTATATACATTTAAGGAATGTATAAGGTAGCCCCACTAAGAGAGCAATTTCTGCTGCTGTGATCCAAACAAATTATCAACTTCTATGAACAACAAATAGTCTACAATGTGGCAAAAATTCATCAGTACCAAGGTCTATTATAGCCTATCACTTAAGAGATCCACTGCCTTAAATTGATGGCATTTATCACTTAGCCCTGGTGATGACATATCTGTACATATGCTGTCACACAATACATTTCTTCAGCATTATGTGCAATGGATGATTTATTTCAGTGAAGCTGATGGTCAACCCCAAGGTCTGGCGTTATCAAATGTTGACTTCTAATCTCAGACAACAATGTATGATTCTTTTCTTTACTTCATGTGAATGTAAAATGATATTTGTTCCTTTACTCAAATTTTCTTCTATCACCTTTATATTACTAAAAGTGGACCTTTCAGTAGCCTAAAAAGGTCTACATGGACACATTCTTGATATGTGACAATATAAAAAAACCTCATCCCCATTGACAGTTGCCATCACAGGAACTGGCTTAGATCCGTTCCAAAAAGCCAGTTCCTTTGTTTACGGAGAAACTGCACCGATCTAGACACTTTCAAGTCACAAGCCAATACCCTACGTGAGAGATTCAGAGAAAAGGGGTATAACATGGAAGAGGTAGATCATGACCTAAGAAGTGCAGTGGAAACGGATAGAACATCCCTTCTAGCAGACAAAACTCGAGTCGCCCCTGATGACAAATTTAATTGGTCCTTCTTAACCGGATACTCTGTCCAACACAAACAAGTGAAAGCAATTATGGCCAAACATTGGAACATCCTAAAGAACGACAAAGTTCTGGGCCCCTTCTTACCAGAAAACGCCAGAGTGATATATAAAGGGGCTCCCTCATTAAAAAGTCAAATAGCCCCCACAATTATCAATCCTCCTATACAACCATCCTTTTTTCATAACCTTGTAGGATATTACCCGTGCAAGAGATATATAGTTTGCCAATAAAATGTGAAAGGAAGGAGTGCAATTAAAGATTTCGAATCTTCGGTCACCAAAATAAAATACCCAATCAAACAGTTTTGTACTTGTGCCACCACACATGTAGTATATCTGATAACCTGTCCATGTTCCAAACAGTATGTTGGCCGTACCACACGGTCTTTCACTACAAGAGTCTCCGAGCATATTTCCAAAATAAAAAGGGGAAGTATCAAACATACGGTACCTAGGCATTACCGCCAAGTCCATAACAGAGACCCCAAAGGCACTCAATTTACAATCATAGATAAATTTACAGCACCTTGGAGGGGAGGAGCCAAAACCAGAGGAGTCTCACAACTAGAAACTTTTTGGATATACCAATTGCAGTCCTATTCGCCATTAGGGATGAACATAGACTGGGATATTAATGCATTTATTAACAAAGCATGATACACTATTTAAGTCACATTACCATTTTTAACTCCCCCCCTTTTTAACTCTATTTTCGTCCATACACACATATTTCTATTAACCAATAATCGTAACCATTTAACAAATTTTTTTAATATCAACTGCGGGCATTTGTATACGTTTTTAGGACACGTCTCCAACCATTTATTTATATTCATTTATATTTATGATATTTAGATTAATTATCAATTACTTTCTGGTTTTTACCACATTAGTAATTAACACCCAGATATAATCTGTTTTACGTGCCTTTTATTACATATAAGATTTTTATAAATACATTTTATTCTTTTTTTATCTTTAAAAGGAGAATATTTATTTATATGAATATTATTGCATTTCATTTTTTATATGATTATATAGAACATTTTATGCTTTTAATTATTTACATCTTCATATAATTTATTTAATTTATAACGATTTTATAAATGCCCCATATAGTATAATATGCACAATAATTTCATGTGGATATTGTACAATTCATATAACAACCCCATTTATATGCATATAACAAATGATGTGAATAGCGGTGTCACCCCATAGTGTTAACATCGGTGCAAAAGAAATGTATATATTTGTCACAAAATTATTTAACATCTGCCATCACATATAACTTTAACATAACATTTAACCGTCACTAATGGGCTCCGAGACCCTTGTCCCCGCCTCTAGTGTCAGCAGAATATGCCCAACAGCGCACCATGTGACGCTGATGCAGATCACAACATTAAACCATGCCCGACTCAAAACGAGACTTGGTTCCGCCTCAACTTCCGGGATATGACGTCACCGCGCCACGCCGGCCCCATATCAAAACGAGGCCTGGCACATTCAATAGAGCGTCAACACACTGCCGCCCCAGTATATCCACAGTGAGGCCTGGCTAACAGGCGGTCACGTGGACGGAGCAGCAGTGACGCTGCTATTTACTTCCGGAATACATTCAATTTATGTTTTACACATTTTGCCACTACTGCCATCCGTTTTAAAGCCCAAAAATGGGTATTTTTAGACTCAATCAAAACTGATCCATATTGGGACTTATTACCCCCACAAATTAATCTATTATAAATAATAAATTAATGACAATTTCGTCTGACCGGAAGTGACGTCACTTCCGGTCCACATACACGACTTTTTCACTTTGGGGTCACATTCCCTATATAAGCGTGCTGCTGGTTCTTGTGGTCCATACCCCAGACGACGTCTATGCGGATGAAACGCGTCGGGTGGACCAGAGCGACAGCGCCACGCCATCTTTATTTACAAACAGGCCTGTTTTAATTCTTCTAAATGTGAGTGTTTTTAATCTGTTCATACATTATTAAAAACCTTCTTAAACGTTATTACGCTATGTAAGCTTTTTCCTTCCATGATATCATAATACGGTTGTCTATACGGAGAGTTGTTACCCACGTTTCCATCCGATACGCATCTCCCTGTGACCACTGACCCATGCGGTACCTGTAGGAACCTTGGAGCCATTGTGTGGAGCAGAGACCTGCCAACCCTTTAATGATAAGCGTTTGCGACTTGTGAGGCATATGCCCCTTCAAGTCCACTTCATTTGGTAAGCCTTATTCCATTAGGCTTAAGAGCCATCAGTCAAGCATCACCCCACGAAGCACATTGAACAGAGTCACATGCTGGAAATTGTGCCATTTCACTTGATCACCAACCATCCTTATGGACTTCACTACCATACACTTCAGTGTATAGGTTTCTCACCCAGCACTAACTGCCTCAACCACTGTTGAGCCCATATTGTCACTTTTATCCATTTTTTGTATATTTGTCACAATTTATTTATCACTTGAACAAATCAAGGACTTTTTTCACTAATTACTAATCACATGTGTTTTTAGTTGTTTTTTTTCATTATTTGTTTAATATAACTTTTAAAATTTTATTACTTAATAAGTTTTTCACATTGCTCATGTCATGAGGTTTTATGCTTTTATATTCATTTATATCTAAGGTAGATAGCGGCTGGTATCACGCCACACCTGGCAAAAAACCCTCTTCCCTTCTCCTTGCATACCACCATCATTTCATTTGATCTCACCTATATAGTACTTCTTTAGGTACTAAACTTCCTCATAAGCGCTGCATTTATCCACAACCCAATATAAAAAAAACAATACAGTTTTTAAAGGGGTTGTGAACCCTTGTCCTATGTATTAAGGTGAGAAAACACCTGGCAGTGAGCGACCCCCAGCCCCCCCGTTTTACTTACCTGAGCCCAGTATTTCTGTCCCTGAGGACGCGCTCTCCCTCTCTCTACTGGGGTCCTGGCTCTTGATTGGATAGATTGATAGCAGCACAGCCATTGGCAATCAAATTCAATGACACGAGCGCCAGGGGGCCGGGCAGAGTCCAGCATTCGCGTCTATAAACGCAAATGCTGCACTCAAGAGCATGCCCGCAAGGTAACCTCCCAGAAGAGTGCTTCTCCTAGGGGGTTATCTGATGTGGGGAGGAGCCGCGAGAGCCGCCGGGGGACCCCAGAAGACGAGGTCCGAGCTGCACAGTGGAGGTAAGTAGGACATGTTTGTTATTAAAAAAAAAAACCTACAATCACTTTAAGCTCTACTTTTTATCAGTGAAATTCAGTTACTGTACTCCAGTCTAGGGGCTTTTACTAGGCTTTGATTGTAGGCAGGGTTAGTACCTGGGTAGGTACTAAGGGTGGGAATAGCTTAGCCCTTTATAATATGAGCTTTAGGGCAGAGGTTGATGGGAAGGGATAGCCAACAAGACACCACTGTGTAGGTTATAGCATGTATGGAGTGTGCCTTTCAGGAAAGGCCTGGTATAGGCTCCGCTTAAGGGGGCTTACAACTGAGCAATATGGAGGTACTGGATGGCATTGTGTTACATATGAATTTAGGTTGTTCAGTTATACTTTTGACTGATGAAAGAAGAAGGTGTGCTTATGTATGCAAAAGCACCGTGCATCTTTTCCTTGTACAGTAAAACATTATAAAGCTGATCATGTAAACATTTGTTTATTTCTTTAGGTGGGTCTCAGGCCAAGAGTATGTGTGTATGCATAGATGGTGGAATTTCTACAAATTACAGGTGCCCTTTATCCTATCTCATTTCTGTTGCTTGAGGGCAGTGGAAGGTGCCCTTGGCCAGCATGACAGTTGCTGGCGATGAATCAGGGCCCTGCTTACAAGATGATGTCATCAAACTTCTGCAGGCAGGGGGAAGCATTTCCCAAGTCTTCTGTCCCTCAGTGATCAGACTGCAACATTGTAACTTCTGAGCAAGCTGCTAGTTGAGAGGCTGCAAGGTTTGGGTAAGAGTTAGGGTTAGTGTTAGGGTGGCATTGGGATAGGGCATTGCTCTATGTGCTGGGATTTCTGAAAACTATCCATACTATCACTAAACATAGAAGAGTGATAGCAGATCACTGAGTCTGTATATAATGTATATATTATACATTTTTTGTCTGGGTATAGATCTATGTTTGTCCCAAGCATGTTTGAATCCACTTACTGGTAACTGATTCACTACCTCTACTGGAAGACTATTCCAAACATCAACTACTTTTTCAATAAAATAATAATTCCTAATATTCATAAGATTCCTAAAATTAGTTTTGAAGTTTCCTTCCTGATAGTTTGAGGTCATATACCCATGTTCTTGATCTTAACTTCATATTAAAAATACTGTCCTCCTGAACCTTATTCATACCCTTAAAGTGGTTGTAAAGGCAGAAGGTGTTTTATCGTAATGCATTCTATATATTACGATAAATAAAACTGTGTGTAGCAGCCACCCTCACCCCCCCAAATACTTACCTGAGCCCCATCTCGATTCAGCAATGTTGCATGAGAGACTTGGCTGCTCTCGCTCCTAATTGACTGAGCAATTACAGCAGCGGTGCGTCATTGGCTCCCGCTACTGTCAATCAAACTCAGTGAGCCAAAGAGGAGAGAGAGGGTGCTGGGCCTAGTGGCAGCTTTGTGTTTGAAGGGACACACAGACCTGTGGCTCGGCTCGGGTGCCCCCATAGCAAGCTGCTTGATGTGGGGGCATTCAGCAGGAGGGAGGGGCCAGGAGCACCGAAGAGGGACACAAGAAGAGGAGGTTCTGGGGCGCTCTGTGCAAAACCATTGCACAGAGAAGGTAAGTATGACATGTTTGTCATTTAAAAAAAAATAAAAACAAGACTTTAGTATCACTTTAAAGTATTTAAAGGTTTCAACTATGTCCTCCAGACTGTACATATTAGGTTCCTGACAGAGGCGGCTCTCTAATTAGGCAAATTAGCCTAATTTGCCTGACGTGTGTGGGAGTTGGAGGTAATGTCCCCTCAGTCGGTGTCCCCAGAGCCATCTCTCTGCCCACTACTATTTTTACCCCTGCCAGGGGCGGACTGTTTAACCGCTTCAATACAGGGCTTTTAAACACCCTTCCTTACCAGAGCACTTTTTGCGATTCGGCACTGCGTCGCTTTAACTAACAATTGCGCGGTCGTGCGACGTTACACCCAAACAAAATTGACGTCCTTTTTTTCCCACAAATAGAGCTTTCTTTTGGTGGTATTTGATCGCCCCTGCGGTTTTTATTTTTTGCGCTATAAACAAAAGAAGAGCGACAATTTTGAAAAAAAACACAATATTTTTTACTTTTTTGCTATAATAAATATCCCATTTTTTTAAAAAAAAAAAACAATTTTTTTCCTCAGTTTAGGCCGATACGTATTCTTCTACATATTTTTGGTAAAAAAAATCGCAATAAGCGTATATTGATCGGTTTGCGCAAAAGTTATAGCGTCTACAAAATAGGGGATAGATTTATTGAATTTATTTTTTTTTTTTTTTTTACTAGTAATGGCGGCGATTTGCGATTTTTTTTTCGTGACTGCGACATTGCGGCGGACACTTCGGACACTTTTGACACATTTTTGGAACCATTCACATTTACACAGCGATCGTTGCTATAAAAATTGCAATGATTACTGTGTAAATGTGACTGTCAGGGAAGGGGTTAACACTAGAGGGCGCTGGAGGGGTTAATGTGTGTCCCTAATAGGAGTGATTCTAACTGTAGGGGGAGGGGACTTAAGGGGAGGAGACCGATCATGTGATCCTCTGTACTGGGATCACATGATCGGTCTCCTCCCCGCTGACAGGACGTGGAGCTGTGTGTTTACACACACAGCTCCACGGTCCCGCCCGGTCCCGTTGTTTTAACGGGCAATCGCGGGTGCCCGGCGGACATCGCGGCCTCCGGGCACTCGCACCGGGTCCCGAGCGATGCCGCGGGCGCGCGCGCGCGCCCCCCAGGCGGCCGGGAACCCGAGGACGTCATATGACGCCCACCCAGGATGGGAGATCCACCTTGTGGGCGTCATATGACTATGGGCGGGTATTGAAGTGGTTAATTCAGCATTGCCAGGGGTGACGTCCCAGGGTCAGTGGGTGGCTCCATGTACTCCCCTCTCCCGACTCCTCCCCTTCTGCCGGGCTCTGTGGATCTCCTGCCATGTGCAGATCCCAGCCAATGCCTGACCAGGTGCCCAGCGATCATCGAGGAGACTGTCTGCCGCCAGAGCTTCCAGGTACAGAATGATGACGGTCCTGCCCGATACTGACACATCCTGTGATGTCACCCCTGACCGAGGGGGCTCCGATAATCACTACTGCCAGCCGCCCCACACACAGCCCTGATGATATATATGCCATCTGGCATATCATGGCACCTACTGACCCCCTGTCACTCACCAAAATTCTAGAAACTGTGAATTCATAGTTCATAGGATTTAAGGCTCTTAATATATGCAATTTGTACAGTTGTTATTTTTTATCGCTTAAATTATTTTTCCGATTTTGGGAGTGAGTGGGGCCTCATGTTTAAGATTTGCCTAAGGCCTCACAAAGCCTTGAGCCGCCTCTGGTTCCTGAAGTCTCTCCTGAAATATTTTATTCCTCACACCATTTTTTTTGCCTGTCAATGGACATGTTTTTTCTTATCAATATTACTTGTAGTTGAGGTCTCCAGGAAAAGACACTGTATTCTAAATAAGGTTTAAAGGGTAACTCCACTTTTGTGGGGAAAAAAAAATAGCAAATAAAGAAAAAATAATATAGCACATATAATTGGGACACCAATCATATTGTAATTGAATGTTATTAAAAATGACCTTTCTTTGTCAATCTGCAGCCGCTGTAATTTTCTGAGAATGCATTGCAATATGGCTACCTGGAGTGTGTACTGACCACTCCCCAGAAACATAATTTCCTGCTTGTGTGATTGGCTCACCAATTTTCCCAAAAGTCTGTCATTTTTGGTGAGATACTTTCAATTAGAGAACATCTAAAGAGATGCAGGCCCAGCAGGTTTCCTCATTAGAGCCCTGCAGTTGCACACCTGACAGTTAATTATGAAACCACTCCCATTAGACCCTTTCAGAACAGAGGCACAGAGAAACAGAGGGATTTCTTCAGAATAACAAAAAGGTAGGAATCTGCAATAATGTTTGTTATAATCCTTGCAATGTACAGAGATCACCCAGAGGGGAATGTTTTTTTCTCAACAAAGTGGAGTTACACTTTAACTAAAGATCTATATAGATGAATCATTACCGCCTTCCTCCTGTTTTTGACCCCTCTAGTGATTCATCCTAGAATTGAATTTGCTTTTCCCACTGGCCTGGCCACACTGTTTGCTCATCTAAAACAAGTCCTGCCAAATCTTTTTCTTTTGTAGTGCTCGCCAACACTGTACCCACAATATTGTACTACATAAAAGGTATTCTTTTTCTCTAGACACATTATTTTACATTTAGAAATATCGAACTGCAGTCTTTACTGCTTTGACCAAACTTCCAGCAATGCCAAATCATGTTCCATGTTACAGACACTTCCTGGGATATAAGTTCCATTACGCCCCGGACCAATTTGCAGCCAAAGGACAGGCCCCTTTTTGCGATTCAGCACTGCATTGCTTCAACTGACAATTGCGCGGTCGTGCGATGTGGCTCCCAAACAAAATCGGCGTCCTTTTTTTCCCCACAAATAGAGCTTTCTTTTGGTGGTATTTGATCACCTCTGCGGTTTTTATTTTTTGCGCTATAAACAAAAATAGAGCAACAATTTTGAAAAAAAATGCAATCGTTTTTTACTTTTTGCTATAATAAATATCCCCAAAAAATATATAAAAAAACATTTTTTTCCTCAGTTTAGGCCGATACGTATTCTTCTACATATTTTTGGTAAAAAAAAAAAAAAAATCACAATTAGCGGTTATTGATTGATTTGCGCAAAAGTTATAGCGTTTACAAAATAGGGGATAGTTTTATAGCATTTTTATTAATATTTTTTTTTTACTAGTAATGGCGGCGATTAGCGATTTTTTTTTGTGACTGCGACATTATGGCGGATACATCGGACATTTTTGACACATTTTTGAGACCATTGTCATTTATACAGCAATCAGTGCTATTTAAATGCACTGATTCCTGTGTAAATGACACTGGCAGTGAAGGGGTTAACCACTAGGGGGCGGGGAGGGGTTAACTGTGTGTTTTTTTTACTGTAGGGGGTGTGGCATGGCGTACGACATCACTGATCGGCTTTCCCGATGACAGGGAACAGACGAACAGTGACAGCCTCACTAGGAAGCATGGGGAGAGGTTTGTTTACACATACCTCTCCCCGTTCTTCAGCTCAGTGACCCGATCGCGGGACACCAGCGGCGATCCGGTCCGCGGGTCCCGCAGCCATGGAGCTCAGGACTGGGTCGCGAGCATGCCGCCAGCGGCGCACACGCGACCCATGGCTGGGCACTTAAAGAGCAACGTACCTGTACGTTGATGTGCCCAGCCATGCCATTAAATGTGCAAGAGGCGGTCCTTAAGCGGTTAAGTTAAGTATTAGCTTTTACAACTTATTTTTAATAGATAGAATGATAAGAGTATCTTTTGCTACTATTAGTACCATGAGCCATTGACATCACCCTTGGTTAACAGCCTTAAAGTAGTTCTGAAGGCTCAAGGTTAAAATACCTTCTGGGTGCACCACTGTCGGGGGACCCAAAAATAATAGTATCAGGGGTGCAAAACCATTGCATAGAGCAGGTATGTAAAACATGTTTGTTATTTTGTTTTTTAAATATTTCCTTTAGAATCTCTTAAAACAGATGTATGACCAAGCAACAAATGTTTAAAATCGCTTTTTTATTGAAAACAATTAGTATGCTTCCATCAGAAGTTTTCTGCTAATTTATCTTTACTCATCACCTAAGAAAAAGACTATTCGTATGTATGTATTGTATTTGGAATATGCAAAAATATGTTACATCTCTTTGAGTGTAACTCTTTTATTATGCCACACTAGGACTTGTGCTACTTGGTGTGTTCTGTGGCTCATCATTGTTTGTATTTTTGGCTAGTCTGCCCTCCACTTCTGCTTTGTGGCACTCAGGTTTTGCATGGCATGGTTTGTTTAGATTTTTTGTGAATGCTCTGGTTCCTTTTCATGACACAAGCCTAAAGATTTTAAAAAGTCCATTGTTGTGAGTTGGAAGCTCATTCAAAAAGAATATACAGCCTTACTGCACAGGATAATGCATGCTAAAATGCATGCAGTAATACACTGTAAAAGCAGGGATCCTCAAACTACGGCCCTCCAGCTGTTGCAGAACTACACATCCCATGAGGCATTGTAAAACTCTGACATTCACACACATGACTAGGCATGATGGGAATTGTAGTTCCTGAACAACTGGAGGGCCATAGTTTGAAGACCCCTGCTGTAAAGTATTACACATTGCCCAAGTGAATCAAATGTTGATTTTGAGTGATGCAGTCTGGTTGATATACTAAGGCAGTGATGGCAAACCTTGGCACCCCAGATGTTTTCGAACTACATTTCCCATGATGCTCATGCACTCTGCAGTGTGGTTGTGCATCATGTGCATTCCAAAACATCTGGGGTGCCAAGGTTCGCCATCACTGTTCTAAGGGCTCATAGGCTGTTCACTTTGTAACGAAAGTTGCACCTTGCAAGGGAATTTGCCCCATAGCTTAGTAAATGTGGTGAAGTTTCACTTCACAATGAATAACCAATCACGTGCAAGAAAAACAAATAAACTTTTTTTCTTGCACATGATTGCATAGTGAAAGTCAGAAGAGCTTCACCTCAGTAACTAAGCCATACCTCCCTTAAACTTGAGTATGAGGGACACAGGGAGACAGCGACCTGCTGTCAACCAACAACTGTCGCAAAAATTGGGTGTGGTTATGTTTTGGTGGCTAGGAGGGGACATAGTTCTTCAGGGGCATTGCTTGTACTGTGAAGATTGAAAAAAAGAGCATCGGACCTGGACTTTTTAGGCTAGGAGGGGACAATGTTCTTCATGGGTATTGCTTGTACTGT
>CM053027.1:108005542-108025590 GCA_028564925.1 Lithobates sylvaticus
CCAAGCTGTGGCACTACAACAGCCTGTGTCTTCTGTGAGACCAGACTGAAGCCAGGCAATCACTTCCGACTCTTCCCACCACGCTGCCCTGCACTCTTCCCTGCAGTCTTCCCTGCACGCTTCCTTGGAGGCTGACTTGTGGTAGGAGGAGGAGTAGGAGGAGGAGGAGGAGGAGGAGGAGAAGAAGAAGGAAGACGAGGAGGAGGAGGAGGAGAAGTTGGTGTTGGGCCTTCATGGGTCAGGCGGGTGGATTCTCGTAATTCACCCCTCAAACCCCCCCTAATTGCCTCAGAAATGAGGCCCTCACACAGGTGCCGTTGGCCCCTCTCCATTTCCAGCAACCTGCTGGACACGTAGCTGGCATAGGCCTCTTCTGGAAGGGGGGGTTTGTCGAGAATCGCACTCGCCTTCCGAATCAGTTGCAGTGATTCCTCCTCAACAATGGTCATCCTCCTGGGCCTTCTTGGGGTAAGGGCAGGGGTGGAGGTAGACTTCTTAATTGGGTCTGGCTGTCACTCTGGCTCGTGCTGGGCCCAGCCACCTCCTGGCTCTCGCTGGTCATGTCCTCCTCCTCCTCCATACCACTTGTCCCGGCATCATCCTGGTCAGCTCATCCTGTGTGCAAATAAAAACAAAAATCAAACACCTGTTTTGTGGTTTCTGGCCTCCTCAATCATCCAATTGTAAACTTAGGAACGACCATCTAAATTTTCCAAAAGATCCAAAAGGCTATCATTTGGACCCCTGCATTTTCCAAGCAGATCACCAATGTTGTCTAACGCTTTTTTTGCCACTACTGGATGTATGTATACACTATATATGTATCGATATGTTGCACCAACACTTTTTAGAAGTGTGCATAATTTTTGTCAGTTTTTTTTCACAATTCTGAGTTCAGGGTGTTAATTGTTTCACATTTTAACGTTTACAGCATTAATATTCACACAATCACAATTTAGGCTACTAAATATATACCTGGCTCCAGCTGGGCGCATCAGCCTGCTCCAAGGTGGAGGGGTCTTCTCCTTCCGTGGAAGCCTCAGCTGGGGTGGAGGGAAGAGTGGAGGGAAGAGTGGAGGGAAGGGTGGAGGGAAGAGTCGACAGTGATTGCCTGGGTTCCATCTGGTCACCTATAAAAGTCAGTTGGTTGTAGTACCACAGCTTGGGTACATAAACATTCTCTGCTGCTGCTCCTGATCTGACTGATTCCTCAATCTTCTTGCGCTCCCGCTTGTACATGTGCCTTAAACTTGCAATTCTGGCTTCCACAAACTTGGTGTTTGCGTTGGGGACTTTAGTCTTCACAAAAGCCACAAGTGGCCCCAGTGTTGCCTTCCGGACATCCCTATTGCCATATAAAGGGTTCTTGAGCTGCCACAGGTTGGTATTTTTTCTGTACAGGGCAATGAATTCGGACATGAACTGCTGGTCCTTGAATGGATTCAACTGGGGTGATGACATGTTTGTTTCTGTTTTGTTAGTAATGGCAATACAAAAGACCAAAAACACAAATGTTACTTAAAACGCACAACCAGTTTTTCTTAACAAACATTACACAACACACCCACACACAGGCAGCAACCCCTACACACAGGCAGCAACACATCCACACAGGCAGCAACCCCTACACACAGGCAGCAACACATCCACACAGGCAGCAACCCCTACACACAGGCAGCAACCCCTACACACAGGCAGCAACACATCCACACAGGCAGCAACCCCTACACACAGGCAGCAACACATCCACACAGGCAGCAACCCCTACACACAGGCAGCAACCCCTACACACAGGCAGCAACACATCCACACAGGCAGCAACCCCTACACACAGGCAGCAACCCCTACACACAGGCAGCAACCCCTACACACAGGCAGCAACACACACATATCCTTAAAAAATGCTGGCCCAAAAACCAAAAAAAAAACACAGTAATGCATCCTAGAAAACACTTACCTTCGTACAGAGCGCTCGCTACTTCCGTTCGGGAACACGTGGGCCCCTCAAACAGCCTTATATACACTGCGCACGCGTCGAAGTCCGCCTGCGTCCTCCGCGTCGCCCGCCCATGACGTTCCTCATGACGAGTATTCCCCGCCCCGCTTCCCCTCGTTGCATTGTTGGTGAATTAATTCATGAATATGGCGGACACATTCGAAGCCAGTAGCGCGGAGGAAAGCCAAGAAGCCAACACATCTGCATCCAGCAGCAGATATAAGGCCACCAATATGGCCTTTGAAGAGATGGTGGAGATGGTGGACATCCTCCAAAGGGAAGATTACGACGGGGAAAATGGCCCGTACCCTCGTCCCAACTTGCGCAAGGACAAGATTCTCACTACAATCGTCAGCACCCTGGAGCAGAAATTCGGCGTACGAAGGGGCAAGGATCAACTGCGCAAGCGATGGTCCGACATCAAATCCAGGGAGCACGATCAGTATAGGAGAATTCGAAAAGCCATCAAAAAAAGTAAGTCAAGCACGTGCGCTACTATGGTTATACTTGATATGTCTAAACTTGCGCAGATTTAATTACCATTCGTACCTGAAACTTGCGCAGATTTAATTACCATTCGTCCGTGAAACTTGCGCAGATGTTATTACCATTCGTACGTGAAACTTGCGCAGATTTAATTACCATTCGTCCGTGAAACTTGCGCAGATGTTATTACCATTCGTACGTGAAACTTGCGCAGATTTAATTACCATTCGTCCGTGAAACTTGCGCAGATGTTATTACCATTCGTACGTGAAACTTGCGCAGATGTTATTACCATTCGTACGTGAAACTTGCGCAGATTTAATTACCATTCGTCCGTGAAACTTGCGCAGATGTTATTACCATTCGTACGTGAAACTTGCGCAGATGTTATTACCATTCGTACGTGAAACTTGCGCAGATTTAATTACCATTCGTCCGTGAAACTTGCGCAGATGTTATTACCATTCGTACGTGAAACTTGCGCAGATGTTATTACCATTCGTACGTGAAACTTGCGCAGATTTAATTACCATTCGTCCGTGAAACTTGCGCAGATGTTATTACCATTCGTACGTGAAACTTGCGCAGATTTAATTACCATTCGTCCGTGAAACTTGCGCAGATGTTATTACCATTCGTACGTGAAACTTGCGCAGATTTAATTACCATTCGTCCGTGAAACTTGCGCAGATGTTATTACCATTCGTACGTGAAACTTGCGCAGATTTAATTACCATTCGTCCGTGAAACTTGCGCAGATGTTATTACCATTCGTACCTGAAACTTGCGCAGATTTGTTGAAAGTTCCGTTTGTCTTCATAACGTTTATTGAGTTTACCTGGCTTTGGGTTGTTGGAGTTGTAAGGTTGTTTATTATTGTCACTATCTATACAATTACTGCTGTAGTAAGGGTTTTAGGGGTAACTTACACAGGGACTCCAGAGGCTGTTTTGGGGGGGGGGGATAAATATGTTAAGCAGGGTGTCATGCTCACAATTCCCAAAAAATGCTCATCATCTCTAAATACTGTAGGTGGTGACTTTTCAAAGAAGTACACTCACCTGTCCCTTGGATGGTGCAGCTACAATCTGGGATCTTGCAATCATGAAATTAATGTTTGCGGATTCACTTCCCGGGTCACTATTGGGCATGCGCCAGTTGCGCAATGCAATAGGACTGGTCCGCGCGAGCTCGGGGACCCCTGTGTGTCCCAGCAGACAGCACGGTGGGACGGGATGTGGCGTATACTTCTGTGGGAGTCTAGGGCCGGATGTGTGTGCAAATACCTGCCTTACACAGGTATCTGCAACCCATCCCCCCTAAAAGGTTCAAAATAAGACACCACAGGGGTGCAGGGATCCAATGAGCGGAAGTTCAAATTTAGGGTTGAAGGGCGGTTTAAGTATTGGAGTTTCATTAGATAGACATTTCAATTCTGTCTTCAAGTAGGATCTTCTAACAAACTGCTAATAATTGGCAAGACTTTTAAACAATGTTTACTAATCCTATTTTGGCACTCAAATATCAGTGTGATTCAAAAGTGTACCTTTTTGTGTTCCATTACCATAGGGGGCAAAAGACTCAGACGTCAGTCCGAACCTACGAGGACCTCCCGGCATCACCAGACTAATTGGGCAGTTAGCCCAAGCCCACGCGTGGATGTGGAGGAAGAGGTGGTTGAAGTAGATCAAATCTGCACCCCACCAAGTGAGTGTCTCAGAACACAGATTGAGGTAATAAATTAAGGTCTGCATGTTTTTTGACACTTTTTTTCTTGTGTTTTATCTACCCAACTTTTAGGTGATGCTGATCTGTTTGTGGAAGGACAAGCTGCGGAGCCATTTTCCACTGACAGTGCCCACAGGCTTATTGGCCAGATCATGGCCTGGAATCTGCAGCTGGAAAATATGCAGAAGGAGATGGCCACCATGCAGCAGGGAATGAAGGACATGATTGATGTTTTGGGGAGAATCTAAAGACCCCTTTTACATTTCTTAACATCAATCATGTCCTTCATTCCCCTTTTGATGCGCTGTTTAACTAATTTTATAGGCCAAATTTTTAATATGCACACGGTATGTCAACATGTGCTATGTGCCATCAGGCGATCTCAATGGACGCATTTGGTGTTTGCAACCCCTAATGCTAGTAGGTGAGAGGGAAGGGGTTTCACACACAAAACACATCCATTGATTCCCCATGATGGAACATAGCACATGTTGACATTACCCATTTTCCAGTTAAATTAGTGTGCATATTAAAAATTTGGCTTCTACTGTTCATGGGTTACCTGTTGAACTTTGTAAGTTCTGGACTTTTACATTGGGTAAATAATTTCAAATGCTAAGCCTAAATTTTTTAACAATTTTAAACATGTTTTTATGTTTTTTTTTAAAATCAATCACAAAAAAAAATATGTTGTGAGAAAAAAACAAAAAAAATGAAAAAAAAAAAAAAAAAAAAAAAAAAAAAAAAATATTGTTAAAAAAAAAAAAAAAAAAACAAAAAAAAAACCAAAACAACAAAAATAAAAAAAAAAAACAAAAAATTATAAAACAAAAGTTTTGGATGTGCACTATAATAAAAAAAATAATGTTTGCACAAATTCAAAAATGTGTGGCTTCTTCTTTTTTAAATACTACCAGTTTGACTAAAACATGTTGTGGTTCATTGACAAAGGGGCTTATTTACTAAACGCAAAACAAGTTTGACACTATTAAGATGTGCACTAGGACAACATATAAAACAGGCCAAATTAAAAGCAAAACAATACGAAACTACCAATATTTCAAACATAAATAACTGTATTTATTCTTTGTGAATCAAAAAGATGGTTTAAGGGTCTGCTGCCATTTCAATGGCCCCCCTACCATTAAAATACTGTAAATAAAGGTCCCGCACTTGCTGGGCTGATTGTGGTGCGGAACCAAGAGGGCGATTATCCAGCCCTGTCATGTTGCCTTCCACTCCGGCCTCAGGGCCAATTGGTAAGGAGTATGTTCCTGAATGTTTCCGTAAATAATTGTGCATGACACAGCATGCAAGAATGATAGTATTGAGTTTGTACTCTGCCAGATGTAGGGATGTAAGGAGCAATCTGAAACGGTTGGCCATAATACCAAATGCATTTTCCACCACCCTTCTTGCTCTGGCCAACCGATAATTAAAAATCCTCCTCTCAGGGGTGAGGGATCGTTGGGGAAATGGCCTCATCAGATGGTCACCCAGACCGAACGCCTCGTCGGCAATGAAGACGAAGGGGAGTCCCTCCACATTATCTTCATCTGGTGGCAGCTCCAGCCCACCAGTTTGGAGACGATGACCGAACTCCGTGTGGTTGAAGACTCCTCCGTCCGACATCCGGCCGTTTTTCCCCACATCCACATACAGAAAGTCATATTGTGCCGACACCACCGCCATCAACACGATACTATGGAACCCCTTATAATTCCAATAGTATGACCCCGAATGGGGTGGGGGCACAATTCGCACGTGTTTGCCGTCAATCGCCCCTCCGCAGTTGGGAAAGTCCCAACGGGCAGCAAACTGGGAAGCCACAGTCTGCCATTCCTGTGGCGTGGAGGGACACTGTGAAGTCAAACAGAAAGATACAATTTAAATTATAAACCAGGCAAAACACCAAACTAAATGCAACAAATTAACAAACAATTTGGAAGAACATATGTATTTATTTAGTACATCCTTGAAATAAAGCCAAAAGATTAAGGATAAAAGGGACAAATCTCTGATTGATGACCCCTCTGATGGACCAGAGAAGATAATAATGGGGATGTGGGTGGGGAGTAAATAATTGTAAGGTCACACAATACACATGCAATTAATTAAAGGTGTGTGTGGGGGGGGGGATAATTACAAGCTGACCAAAACCACATGCTATTAATTATCAGGGGGTGTGGGGGTGGGGTTAATTACAAGCTGACCAAAACCACATGATATTAATTATCTGGGGGGGTGGGGGGTGGGGATAATTACAAGCTGACCAAAACCACATGATATTAATTATCAGGGGGGTGGGGGGGTGGGGATAATTACAAGCTGACCAAAACCACATGCAATCAATTTAAAATTGAGGGTCAAGGGGGGTGAAAGGGGGGGTGAGTAAAGCTGTACAATGGAGCTGGTAATATACATTTTTAACCAAAGAAAGTGACTAGGCTAGGGGTGTTTAGGGGGCCAAGCTTCCATGCTGGGGAGGTTGGTGCAAGCAAATATGCATGTGACCCACTAAATAATACATTCTTAAAACTATTTCGATAAGTCAACCATAAAATACTAGACAAAAAAACAAAATCCAAAAATAAAAGGAATAGGGGACATTCATAGAATAGTCCTATCATGGTAATTAGCTAATGATGACATTGATGCACTACATTAACAAACATACAAGACATAGGTAATTTTAAAAGAGAAGACTTACCTTAATGTATTCCTCCTGCAGGACGTGGATAATGGCAGAACAGGTCTCTGGAATAATGAGCCCCAGAGCCTGGGGGGAGATGCCTGTCGTGAACTTGAGGTCCTGCAAGCTTCTCCCCGTCGCCAAGTAACGCAACGTGGCGACTAGCCTCTGCTCCGCACTGATGGCTTGCCGCATGCAGGTATTCTGCCTGCTAATAAAAGGGGACAGCGAAGCCAACAGACGGTGAAAAATGGGGTCCGTCATCCGGAGATAATTCCTGAAATCATCAGGATTATTCTCACGGATCTCACGGAGCAAAGGCATATGCGAGAATTGGTCACGCTGGCGCAACCAATTCTTGGTCCATGAACTCCTCCTCACCCTGTTCATGGACCGGGCTCGTGCCAAGGTGTTAACCGCAACACCGAGCCCCTGCACAGCACGAACTCGTTCCCGAGTACGTCCACACTCCATGGCTTCAAAACGGTCGGCTGATCAAACAAACAACTTAACAGAACGCACTGAAGAACAGCAAGGCCTATGAAGAACGACCTGAAAAACAGGAACGAGCGGACCAGAACGGCCTGAGAACAGGTAGGAACTGATCCACACGCACTGAAAGCCAGATACAAACCTCACAAGCACAAACTGAACGGCAGAAGCGAACGAATTAAGCAGAAGTCTGAGAAGCGCGAATCGTCTCTAACCAAACGTCAACTAACACGCGATACACACGAGATTAGCTGACGGGGCCCAAAGGGTGTCGTTTGGGATCTCGAGCTTCCTTTTTCTAGTCCCGTCGTACGTGCGTACGTCATCGCGTGAACCGCCGGACTTTTTGCGTGATCGTGTGTGGTCAAGTCCGTTCGCTTTTTAGTCCAGCGTACCTAGCGGGAAAGTCCAGCGGATTGTCCGCTGGACTTAGGTCCGCCGGCAAAAGTCCGTACGTGTGTACGAGGCATAATAGTATCCAAGTCTTAGTCACTATGATTCAATATTGGGTTGGCGCACTCTTTGCAGCTACAACAACTTCAACTCTTCTGGGAAGGGTGACCACAAGATTTAGGAGTGTGTATATGGGAATGTTTGGCCATTCTTTCAGAATTGTGAGGTCAGGCACTGATGTTGAACGAGAAGGCCTGGTTTGCAGTCTCATCTCTAATTCATCCCAAAGGTATTCTATTGGGTTGAGGTGCGGACAGTCAAGTTCCTCCACCCCAAACTCATCATCCATGTCTTTATGGACCTTGCTTTGTGCATTGGTGCGCAGTCATGTTGGAACAGGAAGGGACCATCCCCAAACTGTTCACACAAAGTTGGGAGAATGAAATTGTCCAAAATGTCTTGGTATGCTGACGCCTTAAGATTTCCTTTCACTGGGACTAAAAGGCCAAGCCCAACCCCTGAAAAACAACCCCACACCATAATCACCCCTCCACCAAATGATTTGGGGGGTGGCCCAATACTTCTGGCAATATAGTGTGGATGAGCGATTTTAGGGTGGAGGAACTTGACTCAACCCGATAGAGCACCTTTGGGATGAATTAGAGCAGAGACTGCATGCCAGGCCTTCTCATCCACATCAGTGCTTGATCTCACAAATGCGTTTCTGGAAGAATGGCCAAACATTACCATAGACAGACTCCTAAACCTGATGGACAGCCTTCTCAGAAGAGTTGAAACTGTTAGCTCCCGTACACACGGTCGGAAATTCCGACGGAAAATGTCCGATCGGACCATGTTGTCGGAAAATCCACCTGTGTGTGGGCTCCATCGGACTTTTTCCGTCCGATCCTGCTCTCAAATTTTACGACAACAAAATCCAATCAGACTTTTTCCCATTGTGTGTAAAGAATTCCGACGGACAAAGTGCCACCCCTGCTCAGATCAAATTACGAGACCAAAGCTATTGGCTACTAGCCTCTACGTAGTTCAGTCGTACACAACGAACGTCACCACGTTCAAAATGATCGGATTTTCCGACAACTTTGTCCGACCGTGTGTATGCAACACCAGTGTCGGATAAAATCCGTCGGAAAAAATCTGACAGGTTTTTGTGGTCGGAATTTCCGACCGTGTGTACGGGGGCTTATAGCTGAAAAGGGTGGGCCAACTTAATATTGAACCCTACGGACTAAGACTGGGATGCCATTAAAGTTCATGTGCGTGTAAAGGTAGGCGTCGCAATACTTTTGGTAATATAGTGTATGTTATATACAGCCTAGGGTATTCAGTACCCTTTAGACAGAACTCTACTGACAATAGCAAGTCCCTGTGTTAGCAAACAAGTATGAAACAAATAACGGTGGCCAGAGGCCTCTCACCACACTGATGCCATAGATGACCTCCTGATGGCAATCAATCCCACATAGTCTCTCAAAACCAAGTAAGAGGTAGCCAGCGAGTCTGTGTGTCTCCCTCTCAAACCTGGCGTTCATGTGGTTCTCTGGCTCAACAGTCCAAAGTGCAGAGGTCAGGATTGCGTAGCTCACAGAATGCAGAGATCAGGAATATATAATGTACAGAGGGCAGGGATCAAGATGCCCAGAGCACACAAATGAATAGCAATCTACTGGTATTTGCAGACAGATAATTGTGCCCCCTTTAAGGCCCCTTTTACATGGATGGCCCGGTTGTCAGTTAAAACAGGTGTCTGAGCCACAGTTTTATTACCCCCTGGCCACCCACAGTCCACCCACCTGAAGTCTAAAATTATGCTGGAGGAGGCTGCTCTGCTCACATGCTGTGGCATCACAGCTGTGGAAAATGTAACATGCTGAACTGGTTATGAAACTTGACCATTTAAATGAATTGGATTGTGTCAGAACTCTGAGCCAAGCACCTGGCCCGTGGTTACGGCACATCAGCACCATTATAAACTGGCAATTGGCAAAAAAAAAGCAGGCATTCAGCATGTGAGAGCAAAGTCGCAATATGGAAAGCAATGCACTGCAGATCGCTGGTATCTCTTCAGCGTGGTTCCAAATCCTAGCACCACACAAATATAGGATCTCCCATGAGCAACTTGGATCCACAATGAACCTCTCTGTCACTGACGCCTGGCCACTCCGAAAAATCACATGTGCTTACAGCTCAAATGAAGAATCACAGTGGGGAGAACCAGAGGTGAGTACCATGAAGTGACAGAGATGGTCCACTGGACACCACACTGGTAAAGATCCACTTTAAAATGAGTATAAAGGCAGAAGGTTTTTTTTTATCTTAATGCATTCTATGCATTAAGATAAAAAAAACCTTATGTGTGCAACAGCCCCCCTCAGCCGCTCTAATACTTACCTGAGCCCCATCTCTATCCAGCGATGTACACGAGTGCCTCGGCAGTCCGGGACTCTCCCCCCCGAGTCGCTGAGACATTTGGCCATTGGCTCCCACTGCTGTTAATCAAGGTCAGTAAGCCAATCAGGAGAGAGAGGGGGTGGAATAGACACATGGAGCTCGGGTGCCCCCATAGAAAGCTACTTGCTGTGGGGGCACTCGACATGAGGGAGGGGCCAGGAGTGCATGAGAGGGACCCGAGAAGAGGAGGATCTAGCTGCTCTGTGCAAAACCATTACAGAGCAGGTAAGTATAACATGTTTGTTATTTTTAAAGAAAAAAACGACTTTAGTATCACTTTAAGTTAATTAGCATGATGACAACTTTTACAGAGGTTTTTAAACGCTCAAAATCCAAATGATATTGCTTTAACTACAACTTGTGCAGTAAATGTAAATGTTTTCCAGATTATCAAAGTCATTGATGTGAGAGGGGGATTCATCTGTGAGGAGATGTTTTATTTGTAAGAAAAAAAATTGCAATCAGCCAGCAATAGCAAAGATGTATTGCTGTAAAGAGACACTGGGCAGAGGTGCAACATCTCTGCCCCATCCTCTGTACTATAAAGAAGTGCCATTATGTTAATGCCTCCCATAAAAAAAAAAAAAAGGATAAAAACAATGCTCCCCTATTGTGTTTACATTGATCTGCTACAATGGACTGCTGTGCAGCAAGATTGGTTGTCTGTTGTCACTGACAGATGGAGCATTCAGCCTGAACCCCGGCCAAGACCAGCCAGAGCTGCCAATGCCCTGTTCCATTTTAAAACAGCTCTGGGATGAATAGCTGCTTTCCCATTGTGTTTACATTGATCTGCTACAATGGACTGCTGTGCAGCAAGATTGGTTGTCTGTTGTCACTGACTGGGACTCAATCAGTTAAGAATAGCTGCAGCATATATCTATACATGTCTATTGCTGTACTAGACTCATCGGTATTCAGCTCCAGGCTTCTTAATGGTTACTGATCAGATAAATTGTATTATGTAAGTTTGAGAAAGAAAGTTTGCAACTTGGGCATGTGCATGCATAGACTATTGCTCTGTGATTCACATCTTCATCAGCTCCCAAGGTACCAGTTAGGCTTTGGGTACAAAGCCGTCTGTGCTGCTCTCAACATATCCTTCTTTGCCCTTAGGATATCTTTTGGTGATGAGACTGAGCTGGTGAAATGAAAAGTGACATTTCATGTCAAGTGCTGTTAAGTCTACAGTCTGTCATTTCAATTTTCAAACAGACGGAGCTGACAAAAATAAATGCCACTTTTCAAAACCTCAGAATGGATTGTGAAAGAATGGGGATCTGATTGCTACCCATTGAGTGTGCATGCTTGTCCCCTGTACTGGAAGAGGTGATGGCTGTTTAGTAATATTATGCAAAAGTCTTACCTTTCAGCAATGAAGTGTTAGGCATTTATTCATAGCAAAAGGGAGCAATCAGTTCTGTACATTTAGAAGAGAAAAGTTGTGCACATGGCAAACTGTGCACTAAAGAATAAATAACCAGCCAAACTCCTTTTCAAGTTAATGGGTACATCACTATTTTCATATTTGTATGGGCTTGTATGTAGGCCCTTTCTCTTTATTTTATTATTTATTTTTCTATTAAATTCCTTTTTAGTTACATTTATAGGAATATGGCTATTTAGAGCATCAATGATGCAGCTTTGCACAGTTTCTTCCAAAAGTTTGAGTAGAACAGTAGAAGTAGTAAAAAAAGAAGCCAAGACCAAAGGGTGTGTTTGCACTTTGGGGTACTGGTAATCTGTGTGCAGTTCTACCAGAGCAATTAAAGAAACATTTTCTAAATTAAATATGGATGTGCAAAATGCTAGTTGCCTGATTGTTATGCTAAAATAAGATACTTTTGGGTTAGTGGTTCAAAGAATTGCAAGAGGGTCATGGAAGCTAATTGGCTTTTTCATAATCAGAAACAATACTCTTCTATTAATTGGTTTGGCCTAACTTCTTCCTGGGTCAGCTAATATTCATTTACTATACTGAATTACTATAGTTAGACTGTTCAATTTGCAAGGGAAGTTGCACTTTGTAAAGGATTTTTCCCCAGAGTTGAATAGGAATGAGGTGATGTTCCATCTAATCATGTGAATTGGGCATTTTTTTGCCCAACTTCCATTTCAAAATAAACAGCCATTTGCCTTTAGTACACATGGTGTGTAATTAGGAAAACAGTAAGCATACAGTATATGTATTTTTACTGTGTATTTAAACTTTGCCCAAAGATAGCCTTTACATTTCAAACTGCACTGCTACATTTTAGGGAACATTTAAAAGGGTTATGGGGCTTAAAAATCACTCTCAAGCATGTACCATATGTTTTTTTTGTAGCAAAATACTTAAATCTTGGCTTGTTTCTTTCAATTTGTTTTTTTCTTCTGCAGCATAAACTTTGCATGTCAACTCTATCTATACATGTGCTGATGGCCATTGGAGGATTTCATCTCTCACATGTGTGCGTACACTAGAACATTTACTTTACAGGTAAAAAATAAAATGAGCTGTGCATTCTTTTAACAGTAGTTAAATGTGTTTTACATTCATACTGTAAGGGAAAAAAGTATTTGATCCCCTGCTGATTTTGTACATTTGCCCACTGACAAAGAAATGATCAGTTTATAATTTTAAAGGTAGGTTTATTTGAGTGAGAGACAGAATAACAACAAAAAAATCCAGAAAAACACATTTCAAAAAAGTTAAAAATTGATTTGCATTTTAATGAGTGATCTCAATGCTGATGGGCTCATAGTCACCAAGAAAACAATTGGTAACACATTACGCCATGAAGGACTGAAATCCTGCAGCACCCGCAAGATCCCCCTGCTCAAGAAAGCACATGTACAGGCCCATCTGAAGTTTGCTAATGAACATCTGAATGATTCAGAGGAGAACTGGGTAAAAGTGTTGTGGTCAGATGAAACCAAAATCAAGCTCTTTGGCATCAACTCAACTCGCCGTGTTTGGAAGAGGAGGAATGCTGCCTATGACCCCAAGAACACCATCCCCACCGTCAAACATGGAGGTGGAAACATTATACTTCGGGGGTGTTTTCTGCTAAGGGGACATGACAACTTCACTGCATCAAAGAGACGATGGATGGGGCCATGTATCATCAAATCTTGGGTGAGAACCTCCTTACCTCAGCCAGATCATTTCTTTGTCAGTGGCAAATGTACAAAATCAGCAGGGGATCAAATACTTTTTTCGCTCACTGTATATAATTAAGTAACCAGATTTGTGTTGATATTGGTCTCCTGTCATCCCATGTAGAGCTGCACTCCGAGTGGTAGATGAAAGGGCAGCCCTGGGGGACAATCAGGCTCTGCTGCATGCTTACAGGGAACACGCCGACAGAAGGAGAGAGCAGATTTGATGACTTGTGTGTTTCTTCATTACCATTGGGGAATTAACATCATTGTCTTCCTTGTGTTACTAACTTTTTATAATAAAAATAGCAAACATGTTATACTTACCTGCTCTGTGTAATGGTTTTGCACAGAGCAGCCTGTATCCTCCTCTTCCCGGGTCGCTCACCGGCGGTCCTGGCCCCTCCCTCCTGTTGGGTGCCCCCACAGCAAGCAGCTTGATCTGGGGGCACCCAAGCAGGAGCGCTTCTAAGCTGTGGCCCTGTGTGTCCATTCACACATGGAGTCATGGTTTGACCTCACCCCCTCCTTCTGCTGATTGGCTCACTGGCTGTAATTAACAACAGCGGGAGCCACTGGAAGGTAAAAAACCTTGTGCTTTTACAACCAACTCTGGCACCTTAGCAGTGTTGTATACCTGGCTCTCCTTTGATTTTGCCCTTATCTTACTACAGGGCACAGTAGTGTTATAGAAGTTGTAGTAAAGAACCACACAGCCTGAATCTGGAGACCATGCATCTGGCACATCTGGAAGTGTGCCGGTTGCTGAAGATGTTTCAGCCCTTATGGTTCCTGAAGACAGTGGACATCAGTTGCAAGGATAGGCACTGACCTATTTTTGCAGCCATGACTTTGGTTTTGGATTTGAAATTAGTAACAGGGTCTCTTTAAAAAACAACTTCACTTTTAAACTAAATACCTCTCCAGGACAGCAGTAACTTCTGTTGGTGCTTATGACCCACAGACTTCAATTAGGCTATACCCAAAGTATCTCTCTTTAGTATAGGTGTATGACCCAGTTTATTTCTGTGGGGCTCTCTGCCATTGTGTGGCCAGTGAAGGAGAAGATTTTGGGCCAAGGAGTGTAAATGTAGGTTAATCCATGGGGCTAAGAGGAAGTTTTAAATGTAAGCTTGTCCTTCAAAGTTTTCATGCAAATGACAGTTGAAACTCGGTTTTGCAAATTGTGGAAAAAAAAGATACATTTATCATTATCATTTAGCTAGAAAAATATTTATATGAAAGGCTTGAGGTTAAATATGAATATTTCCACATTTGTTTAGTACTTGTTCATCAGTGTTAGGAATGTGATAATATGGAACTGTCAATCACATCAAAGAATGGCCTTCAGTGCAAACAAAACAAGCTTGTTTTGTTTATAAAGCTATTGTGGTGGGAGCATAGCTTGAACTGCAAATGAGAACATGTTTTAGTAGAAATCCATATCATTATGTCATTGTATATATATATATATATATATATATATATATATATATATATATATATATATATATATATATATATATATATATATATATATATGTGGAAGGCCAACATGGTGGCCTGAATTTATGGGAGGAGCCCGGGAGGGTATTTAACCGGCCCACTCACCTGTGGTCTTCGTCGGTTCCGGTGCGCGATATACTACGTCACTAAGCCGACTACTCGATTTCGCTAGCGTTCGTGAGTGCCAGACGTCTCGTGGATTGCTCTCGTTCGAAGGTTTTGTACACTGTATCTGGCTCGGCTGCCGCAGGTAGGGGTCTCGTTTGACCACCATTTCACTTATGAACGTTACTTACCTTGTCACGAATCTCGCTGTTCACATACGCACAAGTCATTCCATTAGTACCCGTACGTTGCATCCGTACCGCTATCTGCATACAGTAGCCGGTCGCTTACGCATCACCTGATTCGGAATCAGTCGCAGTATCATGCCATACGGTCACATTTCAGCCATTTCAAAAACATTTCAGTCATTTCACCATTTCACGGTCCTGCACCGACACGCCGTTCGAATCTAGCCACATCCGATTCGTCCCGGCATGTCCCAGCAGTGGAACCCCATTTCAATACATGACCCAGGGAGCGGCCGTTAGCCGCAATTTCTCGACTCACCGGTCGAAAAAACACCTCTGTCATGGCATCATTTCACTGTCACGTATCACGTTCCGATTCAAGTCTAGGCGCACCCCGGTGCCTCGATTCGTACCGGCACGCCCCAAGATGCTCCCAGGCCCCATTTCATTCCGTGCTCCAGAAGTACGGTCGCTGTCAGTCGAAAAGTTTTTAGGCTCACCGCTCGGCGCCTCTGTCACGAGGAAAACATTTCACCTCACGAGTCACGTTTTTGATTCGAAACCGGTCGCACCTTTGCGGATCGGTCTTCGCCTCCAACGTACCCCAGGTTTGTCGGCCCCATTTCAGTAACCACCCCTGAGTCTGCTCGTCGTCGGTCGTGAGACCCGACCGACCGTTCAGCACCTCAGGGAATGGTTCCCCTCATTTCTCTCACCGCCAGGCCGCACCTCGCTTCGAACCCAGTCGCGCTGCGCACCGGTTCGGACCGATGCGCCCTGAACATCCGTTGGCCTCATTTCAGTACATGCTCCAGAAGTCTGGTTCGTCTACAGTCGCCATCGCGGCTCGACCGTTTCATACTTCTGTCATGCCGATCAGTTCGCTGTCACAACAAAAACGTCCTGATCCGAATCCGATGGCATCTACCATGCATCAGTTCGCCTCAACGTACCCCAGTCGAGTTGGCCTCATTTCATTCCAAAATTCTCGGCAATCAGCAGTCACACTCATAAAACGACACCTTGCGCCCACGACATGGCACAAACGTTTCTCATTTCACTCAAAAAAAAAAAAAAAAAAAAAAAAAAAAAAAATAATAATAAGTAGTGTATATGCACAGACGGGGGACACACCCCACGAGGCACACCTCACCAGTTCTCTTTATTTTTTCTTCCCTAGGTCAGTCCAAGTTCAGTAGGTCCACCCTGCACAGGTTGGACGGTGTTTCTCCAGGTAAAATATAAAAACTTACCGTGTACGCACGTCCACGTACGTGCGCACACTTGTCCTTTCCAGAGCACAGCAGTTGGGTACGTATGTTTACACAAGGAAAGAAACAGTCTTGGCTTATCTCATCCCCTTGAACAGCTCCGGTCGACCTTCTTACGACCTTAGACGCCTCAAGACATCGCCTCAGGGCACAGCCCATCCGAGGACCATGTCGCAAGCGGGCAGCGAGGATCTCACCGCCCCCTTGTCACGTTCCCCAGTGTCCATGAGTGACAGCATCCAGTCCCTCAGGGGATGGACCATCCCCAGACTGACGGCAGAACTTAGACGCAGGGGCGTGCCGTTCCCCGCCACGGCCAGGAAGGCGGAGCTCTTCAGGCTCTTGTTTCCTCCTCCTGCCATGGCAGGGCCCAGCACTCAGCAAGCCTCCCTCCAGTCTATATCTGCGGCCATAACACAACTCCACACCATGGTGTCGTCCTTGGCGAACACAGTCACGGACGTCCAAGCCAGAGTGACTCTCCTCGAATCTCACCCGGCCCCGGCCGTCCCCGGCCCCGCCGCGATACAGCCACCTACAACAGTCGCCACAGGTACCGCAGGGACATGTCCCCTGGTCTGCCCAGCACACCTGGTTCCAGCCAGCATTAAGAAGGACATACTGGATGGCAAGGACGTCAACCTCGCCTCCCTTCTCATTTCAGTCCACGACCTAGCCGAAAACAAGGCCTATACCTGGGGAGATGTCTCGGTGGTCCTCAAAGCTAAAGACCCCAGACTCAACCGCAAATTGTCCGTCCCAGAATTCGCGTTGTCATTTGGGATGCTTAGAGACATCATATGCTCAGCTTCCCCCGGCAGAAGGGAAGAGCTGGATTTATATCTCCACACCGTGGTAGATCTGGGCTACAAATACGGCGGGTTCTCATTTTATGACTACCACCGCTCCTTTTCCGCAAAAGCAGCCGCCAGGATGGCGCAATTCCAGTCACCCACAGATTGGAGCCTAATGGACACAGAATTATTCTGTCGCCATTTCGCCGGTCTGCGCTCACCATTGTGCGCAGTCTGCCAATCCTCCACGCACACCGCCGCCTGGTGCTCCAGTGCAACACTCCGCCACTCGGTCGAGTTTCCCTCGACCTCGGCTCCAGCACAAAACCCGCCAGCACCGACACAGAAACCCCAGCTCGACAAACTCGGACGCCCCGTCCGGACCATGGGAGGAGCGGCCATCTGCAATAATTACAACTACGGCTCGTGTAACTTCAGCCAATGCAGGTTGCTCCACGTGTGCGTCGTATGCCACAGGGCGCACCCGAAAAATCTATGCGAGCTCAAACCGAAAAATCTGTGACTGAGCCGCATAAACATCCTATGGTTAGGAGTCTATCTGGACTCACACCCCATCCCCTCACTAGCCACGTTCCTCATACAAGGATTCACGGCGGGCTTCCATACCGGCCTTGTCTCCCTGCCCCACACTACTTACGAGTGTGGGAATCTCAGATCAGCGGCCACCGACGAGCAGGCCATAGACCAACTACTCCTAGCCGAGCTGGAGCGAGGTTTCGTCATTGGTCCCTTCACACAACCCCCCTTCAACACCTGGAGAGTCAGCCCTATTGGGCTTGTCAAGGGCAAATTCTCAAATAAAGTTCGCTTGGTGTACGACCTGTCTGCGCCTCATTCTTGCCACGTCCCCAGCCTCAACTCCCTAATTCCCTCCGAGGAGTTCTCCTTAAAATACGCCTCCGTCGACTTGGCGATCCAGGCCATCCTCAAAGCAGGCACAGGGGCCTGGCTGTCCAAAGCCGACATATCGGACGCCTTCAAACTTCTGCCGATTCACCCGTCTCTTTGGTGTTGGCACGGTATCAAGTGGAGAGACAGGTACTACTTCGCCACCAAGCTCACGTTCGGCTCCAAAAGTAGCCCCTGGCTCTTCGACACGTTCGCTCAATCCCTCACCTGGATTCTCCTACACAAGGCCCAATGCACAGAAGTCATCCACTACCTAGATGACTTCCTACTGATAGAGCAGCCTAACGTTTCACCAGTAGACCTCGACAAATTAAGAGTCGTCTTCCAGAATATCAATGTCCCCATAGCCGAGCACAAGGTCGACGGACCCGCACACTCCATCACCTTCCTCGGAGTTGTCTTGGACACATGCTCCATGCAGGCCAGCCTACCCCTCGACAAGCTGACCCGCATCAGGGCAGTTCTTCAGGACTTCACCCGCACGAGAGGGTGCACAAGACGACAGCTCCAGTCACTACTTGGCATGCTCAATTTTGCCATGCGGATCGTCCCTCAAGGTCGTTCCTTCATTTCACGACTCTTAGTCCACCTGTCACAGGCACAAGACCCCGATCAGATCCTCAAACTGGACGCCGCGGCCATAGCAGACCTAGCGATGTGGGAAGAGTTCCTTTCCTCGTGGAACGGGATATCCATGTTTATCCCGGCCGTCTCACCCTTCTCACCACAGGTGGTGACAGATGCCGCGGCCTCAACGGGCTTCGCAGCCATATTTGGCCTCCATTGGTTCGCGGGCCCTTGGCCCCCGCAGATACTTTCAATTCCAGGTTTCAGCCGGACTTCCCCCCTTTTCGAGCTCTACCCAATCGTGGCAGCTGCCAAACTTTGGGGTCACAGTTGGACCGGGCAGACGGTAAACTTCACAACGGACAACCAGGCCACGGCAGACATCATCAACAAAGGCAGGTCCAAGTCACTCCAGGTGATGTCCTTCTTACGCAGGCTGGTCCAACTGTCGCTACGGCTCCAATTCAACGTCCATTGCTCTCACATCCCAGGTAAATACAACGTGGCAGCAGACGCGCTGTCACGCTTTAACTTCATCTCCTTCTTTCGACAGATACCAGAGGCCGATCGGGTGTCCGCCCCTATCCCCGCTTGGTCTCAGCTGACCCTAGACTAGACCGATACCTACGTGGGGCCACCCAGCTCATCAACCAGTCCCTGTCTCACAACACACTCAAAGCCTACCACGCAGCCTGGGACACCTTTAACAAGTTCCTAACCACCAACGCCGTGCCAACACCCACAGACACCAGGCATATTTTGGCCTTCGTCTCACATTGTCACACACAGCTAAACCTATCCTACAACACCATCCGCCTATACCTGGCCGGCATACAGCACTTTTTGGCCCTTCAAGATCCTACTAGACCGTCTGTCTTCTCGTCCCACGCCGTCCGAGCCGTCCTACGCGGCGTCCAGAAGCAGCAACCAGCAAACAGAACCAGACGTCGCCCCATCACTGGCGCCATCTTCCGCGAGATGTCCGCCATACTCGCTGGTTCCCCCTTTGGTGTCCTCCTCAGCCAGGTCATACAAGCCGCCATCTACCTGGCCTACTATGGGTTCTTACGTCCCAGCGAATTCACCCGTAACAGCTCGACCAGCCAAACCCTGTGCAGACACCACCTAGTTCGCCATCAAGACCACTTCGTGCTCCACCTCAACGTCTCCAAGACTCAGCAAGCTGGCCACGGGGTGGACATCCATCTATACAGAACCGGCAATGCCTGGTGCCCAGTAACGGTTCTCAACCGCCTGCTCTCACTCCTGCCAGAACAAAGGGACACC